>OY821520.1:251130681-251583181 GCA_963682025.1 Cordilura impudica | reverse complement strand
GGATTTTTTTTCAACTTATATTAAAAAATTAAAGAAAAAAATTTTTAATTTATTTATTTGAATGAAAACTTACATTAGCCAATGTTTGTGTGGTAAAACTTTCATTCATAGAAACATTTTCCATATTTTCTTCAATTATTTGATCTCCTTCAATTATTTGTAAAGAATTCAAAATTGGTCGTTCACAAGAGTTAGCAGGAGAAATTAAAACTTCATTAATAACGGGAGATGAATTATATAAAGCCACTTCATTGAGATGAGGTAAAGAATCTGTAACAGCAGTTTCATTGATAGCAGGAACTTCTGAAATATCCATATTATTTGGTATTGCAAAATTTTTCTTAGCGTTATTTGTTTCAATATTATCTTGCAGATATTCTTTCGGGGTGGTAAATGTTTCGTTTACATATTCGATTAATTTCCCTGGATTATCTGTTTCACTTTCGTTTTCACTCTCGTCATCTAATATATAACCATGATTTTCAGTATCCAAGTGCTCACGATACTGTGAAAGATTTTCAAATATTTTACCGCAAATACGACAAACGAAGGGATCTATGTGTTTATTTAAAAATTGCATTCTCTCGAAATGTTTAAATTTTGGCTCAAATGTCGTTTGTTCGACTTGACAATGTAGATAGCGTATCTTCTCCAAGCGATAACATTTCTTGAGTGATCGCATACGTTTCTGCACTTCCAGTGAAGAGAGATGGATACCACAAAGTTTGAGAGCTGTGCTTATGTTTTGAAATGCTTTTGATCTCTCTTTAGCTTGTCTCAGCTTATAACAGCCTACATGCCAAAGTACCGGAAAATGCTTAAACATTTCCAAGACCTTTTCATTTTGTTGATCATAAAGATCTCGTCTTTTTTGTAGAGATTTTTGTTGCTCCAAAAATTGCATTTCTTCGTAGTAGGGAAATTTGGCACTCTCATCAAGTTCTCCTTCTAGTTCTAAACGTTCGCGCTCTTTAAGATAACGTTGACATAGGGTACAGATTCTGATGCGTACTTCAGTAATGGTGAATTTACGTTTGCAGTAGGAGTTCCATTTATTGGTTATGTCTTGCCACGAATGTCTGCACAAGTGTGGCTCACAGAATTCGGTATGGGATTGATCCCATAGTCTGGGATGTTCTTTGTAGAGGGATATCAGTTGGCTTATATGATGTTTGGTTAACTTTACCTTAGGTTCATAAAATTCAAAATGTTCTTCTTCCGTTACCGGCGATTGAGGAGATAAAGGTTGAGTTTCGCTGATTGTCGCAAAAGAATCAAATAAGTTGTTTAGATTTTTTTTACAATTGAATAACGAATTTCCTTTGTTAACGTCTTCTTGAGACATATAGCCACGGGTTCTAAAAGAACTAGAGAGAGAATCTGGAGATAAGTACAAAGAAGACTCAGCAGCATATGAAGTAACAGAAGGATTTTCTAATGAACTTGGAGATAATAAATCATAAATATTCACGGTGGTTAATGAGTTAAGAGTTTCACAGTCTCTACTTAATGTTATATTATCCAAATCTGTTGAACTTTTAGAAATTCCGACATTTTTTTGGAGTGCATGTTCATTTGACTTTAGGTTCTCACATGTTAAAGTGTATATAGGATTTTCAGAATCGGTAGACGTTTTCGAAATTTGTCTTGACTTTTCCTTATTTATTAATGATCTTAATTTTCTCCTATATGATCTAAAGGACTTACTTCTCGTATTCATACAATTCTCAGTGGTTTGGTAAGAATTTTTCCTTAATTTACAAGAATTTTCACTGTCATTTGTTTCCATATATCTCATATTTCTCTTTCGAACTTTATTTAATTTTTCTGCGTTCCTCGTAAAATCATGTATAAAGTTTTCCTCTAAATCACAGAGTATTTCACTATTACCGGATGCACTCATAGAATCTTCACTTAATATCTCTTTTGTCTTAAGAGTACTTTGTCTTGTTTTTCTCTTTAGTGCTCTTTTTTTCTTTTCGTTTGTCGTTAAAATATCTCTAAAGTTGTCCTCTAAATCACAGAAATTTTCAGGTTTATTATAAGCAGCTAAAAAGTTATTATTATATTTCTGTTTGCGTTTTCTAGCATTTGTCATTAACGAAGTGTTTGTCTTACTTGATTTTCTTTTTGCAGAGATTTGAAACTGTGCAAGATTTCTTGTTAAATTCTTTTTTATTCTTGTTGATCTTTTGGAATTTTTCGAATTTCTCAATATAATATGTTTATCATTTGTTGTTGTTTCAATCATAAGTTTTTCCACTGCTTTTATATAATTTTTGCTAGTTTTTTGTCTTTCTGAAGTTCTTCTTTTATTTACATTAGTAACCGTTTTAAAGTTTAAAGCCGGACAATCATTTTCAAATATTTCAGAACTTTCTTTCCTGTTTTCATGTTCTTCTCTTAATTTTTCTTTTTTAGTTCTTTGTATATTTACATTTTGTCTTTTCAGTGATCTTGTGTTCCTCTTTTCAGCATTTCTTACTTTTTTCAAATTTCTAGAAATGTTCTCATGTTTTGCATCATTCGATTTTATTAATTCAATATTTTCTTCTTTCTTTGAACTTATCATTTTAGGAGCCCAATCATAATATATTGACTTACTTAAATTTTCACTTTGATCTTCTTGTGGGCAAGACTCTCTTTCTAAACAGTTTAATGAAAACCCATATTCTTTTAGGGTTTCTCCATTATTTACGCCACTTTTTTCGTTTGCATAACTCGCATCTATTAAACTGTTTACATTTAGTTGTATTATCTGATTTCTGATTTGTGGACCTTTGGCAATATCACCGTCTATTGTTTGTTCTATCTCTGGTTTGTCTTTATTTATCTTTTCTTCAACTCCGGTTTCATTAATTTGTGTTGTATCTACGACATTATCTTGTTCTATTAGTACCTGTTCGAAAGGTTCTAAAATTTCTACATCATGATCAGCATGTTGTAAAAGATTTTTTTGATCTTCTTCCACGTCACCTTGTTTATCTTCTTCATATAACCCACTATCTTCAGTAGTAAATGATAAATACAGATCTTCATTATTATCATCATCATTCCCACCGTGATCGTCATTTTCATTTACTCGTGAATCTCCTTCACGCGTTAACGGTTCTTCCCAATCTGTATGCCATACTTCCATATGTTGAGGAAATTCCGATAATGGACACAGTGGGCTATCTTCACATAATTTGCATTCGACCGCATATAATTCGTCTGCACATTTCCAAGTATAAACTTCACCACATCTTAAATGATCAGGTAATTGTGGCTGCTGTTGTTGTTGCCAGGGTAATTGTATGTTGTCATGATCAATATTACTACATTTATTTTGCTTCATGGTTTTCTTAAAACCATTAACTATTTTATTTCACTTTTTTTTTAAATAAATTTTTTTCTATAAAATTTTCTTTTGTTAGATTTTTTTTATACACTAAATTTAGTAGTTCACTGGGTCATTGCCATATCTTAAAATCTGTACAAATATTAAATAATATTGTCTTAAAAAAGAGAAAAAATTTCTTCTTTCTTAATATGAATTTAAACCACAATTGTACAATAACATCAGTTCAGCAACACAATATAACAACAAAAGAATTTGGTCTAATGATCACGTCTTGCTAAAGCGTCTTAACGTTTTTTGATTTTTTGATGACGTCTTCAGCGTGGCGCTCAGCTAACAACTGAAGCTAAGACATGAATGTATTCAGATGTTAAAAGAGCAGCTCAAAAGAAGTTGAATGAACGTTAAAAGTCAGTGTTGTGTAATTAAGCGATTTTTACCTGATTTAAGCGTATTTATATTTAGCGGAGTTTTTATGACCCTGAATCATTAGCAGAATGTATATTTAATTGGAAATTTCTACAATATTATAATTTTTCTGGACCAATTAAGGAGATAATAAGCCAACTTTTATTGTTTGAGATCTATCGTGCTTCAAACACACATCCAGACAGAGAAACTTCATGGCTCACATGCGTAAATTTTTTGTATAAAATAATCGGCGTGAGTTCAATAGTCTGCATTTGAGTTTTCTTCCCAGAAAAATCATTCCTGCAAATTTAAAATTCATTGGTCATTTGGAGTTATTTGGTATATTGGCATTATAACTTTTCTTTTGAGCTTGCTTATCATGTGCTACGAACATATCTAGGTTTTCTAAAAAATTATTCCAACAAATCAATTTGTGATTTGGATGGATTTTAATATAAACAAATTCTTCACTAGTCAATGTTAAGACCAACAGAAAATTGTGCTAGGATGTTTTAATAATTTATGTTCAATAACTCAGCGTTTTTTGTTAAGCAAATTCTTCACTACGGATTGTGAACACTTTTAACATTAATGGCGCAAGCACATTATACAAACATAAATATAGAGATCAGGTCTGCTAATGTGGGTACAATAGTACACAAGTACACAAGCTCAAATTACAATGGTACTACCGCTGGAAGGCGTTTCATAGAACGCAAATCATGGGCGCTTAGGAAGTTTTTCTAGAACTTGTAATAAAACATATTTTATGAGGTCTATCAAAGCAGAGTAGATAGAAGCAAATTAAGTGATCTTATAGCACTCCTAGAAATCCGATTAGGTATGTATATTTTTGAGGTCTGGAATTCAAATCGTGGAAATTAAGAAAACGAGTATAACAGGCATATGTATTTTAATTCTAAACTAATAATACATAGTATACATTTTAAGATTGTTATTGACAATAAAGCGATTTGTTTTGGATTAAAACAACACTGCAATCGGAACTAAAAAATTTTTATTGCATTTAAAAAATCACTTAAAAGTACTAATTTATTATCCCTGCTAGATTTGCACTGGCTTAATGCATTTGTTAAGATAGGCCATAACAAATCTTCACAAATAAAAAACAAAATATCTTAATAAAGTATTTAATAAAGATTAAAATAAGGAAGTATTTTAATTTTGTTTGTTTTGGCATAATGACTACACATATTATTAAAAAAAAAAAGTTTAATTTATACAAAAAAACTTCAATATGTATTTCCCATACTTATCAAGAGAAAACCTGACAGTTTATTACTCCCTTCAGAAACAGGTATGAGTATTTGAGAGAATCAAATTAAAAAAAGAAGAGTAAGAGAGAGTGGCAAAGAAAGAGTGCTTGGTAGATCTTACCATTTAAAGGTAAATATTAACATAAAATACCTGTGTTAAAAATACCATCATTAAAGATACCAACAACAGAAAGAATTCGAATTTCGCCTTAAGTCCCATAACAAATCTCAATTTTCAACTTGTCGTAAATCCTACAACTTTCACGACTAATCCTATACAAAGTCTCTACGAAATTGACATACACTTTTTGATATTTCAACACTCTTGTTGTTTACTTGCTTGCTGCTTTTGCCTATCTAAATAGTATTTGAAGATGTTCATGCTGTCATCTTAGTTGTTGTTAATTATATGTGTGTATGCATGTATGTATCTACCTATTACACATTTGTACTTACCTGTTCGTTCAAATTAATATATGAGTCTTGTTTGTTGTTGCTGCTTCTGTTTTGTTAATTGTAATATATTTCAATTGAAACTGGTTTTTTGTCTTCAAAGATTTATTGTTGGCTTTGTTTTATTGCTTGCTTTAAGTGATTTTGCCATAAATGCTACAATTAAATGTTTTTTTTTTTTTAACTTTATTATACACTGTTACGTTTATGTAGAGGTGGTGGTATTTTTATATTGTAGGTGAAATTCACATACGTGGAACGTTATTTAACTTTTTAGGATACATGTTCGATACAAAGAGTCATTTAATATAGTAGTAATTGGATTTAGAAGGACGTTAAACCTCTTAGAAGTTTTTAACCAAAATCGCTGGAAATGATGATATGCTGTTTCCCCATGAAGATTTATATAATTTATTGAAGGGCATGTTCGATATGATGAAATTATTAACATTAAACGAAGGATCGTAATTCTAAGAGGTTAGATAAACTGAAAATCAGTAGCATTGAATTAGAGATTTCTTTGGCTACCAAAATTGTTGCTATGATTTATCATCACAAATAGTTTAGCCAACACAAATGATACGAGCAAATTATACAAAAAAAAAATTTTTTTTCAACTGAGAAAAACTTAATTTTATTTTTGAACAAGTTTTTTGTTCACAAATGTAAACGAATTTGGATTTAATGTATATTTTTTATTTTAAATTTAATCAAATCAAAATATTTTAAAATTTTGTTAATAACTTTAATTGTGTAAAATTTATTGTTCTTTTCAATTAATTTTCAGCACTTTAATTTAAAAGATAATTAATTTATTTGCAATTACAAATGTATATGTATAAATGTTTATGGATAAACACAAATTTTTATAAAGATAAATCTTTACAAAAGCATCATGTACCTTCTTAACTTAATTTGGTTTCACTGCATACCAAACCGGCTTACACATCTTCATAGTATACGGTCATTGACCCATTGATCAACTGTCAATTCAGCCAAACAAGTTTAAAAATTATAATAAATAAATTTTGCACACGTTTTATTTAAAAACTTGCTAGCTGTAACACGACCGTTGTGAATTTAAAAAGAATATTTTAATTTTAATTAACACGAGATATTTATTAAAAATTAATTTTTATATGGTATTGAGATTTTTTTAAATTTTCAATTTATTTGTTTTATAACAAAACATAATTTAAAAAAAAAAACATAATTTCTTCTCCCTTTCTTTTAACTCGTAGTATCTGTTGTCTGCCGAAAAAATTTTGGATCGATTTTTAACTCTTTTCCCGTTATCCAATCGAGCTGAAACTTTGCAGGCAGAGTCGTGCCGATGATCAAAATGTTCCAAAAAAATTAGTTATAGTATAATAAAGAAATATTTTTGAGATTTTTGACATAGATATTTTTCTAAACAATCAATCATTTTCAGTCAATCAATTATTTAACTATATCTATAAGAAACTATGAGTTTTTAATCGAATATCTGTTTTGTATGCTTAAATTAAAAAAATAACCGACCTTAAAACAAATTGTTTTCTTTATATGCTTAAGTTAAAAATATATGTACAGCATTACACATTCATTGAATCAGCGAGTCAGCGATGAGCGTAACTATATATTAATTAAGATTCACAAAGGGAGAGTTAAAAAAATGTACATAGTGGATTTAAACAAAAACAAAGAACTGCTTGATTTTTGTGTCTTTTAGCTTACTTTTATGGATTAATTTATAGATAATTGTCAACTTATCTTTGTAATTGGCAAAGAAACTAATGAAAATACATGATCTATTGTGCAATAATGATCTACGGAATCTCAAAATTACAGAATCAGAAGATTATTTAAAAATGCATAACCGAAGAGCTTCATTTATATGTAATTGTAATTCATATTGCATTTCTTATTGCTTATTTTATTCAATAACATGTAATCATGAATTATTAACAATTTTCATTTTTAACTTTGTAAACTATATATCTTTTATAGTACATTATTAACTATTTTCTTTCTTACAATAGGTATTAAAAAATATTTTCTTTTAGAACATATTAATACCTATTTTCTCTACTACATATTTGTAGTAGTTAATCGTTATTTATTATTATTCGAAGACATGTTTCTACCTTTATTTTTAAACGTATAAAAGAGCAAAATTGTCAAATTAAAAGTTAGTTCTAATTATGAGTTGATGTGTCAATTTATTAACTAAAGGACATGCATTCCTATTTATATATTGTGAAGAGCATCCCTCCATATACTTTACATACATACATATATGTATATAGGGAAGATGTGTGCGGTTGCCAACATGCTTAGGAGACTGGAAATTATCCTACAGACGCGTCCTCAATATGGCAATTTCTTTAATTTCATTACTTCCAAAAGAAACATTGTAAGTATATTCCCGTATATACAATTCCAAATTCCTTATTACAATTTATCTAAATGCAAATGTAATCCTAAATATGAATTTTATCATAATTCCTGATTTAATTACTTCTTACTTAATTGTGTGCATAGTCGTATGAGATTACGACTTTATATGATTATGATTTATATACATATATATATTTTTTTTTTGTATATTTGTATGTATTTGTCTCTTTATTTCTCTTTTAACTGTACTTATAGTCTTCTATTGTGATTGTAATAACATGGCTGTTGTTTGTACTACAAAAAAAAATTATGTATGATTTTTACTAAACTACTTATTAAAAATACTCTTTACTGTAAGCCACTACTGCACTGGATGAAGTTTTCAATGCAATTACACTCTGTATTTAAGTATATTTACAGTGACACTCGCAGAGAAATTCACAAAAAACTTAAAAAAAAAAAAAAAATAGAAAAAATACACAACAAAGCTCTAAATATGTGTAACTACACCATTTATAATTTTTTGTTTAAATTTTTCAAAAGAGATTTAGCATTATATATGATAGTGTATTATTTTAGGGACCAGTAAAAAGTGTATTTATTTCTCTTTCGATATCCATAGACGGACGAATATACTTAATCAACGGAGTCGATCTTGAACCTTTGAAACATAACCTTAAACAAATTTCTATAAAATTTTATATATTAAAATTTAAATGGTGTCAAACAGTCTTTTCTGTGTTTATACTCTATACCACTATGTGGATTGGGTATAATGACTTTGTGCTGCTGTTTGCAACTACCAAAAATATTTGACCTAGACCCATCTTTTATTATAACGATCGACTCAGAATCACTTTCTGAGTCGATTTAGCGATGTCTGTTCGTCCGTCCGTCCGTCCGTCCGTCCATTTGGATGAACGCTATTGAAATTTGCGAAATTCGGTCCATATTCAGACGTAGTCCCCATACAACTGACCCCTATGAAATCGACATAAATTGCCATAAGATCCAAATTATCGTATAGATCTCAGTCAAATTGGCTTTGTATGTGTTTATTATATTCATTAATCAGTAGTTCAAAAATAATCCCTATAGGACAATTTTTAGTCATAGGCCCCATATAGAGCTGCTTCCCGATCTTCACTTAAATCTATCAAAAAACAAAAATATTGGATAGATTTTTCTCAAAATTGGTTTGTATATATTTTTTCAAAATATAAGTGACTTTGCCAAATATGGTCAGGATCGGTCCATTTTTCGATCTAGTCCCCATATAAATATAGATCCCATATTATTGACCCATATTCTAAAATAGGTCTTACAAGAGATGTAAAAAGTTGTTTGGTTATGTAAGGATCAATAAATTATTTTGCCCATACTTTAATAAAGGCGAGTGTACCTCTAGCTTTATTAACTGTCATGGTGACGTGAGATACAAAGTTTAATTTAGGATCAAGTAGAATCCCTAAATCCAGAAAAGTTTAAACAAGTTCAAGCTGATATCCGCCCAAAAAGTAGTTAGCAGGAAAAACATTATTTCTAGAAAAACGCATACATTTACATGATGCTTGTAACTACCAAAAATATTTGACCTAGACCCATTTTTTATTATATCTATCGGATCAAAATAACTTTTTGAAACGATTTAGTGATGTCCGTCCGCCCCTTCGTCCATCTGTCCGTCCTTCTGTGTGTCCATGTAAACCAGAATATAGGACGCAAATATGAATACATTTTTCTTAAAGTTGATATTATAAGCTTTTAGCAGCTATAGAACGAACGCTATTGAAATTGTTAATTGTTCAGACCTAGTCCCCACATGATATCGACTTAAACTGCCATAAGACCCAAATTATCATATAGATCTCAGAAAAATTGGATTTGTGTGTATTTGTTAATCAAATATTCCAAATATAAACCCTGTAGGAGATTTCTTAGTCCCAACTAAAAAGCTGCTTCCCGACCTTCACTTAAATCTATCAAAAAACAAAAATATTGTACACATTTTGCTCAAGTTTGGTAAATAAATGTTTTTGCAAAAAATAAGTGACTTTTCCAAAATATGGTCAGGATCGGTCCATTTTTGACCTAGTCCCCATGTAAATATATCATCCGATATGACCTTTTTCATATCTGCAGGCAAAAAAATTAATAATGCCACTCAAATTTGTTTTATGCTTATTTTCTATATCCAATTTGTTGAACCTGAAACCCCCCTCTCTAAACGCATGGTATAGGGTATCGTATAGTCGGTCTATACCGACTTATTTTTTGCATTTTGCTTAGTATCGTATACAACAAAAAAGATAATAACATGCAGACATTCAACTAAATGCATTTCGTTAACATATACATACATATGCATGTATAAGTGTTATAGTACATTTATGTATTGGTAAATATGTATGTTATGTGCATTTGCGTTTTGTATGTATTTATTTTTAACACTTTATGGCATTAATTTAAATCACGTCTCATTTAACACACTCTGTTCTGTGTTGTGTTCGCAAAATAATAATAATGTGCAGTTAACTAAATGACACTTTCAGTTGCTCTAAATAGAAGATACTCGCTAGAACTGTATCCTTGGTGACAGATAAGGTTAAATTTCTGACTGATATTACGTATTCGAGTTAGCTTTGGCACCATTTATTTTTATTTTTCTTATACACTGTTCTGTACGTTATTGTAAGGAGGAGTCATTGTAAGTTTGTAATGATTTTAGAGAGGGAGACAAAATTAAAAGGAAATTACAATGTCACTGTTGCTGAACATATTGTTTAAGTGGTGATATATTAAGGTTTTTCATTAAAGCATACAACAGTTATTTATTTAAACCAATAATAGAATTTTATAAAATATTTTGTAGAAATACCAATGAGTTCAGTAATTAATCGCTATTTATTTTTCTAGTCTCCATTATAAGCTGCTAAGGGTATGTGCAACTTTGGAATTTTGTTAGCAACACATAAAATTGTTTCTCTGGCATCCGGCCATTCTATGAAAGAACTTGAACCATTTAATTTTTTAGGGCATGTTATAGTTGGCCTAGATAAACTACTTGTTTTTTTTTAATTAAAGTTTTTTATATAATATAAAAATTTTGTTAAAAATAGTTTAAATAGAATTAAACCTTGGGGAATTTTCTTAAATAACTTTAATGCAGATTGTTGAGAAATGCCCCAAAAAAATCAGAAACAGAATTTGACTTCACTGTTCTTTTTGGCATTGATTAACGTTCCTTTTACTCTCTTTTTTTGTTTAATCTTTTCTTTGTTTTCAAATTACTTATTAACTTTGTATACGTTTTCATAAAGGGCACTCTCGTTTCAAACTTAAACAAGTACTAACAGTGAATAATCCTCCGTACAAAATAAGTGACATTGAACAAATAAAGTTTCAAATTAATATAAAATCTAGACGTGAACAACAAAAAAAAACAATTTATTAAAATTAAAAATCTATTTGTGTAAAACCTATAGAACAATAAAACAAAAGAATTACAAAACAATTAACATTCAAAACAAACAATTATCTTATATTAACTATTAAGGTGCGTTCAGACTACGCAAATATTTGACCAAATAAACGTAACCCCTAATTTTATGAAAGTTTTATTCAATCTTACATGATATATAAAAGACAGAATTAAGTTATGTTTTATTACATTAGTAATATTTAATATATTTAACTATATTCTATATCATATATTGTATAACTTAATGAAAATTATACAAGGAAAATTATACATTATTTAGGGGTTACGTTTATTTGGTCAAATATTTGCGTAGTCTGAACGCACCTTTAGACATATAACATATATATATATATATGCATTATCAAACAAAAAACTATTGTGAAAATAAACTGAATTTCTCTATAAATAAATTACCATTTAAAATTAATGAACGTGTTTTCTTTTTCTGTTTAATAAAGTTCAATCCCTAAACACAGATATAAACGCTTTTGGGGAAGAGAAGACGTACATATCTGTAGAACAACAACAATGTACATTGGGGTGGAGTGACGTTGTTTGTGATGTGTTGTTATTTCGAATATTATTTCGGCCCTAAGTTGCATCTAATCAACTATATGCAAAAATACTCTATGTGAAATGTTAGATGGATTGGAGTACAATCCCCACAGTAACTGAACATTTTTAAAAGAAAAAAAAAAAAAAAAAATAATTAAAAAAATTGTCAAAATTTTTTAAAAAATTATCTATTTTTTCGCTATTTGGACTCCACTTGATAATAGCTGTAAAGATGGGAAATTTAAATTTTTTTTGGATATCTCTTAATTGTTTTTACTCGAATTGATAATGATCCAAAAATTAAAACAAAACAGACGTAAAGAATTAAAAAATTAAACTTAAACAAGTAAGAGTGTTAAATTCGGCTGTGCCGAATCTTTGATACCCTCCACCTCGGTTTGAGTATTGATAATAAATGTAAATGAAAAAGTAAACAATTTGTTAAACTTAGTACCAAATTATTTCAGCAAATTCTTTGGGTTGGTTTTCGTCTTTTCTATTATTTCGGATTTTTTTCGGTGTTTGCTTTTTGGACATCTTGGTTGCTGATCAGCATGCATTTAGGTTATATACCTATATGCATGCGTTTCCAGTTATATGACATAACTTCTCGTTTAATTTAGTTTTTTCTAATTAAATAGCTAGCCCTAACCTCCATTGCAAAGGTAATGGTTCTGTAGGGTGGCTATATGCATTAAATCGTGCTAATTGGAGATGGCTGTATAGTTTCTTTTAACTGGCGAAATATTTTTTCATTGCGGCCATATAGGTCGGATGGAGTAACAAAATAATAACCAAAAAAAAAAACTCTCTCAACTTTTTTATTAAAATATTGCCATATTTTGAAAACAAAGACAATAAATTTATAATAATAAATATGCCAAACGCAAAAAACCAAATGTCCCAAACATTTTAAATAAAATAATTTGTTATCTTTATTTTCTGAAAAACTTCAAATTTTCATCCAAAAAAATTGTGAAAATTTCTATATAAATAACATTCTCATCAAATTGCGTTTATTTATGTAACAGTTTTTATGTTTGCAATTCTTAAATATCATTTGACGTTTTCTAAAATTCATTGAATTTAAATTAATATTTTCTGTAGTGTGATTCTGTAAATTTCAACGATCCGACAATCGCAAAATATATAGACAGCTATTGTTGTTTGCACTAAGGATTAAGTGATTCACTAAGTACATACATCTTAACGACAGTCAACAAATCTATTTTTCTATTTATTTAAATTGTAAACGAGTGGCATCTCTGTCAAAATAAGCGAAAAACACAAAGAAGAATAGAAAAAAACAAACTACTTCGTGTTTGACAGCATGATTTTATGTTTATGTTTAATATCTTTATTTTTTTACTAATATTTCTGTTTATTTATTTGAAAATGTAATAATGAATTGAATATGCTATTTAATTTTTTTTATTTATATAAAAAAGTTTTTTAATAAAAGCAAAATATTTTCACTATTTTATGATTTTTATTTATGTATGACGACATTTCAACCTGTGACGGTGATCTGTTTTGCTCTGCACTGTAGCAAAAGAATTTCTGTTACAAGCAGAATAAGAAAGAAAAAAATAATAACCTTGATCTTGAAATTATTTTCAAGTTCAAGTATGTACATATAAACAACACCTTATATGGTAATATATTGATGGCATTTTTTTTGGCAAACTGATTTATGGCGTATTTTTTTCTCTTCATTGTGTTGTATGAAATCATGAACACATTCATATGCAATCATGCTGGTCAAACCACGTATTTTTTTGTATTGATCTCACTTGCTCTCATAGTCATATATGAGTGGGAGTGTTATAAATACTAGAGAATATTATGAATGCATATGAATGTTCTCAATGAATTGGTGGTGATTATGTTTTTTTAATAAACAGGTTTTTATCTGCAGATGAATGATTGAAGATGAGAAGGTTTAATGTAGTAAAGTTAAATTTAAATCGTGGAGTTGAAAAACCTCTTAAAATTTGTATAAAAATGTAGTTTAAGACATTAAAATTAAGTGAAGCGTGCAAATAAGTTTAAATTTAAAAAATTAAAAATTAAATTAATATTTAAGAAAATTAAAAATTACAAAAATTAAAATTTATGACCGGAGTTGAAGTTTTGTTTTGGAAGAACAAGGTTGAGGAAAAACCTGAAATTAAAATTAATAATTTAAAATGTAGTTTTAAGAAAGAAAGTAAAAAATAAAATGTAGAGTTAAGTGCAGTTTAAAATTAGTGTAAAAGTAAAATAAAAACAAATAAAATAAATTAAAGATTAAAATTAAAAATTAATGTTTAAAGTTTAAAGAAATATAAAATTAAATTTAAGAACAGAAAAGGCGTTGAAGATTAATTGTTGACAAGAAAGGTTGAGGAAAAACCTTAAAATTTAAAATTAATAAAATGTAGTTTTTAAGAGTTGAATTTTGATAGCAGAACGTAAAGGTTGAGGAAAAACCTCTAATACATTAAATGATAATTTTAAGAAATTTTAAGAAAAAAAAAGTGTAGTAAAATAAAGTAATGTAAAGTTAAAATTAAAGATAAGACATAGTGTTAGTAAAATAAAGTAATGTAAAGTTAAAATTAAAGATAAGACATAGTGTTAATAAAATAAAGTTAATGTAAAGTTAAAATTAAAAAATAAAAAATAAGACATAGTGGTAATAAAATAAAGTTAATTTTGAGAAAATTATTAATGTTAAGACTTAAGAAATTTAAAAATTTGAAAGACTGAAATAATTAAATTTTGAAATTTGAACTAATTTTGAAAATTTAAAATTAAATAATTTTAACCCATTGGTGAGAAAAAAACCAGGAAATTTAATAAACTATAAAGGAAAAACTTATATCACCCTAAAACGGTAAACGGTGAATGAAAAAAAAAGTATTGAAACCTGAAATAAAACGCTGAAAATGTTGTAAACTGTACCTTGTACATAGAAACATCAAAAGAAAGAATTTATAATTTTGTAAACAGTTATGAAAAAGAAAAAGAACTAAAATTCGAAATAAGAAAGAAAGGTGACAATAGAAAAAAAAAACTAAACCTGATATTTGCATAAAAAACTTAACTATGGCCAACTTTTTCCAATGGAATAGTGCGAGACACAACCACGGCGTCCGGTGGCAGCAGCTTCATCGGTACCTCATCGGAATGCAACACCACCGATATGGCGATATGAAAGTTGTGCAAAAATTAAAAGTGAGCTAATATTAAAATTGTTCTACTATTAAAAATTTTTTCTACTATTAAAATTTTTTATTAAAATTTAAAAATTACCCTAAAAATTCAAAATTTTCCTAAAAATTAAAAATTGTCCTAAAATTAAATAGTGCTAAAAGTCAACTTTTGTTAAGACTAAAAATTTCATAAATGAAAATAATTTTCCTAAATATGGATAAAATTAAGCTAAATTTAAAAATTCTCCTAAAATTAAAATTATGCTATACTTTAAAATTTTTCTAAAATTAACATTTTCCTAAATTTAAAATTTCCCTAAAATTAAATTTTGCTAGAAATAAAAATTTAAAATTAACCTAAATTTAAAATTATAGAAATTTAAGAGATTTTTTTTTAAGATTTTTCTAATTAGAATGTAAAAGTTTTCTAAATGTGAGGTTTTCTAATTAAACCAAATTTTTGTCATTAAAAAATTAGCTAAGTGTAAGGTATTCTAAATATAAAAATTTACCTAAATCCAAAATTTTTCTAAAATTACATAAAAAAGTTTTCTAATTATAAAATTTAAATAAATATATAATTTTCGAAATGTCAAAAGTCGCAAAATATAAAATATTCGAAATATAAAATTTGTATAAATATAAAAATTTTCTAATTATTAAAAGAAAAAAATTTTACTAAATATAAAATTTATCTAATCATAAAGTTAAAAATAGAAATTTTGCTAAAATTTTCCTAAAACAAAATTTAGCTAAAATTTAAAAATTCTTCCAAAATTAAAATTAAGCTAAATTTAAATTTTTTTCTAAAATTAAAATTTTCCTAAAATTAAAATTTGGCTATAAATAAAATTTTGCTAAACTTAAAATTTTTCTAAAGGGTAAAATTTTGCTAAAATATAAAAAAAAAAATTAAATAAGTTTTGCTAAATATGTATAATTTAAATTTTGAAACCTTAAAATGAAGGGTAAATAAAAATAAACTTTTTTGTTAAACCCATGTAGAAAACCAAACCAAACCAAACTCTTATCATTGCTGTGGGTTACCTCCAAGTAAGATGGAGTCGAGGTAACATGGTAGGGAGGGCAAAAGGGGCAGAACACCTAGTCCCCAATCCCAAGGTAAGTATGGCCATCCGTCCCATTTAGCATCCGTGTTTTTGACAGTTGTTTTTTTTAAATCGCACGTGAAAATCTGTAGTGCGGTTTCCCTGGGCCTGAGCAAGACCCCACCCATCCGGCGAGCTAGGCCCCTACGCCAGCACGTGCGACCAGCAAAGGCTCAGGGAAACGGAAGCGAATCTTCCACCAACGCCGCACCATTACAAACCTAAAAATTTAAGTTTTTATCGATTGAATAAACAACACAAAAATGGTTGTCGTTTAGATAACAACAACAGCTGACTTTAACAATAGCGAATATCGTTTAAAAATTTTACTGATAATTTTGCTATTTTCTTTTTTTTTTAACGATTCGACTATCGTTAAAAGAAGTTACTGAATCGCGGTACTGAAAAGCTATTAATTTCTCCTGAATGTCAATATTTTTTTTATATGTAAAAATTTTTTAAATGTAAACATAGGTATTTGGTGTTTTTTTTTGGAATTTCAATTCGTGTTTAACGAATAAAATTTATATATTAAAGATGCAATTGATGTCTTCTAAATTTAAAATTATAATTTCCGACGTTTTGATATGATTTTCTGAAATTCAATTAATTGTAATTTATAATTGGAAATTTTTAATTCTAGTTTTTAGAATTGATATTTAAAAAGTGCAATTTTGTATTTATGTGAATAATAATGCTTTAGTAATTATAAACAATTTTTAAAAATTAGATGTAATCGCAATCAGATATTTTGTAGGTAAAGCAGAATAATAATTCTATATAACTATTTAGAACTGTTTTGAAAGCAAAAAACTCATTGATGAAATCGGTAACTCTATTTTATAAAGACAACAAAAAGTTAACATATCAAACTTATGTTCATATTTGTAAAAGAATAATGAAAAAACGTATGAAATAAAGGACCAGCCCGTGTATACTCTTAACATTGTTCTGTATGATATCTAGTTGAAAATATTAACATTCATGTTAAAATAGAAATAACTATTGAAAAGCTAATTAGAAAAAACAAAAATTGTGGCGCCATCTACTGTCGCATAGTCACGCTGAGCAAAATGAAGTGACACTCTGTTAATGCAAAAGAAATGTATTTTCCCCACAACAAAATGTTGCAGAATTTTATGTAAATAAAATAATATACCGATTTATTTCTAACATGCAGTTGTTATGGATATACATGTATATAATATATGTATATTATTTGTATTATTTAATATGTTCATGTATGTATATGTAAATATTACACACAAAAAATACAACATCAAACGTTATTTTTGTGTTTTTCTCTTTAAATAAATTTATACATAAATTTTTTTTTTGCTAAATTTACATTGTTTTTTTTTTTCATTAACAACTAGGTATTTTAGCATTATTTGCTTTAGATGCTGGTGAATTTTTACTCCCTTTACATATATTAACTCGTAGTGTCTGCTTGTCGAAAAAATGTTGGATCGATTTTAACCCCTTTCCCGTGACCCATTCTATCTGAAACTTTGCAGGAAGCCTCGTGGCAAGGACAGAAATGATCTAGTAAATTTTTTTTGGTGATACCAAAACAATGGAAACTTTTAAATTTTTCTACCAGAGTTGATAAAAAAATGTACAAAGGGTTAGTTTTACCACAACGACCACAAAAACAACAAGTCCAGCTATGACAACAATATAACATTTAGAATAACAACAAGAACACTATAGAAACATCATATTTTTAATTTTTTTTTACTTTTTCAGAGATTTCCCTGGACATGTTCCACCGATTTTAATGATTTTTGAAATAGAAATCTTTCCATGAATTTGGAGAATCATTCTCACTAAAAATGATCACCTTAGCTATCCTATTGAGGGCGTGATCCTGACAAGAACAACATAGAAAATTATATTATTTCAAGACTTTTTTTAGTTCTTCATTCAAATCTCGGGCCCTAATCGACCGATTTGGACGATTTTAAATAGCAAACTTTTCAGGATGTTAGAGAATCATTTTTTATGTCAGCGAGCACCCTAGCTGGCCGATTGATGCTGTCATCGTGATTTCCACAGACGGACAGACGGACAGACGGTTGTTATAAGGATCACAAATATATATATTTTATGGGGTCCAAAATTTTTTTTCTAATTATTACAAACGGAATGACACACTGGAGTGGAGGGTATAAAAAAAGAATTTTTATTGTTAAGTAAATTTATCGAAAAAGTACAGATAATTTTATGATTTATGATGATGATTTTATCAACTATTAAAAAAAAATATTTCTTTCGGGCTAGGATGGTCAGCTTTTATAAGCTTATAAAAAATAATATATTCCAATTTTCTTTGAAAAAATTTAAAATTTTTCCAAAGTTGATATTATATATAAGCACTTTTCGTTCTCCGATAAAATTTTGTTAATTGTTTTTTTTTATGAAATAAAATTTTAAATTTTAAACATTTTTAGGAGGACCCCAAAGAAATTCCACATGTAATATTTTTACAACTATTTGCACGGAGGTGTCCTAATGTGCATGTTTTTATTATAATAACCCATTTATTATTATTATTTCTGTTTATCTAGGTTTTTCTACAAATGCCACGCAACACAGTTAAACACACATGGATGATATTTATGACGCCAACTAAAGCGACATTATGCTTGTATAAACGGACAGTCGCTCACAGCTTATTTGATGCAGATAAATTTTATATGTTTAAATATATATATTTAAAAATTTTGTTCTGAAAATACTAAAACGACATATGTGTTTTAGTTAACAATTATGCGTTATTTATATTTACCAAAAAAAAAAATCTGCTTTAAGTTCTCTAGAAACTCAAAATACAAAATAAGGTACAAAATTCAGGTCACAGCTTAAATGATGCAATTTTAAAAAACATTAAATAAAAAAGGATTTACTGTAATTTTAAATTTTTTTCAATTGTTTAATATTCAGTAGGATATCCTTTATTATCTATAACCGCTTGAAGCCTTTTCGGCATAAAGTCCACTAGGTTTTATTTTTATAATCTGGAACTCTTTTTGCAACACCTTTTTTAAGTTCGATTTGTTATGGATATCGTATTTTCGAATATTTGTCTTCAGTATTGACCACAAATTTTCAATCACATTTAAGTCAAGTGATTGTGCTGGAGTTTGAACTATATGCGGGCATTTCCATATCAACCAAGTCTGTACTAATAGTGATTTGTGCTTAGGGCCATTATCTTGGTAGAAGCGAAAGGCGTCCTCAATTTGCAATTTTGTCGCTCTTTGAATTAGATTTTCTTGGAGAAGCTTCAAATACATGTTTTTATCCATATTCCTTACGATAAAGGCCAAGTTACCTACTCCATTTGAAGACATGCATTCCCAAACCATAGCATTTCCACCACCGTGTTTCATAGTGTCACGTAAATTTTGAGGTTTCAGCTCAGTATTAACTTTGCGCCAAATGTAGGGTCTTCCATCTGGTCCAATATATTAACTTTCACTTCATCAACAAAACTTACAGTTCTCCAAAATGCTGGTCTCTTATTTAAATGGTCACGCGCAAACTGCAGCCATTTTACTCTATTGTTTTCATTTATAAATGGTTTGTTTCGAGGAATTCGGCCATTAAAATCAGCGTCCCTCAATATTATGTGAATTGTTTCAGGATGACATGTTTTTCCCAAATATTTTTCGGTCATAAGTCAGCTTCGGAGCGCTTGTTGCTGGATTTTTACGAATTTGTTGCACTAACCACTTAGAATTACTTTCAGTAAAAATTTTCAACACGATTCTCACCTATGGAAATAGCGTTTTATATGCTGAACTGTTGAAGAGCTTAAATTAACCATTTCAGCAATTTTCCGTGGAGTGTGCCCATTCTTATAGTGCTTTAATACTAACTCACGCATTTCAATGGATGTACGCGGTGCCATGGTTGAAAAAATTCACTTATTTTTATTTTTTTAATGCGTATCGGTCAACGACACAATTAGGAATGATTGCAGATAATAATTTTAAAATTTTAAGCTGAAGACAACAACAAGGATAACGGTAAAATTAACTGCATCATTTAAGCTGTGACATGAGTTTTGTACCTTATTTTGCATTTTTTAGTTTCTTGAGAGCACAAAGCACATTTTTGTTTTTTTTTTTGTTAAATAAAATTACAATACTATAATATACTAAACCACATTCTTTGTTTTTGTATTTTTAGAACAAAATTTTTAAATATATAACGGTTTTTGAAAAAAACTTATCTGTATCAAATAAGCTGTGAGTGACTGTATTTATACTCCAATGTCGTAGATAACTACAAGAGATAGATTCCACTATTCATAAAATTCAATAAAGAATGATTAACTCCGTTTTTTGTAGTATTTTTGGATGTGACCTTATTTTTGGATGCGACTTAAAAATGATCCTATTTGAATACGCAATTCAACGCAACAAAAAGTATCATCATAAATGAACAACAACCTGGGGGGCTAATCAGCGCACTCGATATCAAGTAAAATAAATCTATATTACATGTTTTGATTTATTATTAAAAGAAGATGCACAAATGTCAGATCTCGTTTGCCTTTTACTCTCAACCAGGGGATCACAATTCTGTAGAGTAAAATTATTATTAGTATTTTATTATGAAAAAAAAAAAAAAAAAAAAGAAATCTTGATCAAACAATTTTGATAACGAATGCGACAATTAGATTTCTGGTTCTAGTTTTTACAAAATTAGCTTATTTGTTTATTTGTTGACTTTCAAATATCCTAGCTTTAATTTTAAAACACATTCCTACGTTTGCCTTAAAGCATGCCACATTTACTTCAAATTTGTTTTTGATGTATGCGGCATTTTTTACAAAAACAAATACTGGGGCTTGTTGAATGTACATTCCCCTTGTTGCTTATTTATTTACTGGCATTTTTATGTATTTACTGCAGTTTTTAAAGCAAATGGTTTCAAAAGCAAAACTATTTTACATTTTATTCACCACTCTGTGGTTAGGGTATAATGAGTTTCTGTTCATGTTTGTAACTATCAAAAGCATCGGATCAAGATTTACCGTTTTTATAATTTTCTGAGTCGATTTAGCGATGTCCGTCCGTCCGCCCGTTCGTTTGTCTGCCTGTCTTTGTGTCCAGCTCGAAAATTTTATGAAATTTTGTATATTATCTTCTATAGCCCATATCACCGTTCATAAATTTGGTAAAAATCGGTGTATATTTAAACCTAGTCTCAATACAAAGGGCCCTATTAAATCAACTTAGATTGCTTTAAGATCGAAATAATCATATATGTATATCTATATATATATATATTTATTGCTTAATGTGTGTTTACTGCACCTATTAAATATTATTCCAAGAACAAACTATGTAGGTCCATTTTAGTCACAGTCCCCATATAAAGATGATGCCCGATCTTCACTTAAATGTATGAAACAATAAAAATATTGCACAAATTTTGGTTTCTATATTTATTTGCGAGAAATAAGTAATTTTAACAAATTTGCTCATAATCAGAATATTTTTCGACCTAGTCCCTATATAAAAATATCGGCAGGCAACAAATTTATAATAATGCCACTCCAATTTGCTCTATATCCAATTAGTTAAACTTTCGAGCCTTTCCATAAAACCATGGTTTAGGATATCGTATAGTCGGTCTAGACAAACTATAATTTGCTTTCTTGTTTAGTTTTCGTTGCTTGTTTTTTCCAACAGTGATGTTTATCTTACTTAATGTCAGTCTTAACTTGCACATTTGCTCTCTCTATCTTTCTTGCTCTTTCTTTAATGGTAGAGCTTTAAATGAATTTGTTATTTAAATGTGAATTTAATAATACTTTTTCAATTATGAACTTAATTTATAATTTTTTATGGTGCGATCAAAAAAGTAATGATACGAGTATATTTATTATTCTTGCGAAAAAAGGTACTAATTAAATTATTTTAAGTAAGAAATTAGTTCGAGGAAATCTTTCATTTAGCACGAGTACTTGGCAGACAATATGCTAAAGAAGCCTTTTAATAAAAATGAGGAATGGGAAAAGTTTTTTCCTATTTTACAAACAAAACTCTTCTAGCAAGAGTGTTATTTAATCTTTGTTTATATAAAATTTCAGAATATAAAACATTGTTCATTAATTGAATGTATAACTCGTTCATTTTTAAACTACAAGTAAATAATTCAATTGTAAAATTTTCATTGTAAAAAGAATTCATGCTTCAAATTTCTTTTTCTACGCTTTCGTCCTGCTATTCGACAAACTTTCAATGCATGTTCCATTAGGGATTTGGTATTGAAAATGACACTCAAATGCGTAAATGGATTCTTAAATCTCGAGATGCGATTGTAAATATACTTATAAATGTTGATTTCATTTCTAGCACACAAAAAGGTGCTAGGGGAGATCTTAGTTGATATGGGAAAAACAAAAAAGAAATCAAGAAAACAATCTCATTTTCATCACATTAAATAAAAATTTGTATTGGGCTAAGGTATACATAAAAAGTTGAATACAGTTTCAATTTTGAATTTAAAATTAAATTTAAAAATTAAGCTTTTAGCTAAAATGAAAAAACTATTCATTAAAAATAGAAAACATAAACAAAACATATTAAATTCTTATGAACGCATCTTGAAAATATAACAAAAAAGATTCAAGATTTTATGGAAATGTACTTAAAATATTTCCTTACCGGGCGTTGATACGTCCAAAGCTTCTTCGTAATCATTAATGATGACCGCAGTTTTACTATGTGATTTTTTCTTATCTCTATGATTATGATTTTCTTTCTTTTCTTTCGTCTTTTTGGATGAAGTCATAGTAGAATCGCCGACTTCCAAATCATTTTGTATTTTCTCATATCCCTGGAAGATTTATTTATGTTTCTTGTGTTTTTCAGATTCCTCAGCGTAGATTGGCACTATTGACTTCAGATGCATTAATGTTTGTCGAAGGTTTTGTATATTTTTTATGAGAATGTGAAGATGTTTTTCCTTATCGTTTCTTTCTCCCTTTCCTTAGTTTTATCTTTCTTCTTGTCCTTTTTATGTTGATGTGTCGAAGAAGACGATTTTTATTTCTTCCCTCTATCGTTGTTTGGGTTCTTCTAAATCGGGTAATCCAATTCGATATCTAAAGCTCTATGAGGATCACCTAGATCATATTTGCCATCTTTATCGTCATTTCTGATAATATAACTATTCGTTACCGACCAGAAATTTAATTTTGAAGTTTATTATTCCACATTTGAAGTTTACTAGTCTCATTTTGAAACTAAAATGGTTTAGATTTATTCCTTATTGCATAAAAGTCCACGTAGCAAAGCACTGTCTTAATTTTTGTCTAATCAAAACCAAGAAGTTAACACTCTTACCAACATTTTGAAGAAAGTAACTTCACAAATTGTTAAACTATAGAAAGGATATCCGCATAAAAGAAACTTTATTATTTTGTTGCAGTTTAAAATAACTTTCAGAGCTTTTCCCTCAGGCGTATTGTCAACGCTGACCGGCCATTCAAACAAACAAAGTTTTTGACAGCTAAAAAAGATTTTCTCATTTGTGGATGCCATAATATAGCGAGGTTAAAAAAAAAAAAATTAAAGATAATACAGCACAGTCCGTGAAATGATATTGATAGATTTCCGCTTAAGCGTCTTGACAGATAATTTTGTTTAAGTATTTCTACTTTTAAGTGTTTGTGATAACAATAAAAACTATTACTTGGCCATAAAGAAGGAACTGTGGAGAATAATATAATACAAATGTTATATATTTTGATAATATTAAGTTTTAACGGACAATCACTGTTAAATGGATATAAAAACAAGTAAGAGTGTTAAATTCGGCTGTGCCGAATCTTTGATACCCTCCACCTCGGTTTGAGTATTGATAATAAATGTAAACAAAATATTGGAAAAATATGGATGCATTTCCTATATGCATGCGTTGTATGACATAACTTCTCGTTTAATTTAGTTTTTGCTAATTAAATAGCTCGCCCTAACCTCCATTGCAAAGGTAATGGTTGTGTAGGGTGGCTATATGTATTAAATCGTGCTAATTGGAGATGGCTGTATGGTTTCTTTTAACTGGCCAAATATTTCACCTTTGCGGCCATATAGGTCGGATGGAGTAACAAAATAATAACCAAAAAAAAAGCTCTCTCAACTTTTTTTATTAAAATATTGCCATATTTGGAAAACATAGAGAATAAATTTATAATAATAAATAATCAAATTAGGGGTGCCAAACGCAAAAAACCAAATGTCCCAAACATTTTAAATAAAATAATTTATCTTTATTTTCTGAAAAACTTCAAATATTCATCCAAAAAAAATTGTGAAAATTTATATATAAATAACATTCTCATCCAACTGCGTTTATTTATGTAACAATTTTTACGTTCGCAATTCTTAAATATCATTTGAGGTTTTATAAAATTCATTGAATTTAAATTAATGTTTTCCGACAATCGCAAAATATATCGACAGCTATTGTTGTTTGCACTAAGGATTAAATGATTCACTAAGTACATATATCTTAACGAAAGTTGACAAATCTATTGTTTTATTTATTTAAATTGTAAACGAGTGGCATCTCTGTCAAAATAAGTGAAAAACACAAAGAAGAATAGAAAAAACAAATTACTTCGTGTTTGACAGGATGATTTTATGTTTATGTTTAATATCTTTATTTTTTTACTAATATTTCTGTGTATTTATTTGAAAATGAAATAATGAATTGAATATGCTATTTAATTTTTTTTATTTATATAAAAAAGTTTTTAATAGAAGCAAATTATTTTCACTATTTTATGATTTTTATTTATGTATGACGACATTTCAACCTAAAAATTTAAGTTTTTATCGATTGAATAAACAACACAAAAATGGTTGTCCGACGTTGATATGATTTTCTGAAATTCAATTAATATTTTCTAATTTACAATTGGAAATTTTAGATCCAGTTTTTAGAATTGATATTTTCTAAAATTTGAATGAAAAATTTAAAAAGTGCAATTTTGTATTTATGTGAATAATAATGCTTTAGTAATTATAAACAATTTTTAAAAATTAGATGTAATCGCAATCATATATTTTGTAGGTAATGCAGAATAATAATTCTATATATGTAACTATGTAGAACTGTTTTGAAAGCAAAAATTCATTGATGAACTCGGTAACTCTATTTTGTAAAAACAACAAAAAGTTAGAATGCCAAACTTATGTTCATATTTGTAAAAGAATAATGAAAACACGTATGAAATAAAAGACCAGTCCGTTTATACCCTTAACATTGTGCTGTATGATATCTATTTGAAAATATTGACATTCATGTTAAAATAGAAATAACTATTGCAAAGCTAATTAGAACAAAAATTTTGGCGCCATCTACTGTGGCATAGTCACGCTATGTCCACGCTATTCCCCACAACAAAATATTGCAGAATTTTATGTAAATAAAATAATATACCGATTTATTTCTAACATGCAGTTATTATGGATATACATATATAGAATATATGTATATTATTTGTATTATTTAATATGTTTATGTATGTATATGTAAATATTACACACAAAAAATACAACATCAAACGTTGTTTTTGTGTTTTTTTCTTTAAATAAATTAATACTTTAAATTTTTTTTGCTAAATTTACATTGTTTTTTTTTTAATTACAACTAGGTATTTTTAGCATTATTTGCTTTAGATGCTGGTGAATTTTTGATCCCTTTATATTAACTCGTAGTGTCTGCTTGTCGAAAAAATTTTGGATCGATTTTAACCCCTTTCCCGTGACCCAATCGATCTGAAACTTTGCAGGCAGGCTCGTAGCAATGACAGAAATGACCTAGTAAATTTTTTTAGTGATGCCAAAACAATGGAAACTTTTAAATTTTTCTACCAGAGTTGATAAAAAAATTTACAAAGGGTTAGTTTTTATTATATTATTACCACAACGACCATAAAAACAACAAGTCCAGCTATGACAACAATACAACATTTAGAATAACAACAAGAACAATATAGAAACCTCATATTTTTAATTTTTTTTTTTTTTAATTTTTCAGAGATTTCCCTGGAACTGTTGCACCGATTTTAATGATTTTTGATATAGAAATCTTCCCTTGAATTTGTTGAATCATTGCCACTAAAAATGATCACCTTAGCTATCCTATTGAGGGCGTGATCGTGACAAGAACAATATAGAAAATTATATTTTTTTAGTTCTTCATTCAAATCTCGGGCCCTAATCCACCGATTTGGACGATTTTAAATAACAAACTTCTCAGGATGGCTGTGAATCATTTTTTATGTCAAAGAGCACCCTAGCTGCCCGATTGATGCCGTCATCGTGATTTCCATAGACGGACAGACGGACAGACGGACATCGCTATATCAACGTAATTTTTTTGAGACAGTCTGCAATTAATATGCCGATCACTATTATTGTGTGGTAGAGAAGAAGAAAGCATCTTGTGAATATTTGAATCAGCCCGATTTCAGCCATTAAACTTTAATCAATGAATAAACATTTTACAAAAGGGAATCGGTGACTTGCCATTGTTAATTCACAGCGTGTAAGTTTGTATCGGAAAAGTAAAATAGGCTATATTTTTTTTTAATATATGAAGTGGGCGTGTCACCTCCCGTGGCGTGACACCTCCCATTCATGGTAAATACATATCATAATTAACAACAAAAATATTCATTAGAAATAAGTTATATGGCAAAATAACCTTTGCCGGGTCAGCTAGTACAGATTATTTTCTTAGCAAGTAACATGGTATACTTTGTCCTTTTTAACTCCAAAACAAACAAAAAAAAAAAAAGAAATTAAAAATTTAAATCCATGTTTGTTATTTTTTTTACACCGATAAAGTGTCCCAGGTCCTTAAATGGCCAGATCCCAACCATCATCCAGGATGGACAAAGAAAATAAAAGTAAACCAAATTTCAGCGATCAATTTACACCTACTTTCATGAATTTAACTACGATCTTCCTTAAGCCCATTAAAGGCCACGTATAAAATGCCACCCAAGCAACTTGGGTAATGGCTCAACCATCCTTATATAATTATCTTAAAATATAACTAATTACACTGTGGAGAATTTTCGGGATCATTATCTGGGGGGTGAGAAATTCCAAGTCAGGGCGACTAGTACCAGTACTAGCATAGTATAGAAAAATCTCTAAGGGGTTTGGGGTTCTCAAGCCAAAAGCTTTTTTAAAGGCATTTTATATTTTTTCCTTATCATGATGTTTGTTTGCTTAGTTTTTCAGCTATAACTCAAGAACCATTGATGATTTCTCATTTTATTCTTTAACAAGATCGTTGCCAAGTCTTAAACAAATGATATCAATTAATATATCCATGTAAAAAATGGCATAAAAAATACTGATGTATGTTTGATTTAATGTTAGAAATATCTTTTGTCCAAGCAAGTAACCTTACTTCGGACTACAACCATTTAGCGGATGCATTAATAAATACAACAGTAAATAATTTTAAGAAGGAAACTCCTAGTTCTGAATCAGCTATTTATACATCTCTCGAAGAAGTAATGAATATTGTCTCATCAATAAAGACCTCAAAATCCCCTGGTTTTGACAATGTTCCCAACCTGCTCTTAAAGAAACTACCACTCAAGGCTCTCAAATTACTGGTTATAATATTTAACAGCTGCATCAAACTCAACTATTTCCCAAACCATTTCAAAAACGCTAAGGTTATAGCCATAAACAAATCTAGTAGGCCAAAAAATAACTCAAACAGCTAAAGACCTATAATAGTCTATTAAGTAACTTAGGTAAAATTTTTGAAAAAATACTATATTCCCGTCTTAGCGAATTTGTAACGACCAATTCTATTGTTGGTAAAGAACAATTTGGATTTAAAAAAGAGCATAGCACTACCCACCAAATAAACAGAATTAAAAATCAAATAATCACCAATAAAAACAATAAACGTTCAACGGGTCTAATATTGTTAGATATTGAAAAAGCGTTTGACACCGTTTGTTATAATGGCCTAGTATTTAAACTTCTTGATGCAAATATACCAAAATATTTATGCAAAGTTATTTCATATTTATTTCAGATTCATGGCAGAAGCTTTAATGTTGCGATTAATAATGAAACTTCATCTCCAAAAACCATTACCACACGGTTACCTCAAGGATCAGTCTTGTCGCCATTGCTTTACTCGATACATACATCCGATTTAAAAGTCCCGAAGTATATGAAAATTGCTTATTACGCAGATGATACTGTGTTAATTTCTTCAAACAAACTTACAAGTGCACTCCTCAAGAAAATGGAAAAGGGACTTGTAAATTGCAGTAAATATTTTCACAAATGGAAAATCAAAATTAATCCAAACAAGACCCAAGCAATAATTTTTCCATTCAATAAATCTCCCAAAAGACTGCCAAGACGTCATCTCCTTATATAACACCATAAATGTACTTAACGATGTCAAATATATATTATACATGTATTACGTGCCAAATTATAGCTACGTGCCAAAAAGCTATAAAATAATTTAAAGCATTATGGCCACTACTAAATAGAAGGTCATTTCTAAACCCCAAAAAAAAAAACATTCTCTTCAAAAGTGTTATAAGGCCAATATTAACATACGCGTGTCCTATTTGGAGTGACGCTGCCAACTGCCACCTAAAACGATTATGCCTGGTTTTCACTATGTCATATAAACTGACAACAAACAATTGCCTCAACTGACATCTTGTAATTTTCTATTCGTTACGTTTACATTACATCTTATAAACGAAAAAACATCCGGCTGTCAAATACAAACAAATTGCCAACATGCTGGCAATTTCATTTTTGATGTCAAATGTTGACAGGGGTTGTAAATGACAAGACATTAAACGCCGTTTTCATACAACTGACAATAATTGACAACAATTGCCATTGAAAATGACATAATGAAAATCAGGCATTAGAAATGAGCCGTTTATTTTGAAAGTGGCATAAGTCACTTTTTCTAAAAAATCGAGTTAATGGCAACACTAAATACAATTGAACGGTATCTTTTCATTTTTAAAAAATTTGCACTCAATAAGTTGAGAACTATTGAGATTTCTTCGAGAGAAGTATTGGTAATTAACGGTATAACAAACATGTTTATTTTGAAAGTGGCGTAAGTCGTTGTACTCAGGAAATTAATTACGGGGCTTAGTGTGAAAGAAATGTCACTTCAAGAATGTCAGAAAAGCAAAGAGTATGAGAAAGGCAGTCATTGAAAAGAGAGCATACTTTGCAAGCAATACTAATACAGATGTTGTTGATTGAAAGCAAGGCAAAAACAGTGAATCTATGAATACAAAGCAAAAGTGAATCAACTCATGGACATCTCTGGTGTGAAGTATTGTTTTGAATTATTTTCAGTATTTTTAAAAAAGTTGTGATCATTAGACTTATTATTATAAGTGCGAAAGAATAGTGCAGTTTTGTAAATTATATTATAGTGACATATAATATAGTACACATAATTAGCATTATTTTATTAAAATTACTTTTATATGATGTTATCAGACAGCGAATCAGGTAAAACATACTTATTTTAGTTATGGAATTAGGTGGCTTTCAATGCGTATTATTATTTTATAGAAATATTTTCTAAAATGAGAAAAAGCGTTAACCCCAGAAAGAGACATATGAGAGTGATTTCATCAGATGAAGAATCGACTTCTACGGAGTCATCAGAAAAGGAAAACAACATAACGTGTACGAAAAAGGGGATGCAGAAATGAAAAAAAATATACTCAAAACATTATTAAGGATAAAAGAAATAGTGGTAAAAAATATGTAACAGCAAACTCCAAAATTATTTTTACCAAAAGAATTGCAGTTAAACCTTGTTGTTCAAAAAATTGTAAAGAAAAAATAAGTTCTTTTAATCGACAACTTATCTTTGATAAATTTTGGAAATTAGCTAACTTTACGAAGCAAAATTTGTTTTTACATAGTATAGTTAAACGAGAAACACCCAAAAAGAGAAGACCAAGAAACTACAATTCAAAGCCAAGACAATGCCAATTTAAGTATTATTTGACACATGAAAATGTAAGTGTGTTGGTTTGTAAAACATTCTTTCTGGATACTTTCAATATCTCAGAAGGACGTCTGGCTCGTGCTCTTAAAAAGGATGTTCCTGGAGAAGATTTGCGTGGAAAATCTGAAAATTCCAGAAGAAAAACTGAAGAATCTCTCATAATTGCGGTCAAAGAGCACATTCAAAGCTTCCCTGCCTTTAGTAGCCATTACACAAGGTGTCATAATCCCCATAGAAAATATTTAAGTCCAGATCTAAATATTAGGAAAATGTACAATCTCTATCTTGAAAAGTGTAAAAATGATAAACAACAACATGTTAACGAGTGGATATACAGGAAATCCTTCAAAAATGACTTTAATTTGCACTTTCATCAACCTAGAAAAGACACATGTCAAAAATGCGATTTTTTAAAAATACAGATTCAAGCTTGTGAGGATGAAGGTGAAAAAAGGCAATTAAACCTTCAACACGATTTACATTTGAGATCGGCAGAAATGGCCAGAAAGTCTCTACAAGAAGATCAGAAAAAAGCAGCTGAAAATCCAGATGAATATTTTGGATTTTCATTTGACTTTCAAAAAGCATTGCCTTTTCCCAAACTTACGACTTCCATATCGTATTACAAAAGGAATATGTACGTTTTAAATTTGAGATTCCATAATTTTCATAACAATAATATTGACATGTATCTTTGGGATGAAACCATAGCATCAAGAGGTTCCAGGAAGTTGCTTCGTGTTGTATAAAACATCTAAAGAATGTCACAACTCAAAAGCATGTTATTGCATATAGTGACTCATGTACAGGACAAAATCGTAACATAAAACTGGCCTTAACTTGGATGAAAATTGTTCAGTCTTCAGAAAACGATATTGAAATTCTGGATCACAAATTTTTAATTTCGGGCCATTCATACTTACCAAATGATCGTGACTTTGGTGTAATAGAAACGGCCTTGAAAAAAACAAATGTTTTATACATTCCAAATGATTACTATAGCGTGATAGCCGCCTGCCGAAAAAAATCCTTCACAGTACACAACATGGCGGAAAAAGATTTCATTTCAACACAATCATTGGAAAAATCTGTTTCAAAAAGAAAAGTAAATACAGACCAAAACAAAGTGAATTGGCTAAAAATTCAATGGATACGATTTTACCATGATATTCCCTATAAAATGTTTTATAAACTAACTTTAGATGAAAAAGATGAATTTTTAACTTTGGATTTGTCACCAAAAAGAGGAAGACCTAGGCGTTATTCACAAATAGAGATGGATCCGTTATACGTTGGATCTCGTCCTGTTTCTTCAGCAAAATATAAAGACATGATGGACTTGCTTAATTATATACCCCCAATATACCACAGTTATTTTAAAAATTTGAAACAAAACACGATTTCCGAGGACTTAGTCACTCCTATTGATGACGAAAATTAAATTGAACTGATGTATTTTCATATAAATTACTTATACTTACATTATGTTTCAAAATGAGCTAATTATTTTTGATTTTTATGAATATTAAAATAAAAAATACTTAAATCAAACCCTTATATTAAATATGTTGATGGTATGAATTATTATTATATATGTAATTTATTCAACAATTTTGGTAAATCACTGCCCTTTCAAAACATCACTTCAGTAAAATACGTCGGACAAAATTAATATAAGTCAGTCATTTATCTAAACTATTTATTTTGAAAGTGGCTTAAGTCACTTTACCGTGTTGAAAAGTGGTGATTTTTTAATGTTTATACGTAATTATTTATACTGAGAAAAATGTCAGTATCATTAGATAACAAATACAAGTAAATCTTCTCGAAAGTAAGCATCCATATTTTTAAACGTGTTAAAACGCAAACCCTTAAATATCTCGACTTAAAAAAAAAGTGACTTATGCCACTTTCAAAATAAACGGCTCAAATGTCTTAAAATGATAAATAAAAAGCCCTGGAGGTATCCTACAAATCTTCTTCATGAAGAAACAGGTTATGAAAAAATTATCGATTTCATAACAAGTATTAATAACAATTACTTTGCCATTCCCTCCCATTTTCCTTTAAAAATCATTAAAAAATAAAATAAAAACTATTTAATATCTTTAGATCCTATATATTATTTGTTGCAATATTTATGTGTAAAGATAAGATCTCATATGTATGTAAATATCAAATTTGTTAAAATGTGTAAATAAAGGAAGAATACCCAATAAACCAAAACAGTATAAAACAAGTAAGAAAATTATAGTCGGTCTAGACCGACTATACGATACCCTATACCATGCGTTTAGAAACTCTATCTCTTAGGCCCAACTAACCGGACATTGAAAATAAGCAAAAACCAAATTTGAGTGGGAATTTTATTAATTTTTTCGGCTGCAGATATGAAAAAGTTCATATCGGATGCTATATCTATAAAGGGATTAGGTCCAAAAATGGACCGATCCTGATCATGTTTGTTAAAGTCTCTTGTATTTTGCAAAAATATGTACAAACAAAATTTGAGAAGAATCAGTGCAATATTTTTGTTTTTTAATAGATTTAACTGAAGATCGGGAAGCAGATCTATATGGGGTCAAAGGGATCATTTTTGGACTACTCATTAGTGGATGTAATAAACGCATACAAATCCAATTTGAGTAACATCTATATGACAATTTGGATCTTAGGGCAATTTATGTCGATTTCATATGGGTAATTTGTATGGGGGCTAGGTCTGAACATGGACCGATTCTCACCAATTTCAATAGCGTTCATCCCATGGCCGATTAAAGCTTATATGCCAAATTTCATCAAAATATATTCATATTTGCGACCTGCAGTTTGATTACAAGCTTTACATGGACACACAGACGGACGGACGGACGGACGGACGGACATTGTTAAATCAACTCAGAAAGTGATTCTGATTCGATCGGTGTAATTAAAGATGGGTCTAGGTCAAATATTTTTGGTTGTTACAAACAGCAGCACAAAGTCATTATACCCAAACCACATAGTGGTATAGGGTATAAATAGCTTTTAACAAACTTGCTGCCATAAGCTTTAAGTTTAGAAAACTGTTGTGAATATTATTGTGAAAGTCTTCTTAACAATTGTTTAATAACGAAAACTGAACCCTTGTGAACAAGCTTAGAAATCTAATTATAGAATAAGCTTACAGGAAAATAGTATTCTAATCATGCTTGCAGTAAGCTTATAATCATAATATTTTTTTAAACTTATAATCGTAATATTTTTGTGAGCTTTTAAATACAATTAAATAATAAGTCTTTTTCAAATATTCTGGTTTAAAAATAATTTTATTGATTTTTTTTTTAAATTTTTTTATTTTATTTATTTATCTTTGCCTTTGTCTTATGTATATTTTTTTCTACTCTTGTGTATTTTTTTATCGAATTGGAAGAATGCTTTTGTACTTTTGATATATTCATCATCTGGCAATCCAATGCAAATTGCAGCATCTATTGAATTTCAAAAGTCAATGAAATAAATAAATGAAATATATAAAATAACTTACTTCTTATGGCTTTTGCTGTACTCAGGCTACGCGCACACTCTTTTTATCTTCTGTGCCTTTCCAACAAAGTTCGTCCGCCAGTTCGTCTACTAACAATTCTACAATTTCTTTAGATTCATCACGAAACCTTCGTTTTGATTAAAGTATATGGCATATCAAATATTTAAAAAATAAAAATTTATATACTAATATATTTACTTTTTTTAATATAAACTGTACCTATACATATATCATATATAGATTTTATTTATTTAAAAAACACACTTCACTCTTCAAACAAAAGAAAAAGACTGAGGATTTCACAATAATTTCAACGCGAAAATAACGGGACATCACATGCAACAATGCACAATGGGTTCGATGGTAACCAAAGTGGCCATTAATTCACGGAAGACGTAGTTTTAAAATATTGTTATTTTTAATTGATCATAAATACATAAAAAACCAGCATTTAGAAAAAAAAAGTTGCAAAAAATTTTTTTTATGCTATTAGGCGTTTTTGCATATTGGGAAAAGTGTTCTTATATCACAACTTTAGTTGTAACTTGGGAACGAAAAGCGAGTAAATTCAGTAAATTAAGTTGCAGATTAGAGCATATTTAATGTGCTTTTATAAAAAAATATGTTTTAATTAATAAGAAAGGAATAAATATTTAATATATATTTCTTATTACGATTAGTAAAATTTTAAATTGAAATTTTATCCAAATTCCATAATTCCACATATGAAACTCAAAAGAGTCACATTTGGAAATATTATATATATTTTTTTGTTGATGAATAAGCATAAACACATAAAAAATAACCATTTCAAAAAAAATATTTAAAAAAAATTTCATTGGAAAATCATTTACTTCACCATCATCATTAATTTCATTATAATAATCTTCATTATCATCGTTGAAAGATTTAATGATAAAAAATAAGCACTTGAATCGTAAAGAACACAATGTTGAACCCAATGTGCAAAGTTTACAAAACGTTCAAATAACGGGACTTCATATGCAACAACGTTTACAAAACTATAGCGACCATAAGTCGTTTACAATCATACATATTTGCCAAACTCTTATACAGACTAATGCCGGTTTTCTCAATGTATCGTCAAACTGCCTGTTACTTAACCAGGACATAAATTTATTGGACCGATAAACTGCCGGTTAACAATTTTGGTTTTCTCAATGTACCGACAAAAACATTATTTTCAGTTAGCAATGCCTCTCAAAATACGTATGAAAGTTGGAAGAATTATTTTCAGTTGGCAATGCCTCTCAAAATTGATATGAAAGTTGGGAGAATAATTTATCTGTACGATAAATAAATAATTGGCAGATGAGTGCCGGTTAACTTTGCGACAAAATAGAAGCAAACCAAACATTGAGAAAATCAAATTTCTTTAATCGGCATTTTCTCGTTGGGATAAAAGATAATCGCCTATTGAGAAAATGGGCATAAGTGTATATCAAGTGTTATTGTAAATGCTATTGCTATGTAATGCGTTTTTAAAACATCATTTAAAAGGAGTTCATATTTTGCAATTAATTAAACCTATCATAACAATGCTTATGAAAAGTTATAGAAATATTGTTATAGTAAGCTTATTCTCCAATTCAGTTATATTTCACTTATGGAATGGTTTATTGGGTATGTAATTTGAAAAAATGTTAGAAATATCATTTCTACGTATACGTCTCTCCTACTCTACTAATACATAATAATCATACGCCCTAATATGTTATGTTATTCAAAAATTTGCTTAAAAAAGAGGGGAAATTATAACTTTTTGATTGAAGAATGAAATGAGAAATCATCATAAAAAAAAGTTTAGCCTCAGAATGCAGCATGACCTGGAATTTCTCACCAAGAAGGGCTGTTGTACAGTGTTATAAGACAATTATCTTAGTTCAATTAAATTAATACTAAAACTTTCATATTCGCTTAATGACAGAGAAGCACTTAATGAAAAATAGCGATTGAGCGAAAATTACCATACATTTCCACATGACTCATATACGATTTCCATATGGTTCATAGGCTTCTGTTCACGAGTGATCGTATCGGTATTTAAAAGTTGTGAACAAATAAATAAGAGTGTTAAATTCGGCCATGTCGAACCTTTGATACCCTCCACCTGGGTTTTACGTTAACGTTAATATTTGTCTTTTTGCACTATTTATAACAAATGTAAGCAATTAAACAAATAAATATCGAAAAGACACTTCTTTTTAAACTCCATCTGCCTTTGGAACCACCTACCCCCCTACTATTCAAATTATAAGCAATGCAAGCCATTTTAAATCCGCTATTTTTGATTATTTTAAATATATCTTTTCATTTACGATTTTTATTATTAATTATTAATTTTTATACCCTATACCACTATGTGGTTTGGGTATAATGACTTTGTGCTGCTGTTTGTAACAACCAAAAATATTTGACCTAGACCCATCTTTAATTATACCGATCGAATCAGAATCGCTTTCTGAGTTGATTTAACAATGTCCGTCCGTCCGTCCGTCCGTCTGTGTGTCCATGTAAACCTTGTAATCAAACTGCAGGTCGCAAATATGAATATATTTTGATGAAATTTGGTATGTAAGCTTTTATCGGGATGAACGCTATTGAAATTAGTGAGAATCGGTCCATGTTCAGACCTAGCCCCCTTACAAATTACCCCTATGAAATCGGCATAAATTGCCATAAGATCCAAATTGTCATATAGATCTTACTCAAATTGGGTCTGTATGCGTTCATTACATCCACTAATGAGTAGTCCAAAAATGATCCCTTTGACCCCATATAGAGCTGCTTCCCGATCTTCACTTAAATCTATTAAAAAACAAAAATATTGCACTGATTCTTCTCAAATTTTGTTTGTATATATTTTTGCAAAATAAAAGAGATTTTACCAAACATGATCAGGATCGGTCCAATTTTGGACCTAGTTCCCATAAAGATATATCATCCGATATGAACTTTTTCATATCTGCAGCCAAAAAAATTAATAAAAATCCCACTCAAATTTGGTTTTTGCTTATTTTCTATGTCCAGTTAGTTGGGCCTAAGAGATAGAGTTTCTAAACGTATGGTATAGGGTATCGTATAGTCGGTCTAGACCGACTATAATTTTCTTACTTGTTTAATTTTCAATTTATTTTTTTTGTCTTCCCCTTTTTTCCTAACAAAATATAATTTGTACCTATATCTCCCCAGTATTGTAATATAAGACTCGTTCTTGTTATACTGTATTGTTAAATAATTAAATTAAATAAATTAAAAATAAACAATTTATTAAACTTAATACTAAATTATTACTAAAAATATTCGGTCTTCCAAAAATATTTGACCTAAACCCATCTTTTATTATACCGATCGACTCAGAATCACACTCTGAGTCGATTTAGCGATGTCCGTCCGTCCGTCTGTCTGTGTGTCCATGTAAACCTTATAATCAAACTGCAGGTCGCAGATATGATTATATTTTTTGATGAAATTTAGCACATAAGCTTCTACCGGCCATGTGATGAGCCCTATTGAAATTGCTGAAAATCGGTTTATGTTCAGACCTAGTCACCATACAAATGACCCCTATGAGATCGATTTAAATGGTCATAATATCCAAATTATCATATAGATCGCCGTCAAATTGGGTCGGTATATGTTTATTGTATCCATTAATCAGTACTCCAAAAAAAAAAACTATAGGACAATTCTCAGTCATAGCCCCCATACAAAGCTGCTTCCCGATTTTCACTTAAATCTATCAAAAAACAAAAATATTGCACAGATTCTTCTCAAATTTGGTTTTTGTAAGTGTTTGCAAAATAAAAGTAGCCCTACCAAATATGGTCATGATCGGTCCATTTTTCGACACAGCATCCCATATGAACTTTTTTATATCCGAAGCAAAAAAATTAATAACAAAACCACTCAAAATTGGTTTATGCTTATTTTCTATATCCAATTAGTAGGACCTAAGAGATAGGGTTTCTTAACCGTATAATCGGTCTAAACCGACTATAATTTTCTTACTTGTTAACTTTTAAATGTTGCAATTACCAATACTTGAGAATGAGTCATGTCATAATAGGTTTAATTTAGTTCTCTCAATGGAATTAGTTTAACAATTTTATTGGTAAATGGAACTTATTTCTCTACTGAAGGTATATTCATTTTATGAGAATTATGTTCGGATGGTATGTAATGAAGAAATCCTATTGCATTTAAAAATATTTATGAATTACTTGATTAAATTTTTCAAGTGGCAACGAAATTCCTATCAATAATTTTTGTGTGTGTAGTAACAACAACAAAAAATCATAAATTACGTAAGCCTGAATATTAACTAATATAAAAGTTTTTCAACCGAAAAGCTATCTAGCCGGATGTTAACCTATCCTGAAAGCCTAAGCTCAAGTAAACAAATATCGCTATAAAAAAAGAAGAACTTAGATAATTATAATTTAATATAAGTAACATTAATATCAAAATATAGATGTTTGAAATAATTTCTACGAAGCCCACTTTTTTATTTTATTTTAATTTATATGTTGATTTGCTTTTGTTATCCAAATTAGGGAAATAACATCAAGCAGTTTTATTGGAATTAGGGCTAAACCAAAGATTGTGTTAAAGGTTTTTTTTCACCACCAGGTTAAATTTTTAAGGTTAGTGTTAATTTCAGTTTTTTTTTATTTTATTGTTTATTTTATAGTCAAAATAAAGTTTTAAATATAAAAGCGTTACAAATTCCACTACTTATTTTAATACTCTGTGATGTAGGTTATAAAAAATTCTATGGAAAAGGTTTTTTTTGTTCAACTATTAACTTTAATGCAGCGTTAATTAAAACTGTCATTTACACATTCATACAATCTGAAACAAAAAAAAAAAAACATAAAATACTTGTAATAAAATATATTCGTTTTGTTTTACTTTTATGCAAAATTTTTTTAATGTTTTATTTTAATAGAATTGTTAGTTTTTTTTTAAAATAAATTTGTTTACTTATAAAAACCCGCAACATCACAACATCAGCAACAACAAAAACAACAATCATTCTACAAATATAAACAGTTACTCACATATGCAAGTAGTATGTATGTATAACTGAATTACATTGGCTTAAATGTTTACATATACATTTTCACGTACATGCTTGTGTATTGTAGTTGCCAACCACATTCGAGATTTCACTGACATAAACAACATAAAACCTCAATCCTTTACCAAAATTGAGGACAATGGCATTAGTAACCAAGCAACAACAATAAAAAAATTCTCACACAAACAATTGGAAATTTTGGGTTTTTTTTTGTTAGTGTTTAACAGATATTAAAAAGAACTGAATAAGGAACTGATAAAAGATACAAAATGGACACAAAAAATTAATAATTTTTGCCTTAACGGGAATATTTGTAAGAAGGGTAACTTAAAAAATGTAATAAAAAAAATACCACATAGAGAAAAAAGATTAACTGTGCCTACCGAATTTATTGCAAACCTAATTTCGATGAAGTTTATAACCGAATTTCGAGTTGATTATGATCACAATTCTATTTTCGTAACAGTAATATGTTATGCACAATATAAAATGATTACGTGATACGAAACACAGTTGTTAAACTTAAACCTGGATGCCCGTCGTTTCGACTAACATTAAAAGTTTTTCCTAGCTAAGACTGAAGAAGGGCAGCAAGTGTTTACATTAAAAAATCTATCAAAAACTAAAGCAAATATATATTTTTTTATTTTTACACATGGTAAGGTATTGTATATTTCTTCTTCATTAACTTTTAAAAATTTGGCGCACTGCCGGTTCCATTGCATGGCATGGCCATTGGCCATAACGCATAAAAACATGGTTGGGCACCCAGGGTTAAGAACAATTTCGACTGGCGCATTTTTAACTTTAAAATATGAGGTGGATCATTTAAAAAAATTTAGGTGCCAATAAGATCTTTCGGTTCAGACCGATTACCTTTTCCTGTCTATGGCCATGAATGTTGTTTCAGAACAAATCTCATTATTTTTGGAGAAACTCATCCAAAAAGCATTCACGTTTTAATGGTCTGCCTTGGTTATGTGTGTAAAAAACTAAAAAGTGCATACAAACAATAACAAAGCACTGGGCACTGGTGAAGAAAGTAGAAAAACAATGGCAGCAATTTTTTGGGAGACATGTCGTCTGGCATCTACCATTAAGGATTAAGATTACATATGTATATATGCAGAAATATACACTTGCACACACACCTACACACAATCTAACAATGACCAGAGTTTACATATACATATGTATGCCAACAACCTATATGCAAATCCATTTATTATAAGGTGACCAGATTAATACTTAAAAATAATTCAACTCTTGTTAAAGTTGACTAAACGAATTAAATTCAAAACAATTAAAAAATCATTTCTTGAAAATATATAAAAGTTCAGGTTTGTAATGATATTGACACTTATTTGAAGTACGAGTTCTAGGATGGCTGTATTGATGTTTCCCGAACTAAATACAAGATTTTCAGCAATATTTGTTTACATTTTATTTTCGTAAAGTTCCAAACAAAGTTTTATGTTTTTCTTTTCTTAAAATTCCTTTATTTTCATGCCACCCTAATTTCAATTTTTTGTAAATAAAACTGAAAATACTCACAAATACAACCGCACTCAGACATTGTTTATGGAATTTAATTAGTGGTGACAAGTGTAAAACTAAAACTCCTAAAATGTGTGAAAATAAATGCACTAGCAAATGTTGAATCAATTAGTAAATTGTTTTTCCAATTTTAGAAAACGAAAGAAATTCCTCTGTCTGTCTCTCTTTCTCGCTCTCTCTTTATGCGGCACTTTATTTTTCAACTTAACTTTACTAATGAGATGTACGTGGGATCACATTATTTCCTGCAAAGGACCATCTTGACAATTGATAATACATTGTTAGATAACTGTAGTACTTTGCAGTAACAAAACGAATAAATGTGCCAATGCATGGCTGCTGGTATTCTGATTATATAATTATATTTTTTTGTATTTAAGTTTGGCTGATGATTCGAGTATTGTTCTCTACACAAGAAGGACTAGAAAATTTAAACTGATTATACGTGTTTATAAGTTTAAGAAGAGTACATTAGCAATAGTTTTAAGGGCCAAGAGGAAAAGTAACAAAATAATTTAGTTGACCTTTTTATTTGATCTATAATATTAATTATGATCTTTGGTAGTTGCTCCTTTCATGGAGTTTCTTAGAATACTTATGACCGGCAATACTTCATGGATAGTGATCCCGTTGTCGTTAACAGCTTCGAAGTGCGTTTTGGATCGCTATCATGGTGAAATATCAAACTAAGCAGTATTTTCACTCGACGTGTGGAATCATTGGTGATTCTATGACCTCTTTTGTAGTGTGTTTGATTAGCCGTAATTTGCATTTCACACAAATGTACACTAGATTAGTTGCGTGTACAGATGTCAGCAGAAGTTTGAAAAATTTCCTTTGGTGAAAAGTGGCAACCTTGTGAAACGTATGTTTTAAGTTTCAATTCGCTACGTTGTTTACCCTGCTATCTCACATCACACTGCAACTGTGAAATCGTTGTGTACGTATTATCAACGAAAAATTGTTCGAATTAGTCGAATCCATCGCCATTAACTTTTGTGTTCACAATCTGACTGCAATCTCATTTTTAAAATGAAGTCGAAGTGTAAATTTGTTTACTTCTCTCTCTTATTTTTTTTTAAATAGAGTTACCGAGTTTTTTATACAGGCACATGTTTGAGGGAAAATGTTTACATTTATTATTATTACTTTTATTTTAATAATAGTTAATAATATTTATGCTCTATAATTAACAACCTTGTGTTTTTATATGCGCATTTCAAGAAATAAATCATAATAATAGGTTTAACAAGTTAAAACTTCAATTACAATTTTGCAGAATCCAGTAGATTTGCATTAAATTTATAACAGGGTAACATTAATCATCGTTAGTGGCAGCCATTACTCGCACGAAAAATTTTGTGCCATTAGTGTGACCACTGCGGAAAATGTGTGTGTATTAGTAAAAAAATGTGACTGTATTGAGTTTTTCGAACTTGCAGTGTGATGTGTGATAGGGGGGTTAGTATTTTTTTTGAGCCATCAAAAGTATTTGTAAACATGGGAAAAATTGGTCACCATTATGTAATTCAATACTTTTATTTGAAAGGTCTCAGTCCAACCAATATTAAATCGAATCTGTCTCAACTATATCACAGCGAACAGGGTCTTCGAAAATGGGCTTTCTCAGTATTTTGCTAAAATTTAAAATTTCTTTGTAAATTTTTATTTTTGAATAACTGTAACTTTTTTGATTTGAAAGATTTTGAAGTGAAATAAATTTTGTATAATTTTATGGCTTCCATGCTATTAATGTTAAAAATGTCAAATTACTGAGTCATTCCAAAATTTAAAAAAAAAATTTTTTGAAAAAAGGTCAAAATTTTCCGAAAATCTCGCACTTAATAGAGCATAACTCCTGCCAGTCAAAAGCAGTCAGAAAAAATCTTGCACTCTTCTATAGTCCGAAGCCTTCCCTATACTACTATACCCCATTATACACCCGCCAGTTTCCGCCCGTGTGCATCAGAACAATTTTTCTGACCCAAGGTTAGATATTTTCTGCAAAATTTATGAATACAAAATATTAAGTTTGAGGTGATGTTTGTAACTGCCAAAAATATTAGACCTTTATCCATCTTTTATTATACGGATCGACTCAAAAACACTTTCTGAGTCGATTAAACGATGTCCGTCCGTCCGTCTGAGTGTTATGAATACAAATGTTGGTCGTACCGGTGCACCGCGGTGTATTTTTTTGCGTGTCGGTAGAGTTGTCAGGAGTTGTTATATACTTAAAAAAAGGGTTGAGATATAATGCGCTTAATTGTTACAGGTACATTTACATAGGTATCTTTCAAAAACATTAATAGTCTGAATTAGAGTTATATCGTTTAAATATCTGACAAAATGGGAAACAATTTAAACAACAGGTAAATGGTAAAAAAAAACTATTGCGACATAGCCCTTTAAGATATGAGCAGGAATGCTTCACCTTTTAAAAGGGGTTATGGTGTGGGTTTTTTATGCTTCTAAAAGAAAGAGTATTTATAATAATGTTTCCACAATTATTATTCATTACAATTTGTGCAATGGCTAAATACTGTTACAGAGATCTGGAAGATATTTATTTTCAACGAAATGATGTAGACGATGTAATTTTGCACATAGTCAGCAACGACTTCTTTAAGAATTGTAACCTAGAAGACATTGAAATGCACAAAGGAAAAATTACTAATTTTGCATCGAATTTGAAAAGATGGTACATTGAATGCTCTCATAGCAAGGCAAAGATGTATAAACGTTACCAAGACTGGTTAATAAAGAAACTTATTTTTGAGAGTGCATCTACAACTGCCAACGAAAGTGGAAAAAAGGATCGACCAGCAAAACCAATTGACGGATGTAGTGAAAGATTTCGAAGGCGCAAGCTGGAGAATATCAATGAAGAAATTTCTCAAAGAATTATTAAGGATTCATTTTTGCACCAAATTCAACCAACCCAAAATAAAAAAAAATAAAATTGAAATAATTGAAAAAATAGTAGAAGCGAGCCCAAGGCGCACAAAGAGGATTTTGAAAAGCATTCCTACACCAATTGAAGATAAGAAATTTACGCCGGAAGAAGCGTTCGCCCTATTTTTTGGATTTGAAATTGACCAAAAATCAATATAAGGAATTGCGGAAGCGAACCAATGAAAAGAATTGTGGGATTTTTCCAGAGTATCGAGATTTAGTTTCTGCCAAAAAGGAATGCTTACCTTCACAATCTGCTATTGGTGTCACTTCAACATCAGCAGAAATAAAATTGCAAGATCTCCTTGAACATACTGCAGAACGATTGCTAAATACGCTTGATACTGATCATTTAAAAAAAATTGGTCAGAACAATACAAGCAATTTAATGCCGAAAATTCATCAGATGCTAATTTATTTATGGTATCTTTCGTTCCATTGCGCTTAACAAAAAGGTATAGCGTCTTAGAGCTGTCAACTAGTAGAGCAACAGAAATTGATATATGGGAAAATGAAATTCCTTCTTCAACAAAGTATTGCAGACCAATAAAATTTGCATTCAAAAAGAAAACCAAAGATGTCATAACTGAAGAAGTTCAAAAAATAAAAGATTAAATTAAGGAACTTCAACCAGTAATATTTAAATTTGATGACCAAGACATTGAAGTACATTTTAAAATGTGTCTCATAATGATTGATGGAAAAGTTGCATAAGCTTTAACTGGAACAAAGTCAACGTCAAGCTGTATTATATGCCAAAAGACATCAAGTCAATTAAGCCAACCCCCACCAGAAGACGATAGTTTTAAGGAAGCCTACGAATTTGGAATGTCCCCTCTTCATGCTAGAATACGTTTCATGGAGCGTATTCTTAAATTGGGTTATGATTTGGAATTTGGTCCGTTAGGCGAAACTGTGAGAAAAAACAAAGAAAATGAAGAAAAAAGAAAGCAAAAAAAAAAACAAATTCAACAAAAATATCTACAGCTAGGCCTCGTAATCGACCAACCAAAACAAGGGGAAGGAAACACAAATGATGGAAATACTGCAAGGAGATTTTTTTCCGATCCGGAAACTGCAGCATCTATCACAGGTGTAGATCATGAATTAATAAGACGATTCAAAATCATATTACAAGTTCTAGCATGCAGCAGAAAGATAAATGCAAAAAAATTTGGAGAGTACGCCAATAAAACAGCTATACTTTATAATGAAAAATACTCTTGGAGATATATGCCATCCACAGTTCATAAAATTTTGTACCATGGGGAACAAATAATTCAAAACAATATGCTACCAATAGGAGATCTATCTGAAGAAGCGCAAGAAAAAGGAACAAGGACTACAGATTCTTTCGCGAGCACAACACAAGGAAAATGTCCAGATGTTGTACTAATGAAGACCTTATCACTATCTTGTTGTGCACTTTAGATCCATATATGTCCAACATTCGTCAAAAATGGAAAACTACCTCTATTGAATTAGACGAAGAAGCTAAACAACTTCTAGAAGATGAAAATCAAGGCTATTTAGAAGAAATTTTTACTAAAATTGGTTGATTCAAAGTACTTTCTCATTACACTAACAATAAGTTACACTTTTTTTATATAGTTAAAAAATTTTCTTGATTTAAAAATTTATATATTTTGTAAATTTACAATAAAAATTGTTATACTTCATAAATTTACCATAAAAATTGATATAGAAATATTTAAAAAGACAATAAAAAACAAGTAAGAAAATTATAGTCGGTCTAGACCGACTATACGATACCCTATACCATGCGTTTAGAAACTCTATCTCTTAGGCCCAACTAACCGGACATTGAAAATAAGCAAAAACCAAATTTGAGTGGGAATTTTATTAATTTTTTCGGCTGCAGATATGAAAAAGTTCATATCGGATGCTATATCTATAAAGGCACTAGGTCCAAAAATGGACCGATCCTGATCATGTTTGGTAAAGTCTCTTGTATTTTGCAAAAATATGTACAAACAAAATTTGAGAAGAATCAGTGCAATATTTTTGTTTTTTAATAGATTTAGGTGAAGATCGGGAAGCAGCTCTATATGGGGTCAAAGGGATTATTTTTGGACTACTCATTAGTGGATGTAATGAACGCATACAAACCCAATTTGAGTAAGATCTATATGACAATTTGGATCTTATGGCAATTTATGTCGATTTCATATGGGTAATTTGTATGGGGGCTAGGTCTGAACATGGACCGATTCTCACCAATTTCAATAGCTTTCATTCCATGGCTGATGAAAGCTTACATACCAAATTTCGTCAAAATATATGCATATTTGCGACCTGCAGTTTGATTACAAACTTTACATGGACACACAGACGGACGGACGGACGGACGGACATTGTTCAATCAACTCAGAAAGTGATTCTGATTCGATCGGTATAATTAAAGATGGGTCTAGGTCATTGATGGGCACACAATTTTGTCAATGGTGTTAGTAAGCAAGAGAGAGTAAAAAATTATTTTAGTACACTCATAAATGACAGTTAGTAGTATAAGGCATGGTGTACAATATAATAATGTTTAATTTTTATCGATATTTCGGCAAATTTCGTTTGCCATATTTTAGAGAAATATAAATCATAAAAAAAATTATTACTACACATGAATCACAAAAATTAACAAATAAATAATTTTATTAAAAAAAAAAAAAAATATCACTGAATATTTAAGGCACAGAGTAAAAGCTTTTAGTTCTACAAATGTTTTGATTTTTAATAATAATAATAATAATAATAATAATAATAAAAATAAAAATAAAAATAATAATAATAATAATAATAATTAAATAAAATCTTCCACATTTGTACTTTTATGGCAGTTTCGAAGTAGTAAAATGTTTTTTAATTGTGATGAAGACAATTTATTCCGTTGTTTAGAACAAATGAATTTCAAATCGGAAAAAATTTGTTCGCAGAGATAAGTTGAGGGAAATAAAGATAAACAAATAAGAGAAATTTTTTTAAGTTCGGGATATACTTTGCCGTCCAAATTTTTCCAGAACTCTAAAACATTAATATTTTCTTGAACATTTACTTCGCTTCGAAGTATTATAAGTTCAGATTGTATTGTATAGAGTTTATTACATCGCAACTAAAAGGGTTTTCAAAAATATTTAGAAGAGGTTGAAAATTTTCAAAATCCTTAAACCTATCTTGAAAATTATGGAAAAGTGTTTCAAATATTTCTATATATTCAATTATTTCAACATTTTCCTGATTTCCAATAATAAGTAGAGTTTTTGGAAAGTTTGAGAAATCTCCGTCCTGAATTTGGCAAAGGAGTAAAAATAGTTTCGTTTTAAAATCGAAAAGGATTTTAGACAAATCACATATGCTTTTTTCTTTTCCTTGTAATTGTAGATTAAATTCATTTAAAAGCATAGTTGTATCAGCTAAAAAAGCTAAATCTAAAATAAATTTGTTATCTTTTAAATACTGTAATAAGCATTTATCTAAACCCTCTGCTTCTAGAAACTGTTTCACTTCTTCCCTTAAATTAAACAGTCTGTTTAAACAATCACCTCGGCTTAGCCACCGAACTTCTGTAAACATTTTCAAATCATTGTGTGGAGCATTTTTTATTTTTAAAAAGTTTACAAATTTTCTGTGAGTAAGCGAGTGATGTCCGCCTCGTATTTTATTTATTATCTGCTCTGCAGTCTTCATAGCTGGGTGGGTACTTATAAATTTAGAGGCAAGAGCGGCCTGATGAATTATGCAGTGAAAGCTATTAATTCCAAAGTAATGTTTTTCCAACTGTCCTACAAAACCTTCGTACTTACCCTTCATAACATTTGCTCCATCTGTGCAAACGCCAGCGAATTTGTTACAGTCTATAACGGTAAGCAGTTTTTCGTTGACAACATCAAAAACAACTTACCTGTCACATTTCCATGAAATGTTTCAAGAGAAAACATTGCTTCATAAACATTATATTCTATGTCTACACATCGAACGCAAATTACTAATTGGCAGAGATCGTTAATGTCGGTGCTTTCATCCAAACAAATAGAAAAAAATTCGCAATTACTTAATTTTTCCCTAACCGCAAATTCAATAGATGTTCCTAATTTAACCGTTCGCCGAGCTAAAGTTCTACGGGACAAGGGAACAGATTCCATAAAATTAGCATTATAATTAAGTTTTTGCATAGTTTTTTTCAGTATTTCTTTAACGAAAATACCATCCGTAAAAGGTCTGCCGTGTCTGACAATATCTAAGCTTACTGAGCTAGAAATTTCCATTTTTAATTTATTGTCTACCTTTTTTTCTTTTACTTCCTCTTCTAACAAAAAACCCTTTAATTTATCAAAAAAAATTTGCTTATTTCTATTAAAAAGCTCTTCTTTTTCCTCCTCCTTTAGTTTATTCATATTACTATGAAAACAATCATAATGCCTTTTAATTACTTGTTGTCTATATTCCTTAAATGTTTGATAACATAAAAGGCATTGTACCTGACCAAATGCATTTTTCAACATACAATATTTTTTGAGTGTCATCATTAATTTATTTTCTCTAAACTTGAAAAAAACTACTAAAGCTTCCGTTGAACATGTGCATTCGTCAAGATCTCACAGACGACTAAACACAAGAGCATAAGAATGCATGTGTATAGGTATTTAACAATTGTTTAACTAAATGCCCATGAATGGTCTAGGTCAAATATTTTTGGTTGTTACAAACAGCAGCACAAAGTCATTATACCCAAACCACATAGTGGTATAGGGTATAAAAATTTAACTAAAGCCAAAACATACGAGTTTTTCATTGAAACTTCTCTTTCTTGTACCAATATAAGGTAACTTTTACGTTCGCTACTTAATGAATTATATTTTAACTCGGGATCTTAAAAAAAAAAAAAAAAAACAACCTTTGGCCCTTGTGCACATTAGGACTAAAAGTTTACGGGGGCCAAAGTTTGGCATTTTCTGAAAAAATTAACTTAAAAAATTTTTAAAAAGTATTAGTTCTAAAATTAACTGAAAAAATAAGACATTATATTAAAAAAAACCTTTTTTACCTTTTAACACTTCACTTTTGTACTAAAATTCAACTACAAATGAAAATGTATTTTAAACCCTCCGTAACTTTTTTTATTTTCGGTCGAGAATTACGTTTTATAGCAAAATTTAAAGGCTAAAGTCTCACCTACCAAACAAAAAAAAAAAAAACGCATATCAAAATTCCAATCCAATCAAAAGTTATAGATTTTTGACCGCCTTCTCGTCAAATGGTCCACTGTGCGCCGTGAAGATGTGTTTGGCATTGTTTCACCGCAATAAATCCGAGTTTTTTCGTCGATTCGTAACCACAGATGAGACATCTGAAACGAAACAACAGCCAAAACAGTGGACTGAAATGGGAGAATTGTGTCCAAAGAAGGCATGGTATAATTTTTATTGATTATCTTCAAAAAGATAACACAATCAACGGAAAAAAGGTCGCAAGACAAAAAAGGTCTCATTTGGCGAAATAGGAATTTTTGTTTCTTCCTTCTTCATCAGATTTAGCTCCCTCAGATTATTTTCTATTTCAAAACTTGACAAAATGGCCAGGTGGTAAAACATTTGCCAACAATAAAGATGTGGAGTTTTCGTTTGATGGCTATTTTAAGGATTTAAACAGTTCTTACTATAAACAGGGTATCAGAGCTTTGAATATAGCTGGAAAAAGTGTACCAGCTTAAAAGGAGATTATGTTGAGATTTTTTTTTGTTAAATCGCCCTCAAATCTTTTAATGTTGATACAAAAAAATTTAGGACTCAAATAATTATTCGACTCCGTTAATTAGTTAAGTTGATTAACCAGTTATCTTTATTTTTTCCATTTCTTTTTTTACCGAAGGCAACCTAATCTTCATAAGCTTTTATTTAATATTGCTTGACAATTTGATGAAATACAATTTCTAAATGTATCGAGAAAATATTACAGCCATTACGAAATGTGGTCAAAAATTTAACTAGTGCGGTCACAAAATGTCTTTTAGTAGCAATGAAAGCCAAGTTTCAATTGTATTTTTTTTTGTAACTAACTGAAACGCATATAGCAGAAAATAGCTGGGAGTTTTAGGAAAACAATGATAAATTTAAGATAATACTTGAAAGTCTTAATTTACTTTATAATGATTAATAAGTGAGAAATAAAATATCGCAATCACACTTAGTGGTCCTAGTTTTAAATAAGAACTAGGCCCATTATAAGCTCAAAATATATCACTTTTAAAAATTCAAGAAATATTTAAGATCTAATATATAGATATGTGTCATATTTGGTGTGATTATTTTCGGGTATAACTAAAAAAAGTGATTTTAAGTTGATCAGTCATCAAGAGTTATGTTATTTTAATTTTAATTTTATACAAGCTTCCTATTAAATCAATGATATATCTCTTTTACAAAATATCTATCGAAATTATGTTTTTACAAAGAAAAAAATGGTTTTGTTTAGTTTCAACACTAAACAAATCCGTTTCTTATGTGGGTTTGTATTCCACTTCTTTGTAAAAAAATTTAAAGAATAACTAAATCCAACATATCCCAGCGAAGTTTTCTGTTAATAAAAAACAAAATATTGTAATAAACTTTTCACTACGAACACCTCAAACAGTTTTCGCAATATTGAAAAATTTCTGAATACTTGAAACCCCTATGACAGTGTACCATGACTGGATCATTTTTGCAAAGTGGAGATGAGTTTAGAGCCTGTAACATTAATAATGTTACGAAATCGTGCTGAATATTGCTGGGCTAAATATCTAAAGATATATTTAGCTGTAAGTAAAATACTGACACATATACATTCTTATAATACGAGTAACATTCAAAATGAAATTTTTATAGTATTTGCCGACTATATGATACCCTACCAATTTTTAAGTCAAAAATTGGTCAAATCCATACCATTCTGGATGACGTAATTAATGAACGAATAAGGTTCCATCACTTTATTGTGTTCAATATATATACAACCTAATATGTATGGCCAGACTGTATTGTGGTTGTTATTGAAACATATAGAAGAATACACTTAATAGGTGGATCAACACAAGGTGTCATAACGATCATAAGGTGAATTGGATATTACAAACAAATATTACAAAAAAATTATCTATGCCTTCTGTAACATAATGTATATATAAAGTAAGGATAACTTTGATAATTTTTTTGCAATCTGTTGTTGAATCATAGTCGTACTCTCTAGATAGTTAACATGTACAAATATTTGTACAAATGTCTGCTATGTAGTAGAGAACAGAGAATAAATAAAATACAACAAAGAATGGAAATTGTGAAACAAGATACTGATAAAATGTACAGGAACATTCCAACATTTTTGTTTCTGCTAAAGGTCCTGTGTATTGTTACATTTAGAGCATCAGCCTGGGCACGTTTAAAAGTTGTTTAAGCTATCTACTGGAGTAAATTCAATTGAATTTAATATAATTGAAAAGTAATTCGATGAAAATAATCATAGTATCTTTAACAAGAAAAAAATTGTGTAAAGTATACTTGAAGTAAAGTTAAGCAGTTGGAAATCTGAAGTATGAATGTATGAGATGGTATTGGAAGATTGCATTAAAAATGTGCATGTTGAAGTTTGTACTTTAGAAAAAGATAAGAAATTTCTGGCTGACTTGATCTTCTGGATTGGATCTAGTTTACAGAGGTGACGCAATGAATTCTTTTGTGCAGGTTATTTGCGGCATTTAAAATTAAATGCAATTTAAATTTATTTATAATTTATATTTCTAAGCATAGAAGGTTGCAAGTCGTTGTATTGATGTTTCATAATTAGAAACCTGTAATGCAACGCCTTGTCATGCAAATTATTTAACTTGAATATTCCTAGGCTGATGTTAAACTTCCCGATTCTTCGAAAATTTGCATTAAATATAATTAATATGTGATTATATTAATATTTTCTGTTGTTTATATTAGTTTTTTTTTTTTATCAATTTTCTCGATTAATAACTTAAGTACTCGTATATAAAATGCTGCCTTTTCTAAGTCATGTAAAAATGTATTTAAAAGAAAAACATTTTAATAAATTGTTTTATAAAACGAAATTGATGTTTGAAATTTTTGTTGTTGTTTCTTTTACCTAACAACAACTATCTTTTTTTTATGGTTTACTGTTGTTATTGGCTTCACTAACTCATCAACACTGTCAGTATTCTAATAGAGTTATTTACACCACATGGCAGCTGCCAAAAAACTTAAAACTGCAGCTAAATTTTTTGAAGAGTATATAACAACAAAAAAAACTTAGAAATAAAAAAAATTTATAGTGTTGGCCAAATATTTGTACTCTAATTTAATATGTTTTTTTTATTCTATGCTTCATAAATCTCTGGAGTATATAGGAAGTATACGAGTGCACTATGATGGTACTTATTTTTGAACTTTAGGAAGAGCTGAACAATGTGCTACAAAAATAGGAGTGCAACTTTATTGATGGGTTTTTTATGGCAAATGAGCATATGATGTGGTAAGCTTAAGATAAGTATTATTGCATTTGAGCAAGCTCAAAAACGCAATTTCAAAAGGATCTAATTTTTTTTTTGGGTGAAAGTACTAGGCCAGTATAGTGAAACCTTCAATGGGTTTTGCGTATTCTGAAGCAAATAGCTTTAGCAAATCAATTTGAATGAATGAAATTTTAATTTTTCCCCCTTTTTTAATAAATTTTTTGAATAACATAACATTTACTGGCATAGTTGACAGATAATCTGGGTGTAAAATCGTCAAATTTTGGGGGAAAAATCGTCAAAATCGTCAAAATCGTCATTCCATTTTGTAAAATCGTCGAAAAAATCGTCAAAATAAAAACAAGCGAATTTTTCATATGTGGCAATATGAAATAACATCTGAAGTCAACTTAAGTGAAAATTGAGTTTTATTAATATTAGGATACTCCTTTTCAGGATGCATATTTCTATCTGTTCTTTTTTAAATCAACTAATTAATAGAAAAATTATCGCAGTTTACTTTTTAACTTTATTGCTTTTGAAAATAAATTAATACGTTATAACATCTTAACTTATTTTTTTAAGACACGACATTGAAGCTTTCAGCATAAAAACTTATATCAACTTAAGTACAGTAATACTAACAATTTTTAAATAAACTTAATAGACACAAACATCTTATACTGAACTAATCTGTTATGTATACCTAAAATATTCAGATAAGCAAAATAGTAAAACCATAGTTGCGAATTCATTAGAACCTTTAAGTTTAAGTAAGATTTTGTTTTTCTGTAAATTAATTTTCTAAAAAATCTTAAGTAAAAAACAACAATTATAGAATATTTCTAAATAATACATTCTTATAAAGTCAACCTTTTTGTCTTAAATAATAGTTTATCTACTTAATGGGTTAACAATATTTTATTAAATCTAAACCAAGTTAATTTTACATAAAATGTGAAATATCTCAAAACTGTATTTTTCTACTTAAGATGTTATGTTATATTGCCACAGATTTGTTTTATTTAACAAAGAAAACCAAAAATAATAGAGAAGATAAAATTCTTATATTTTTTTTAAAAATAAGTAAATTATTAAAAAAAACATAACATTTCAAATTAAAACATTTATAGGTACATGTTTAATATTTATGTATGAAAATGTCATAAATAACAATCGCATATCATTAAATTTGTAATTTGTAATTTAAATTTTCAAACTCTTTTGACATTTATACATATAAAAAATCCAAAATTTAACATTTTTATGAAATCTGTTTTTATTGCAATGCCATAGCAATTATTTTTATTTAATTTTAAATAATATTTTTTTAAAAGAACTACTACCATAGAATTTCTCCTAATCGATTTCTAACTTTTGTTTTATTCAGAGTTAAATTTAAGAAATTTTCTTCCAAAAATCTAAGAGGCCATCATCAAAATAATTGTTAAAATTTAAAAATTTTAACTGTCTAAATTCGGTATATAAGTTTTGTTTATCCTCTTACTTAACAAAATATGGGAACTCTTTAACAACAATAAAAAAAGGATTAGTTTTTTCATTTATTATAAAGTTTGGATCAATTGAAATTTTCAAAATCAAATCTTTTTAAAATTTGATCACATAGTCCTACATATGCACTGCTGTGTAAAGAAAAAAAAGTTGTCTTTTTTTTATTAACTGAAAATTATATGGTTGTCACAATATAATATAGTTTACAGATAAAATGTTGTCAATTTTCGATATTTGTAAAAATCGTAATTTGGCTGTTTTTTTGCTGTGAAAATTACGATAAATCGTCACATCTGGCAACAGTGTACACTGGGCGTATGATTCTTATTTATTAGTACCGTAGAAGAGATTTATATGTACCACACCACTGTGCAGAGGATATATACATATCAGTATGTCAATCCGTTTGTAACTCATCGCAATACATTCCGTAGACCCCAAACTCTATATATATTCCTGATCCTTAGTTATCACGTCGTAATAAAAAAATTGCCAATATGAAAGAAAAAATATAATCCCTAAAAAAGTCAAACAAAAAGTAGCTTTTTTCAATGGTGCGTGGTAGAGAAGAAGAAAGCATATATTTCTAAAATTCATAACTACACTGAATTTTTAATCAGTTCCCGACATTTCAGCCTTAACCAGTATTTTTATTGAACATGTGATAATTTTTAATTTTAAAAATTAAAAATAAAAAATTAAAAATTAAAAATTAAAAATTAAAAATTAAAAATTAAAAATTAAAAATTAAAAATTAAAAATTAAAAATTAAAAGTTAAAAATTAAAAATTAAAAATTAAAAATTAAAAATTAAAAATTAAAAATTAAAAATTAAAAATTAAAAATTAAAAATTAAAAATTAAAAATTAAAAATTAAAAATTAAAAATTAAAAATTAAAAATTAAAAATTAACAAGTAAGAAAATTATAGTCGGTCTAGACCGACTATACGATACCCTATACCATGCGTTTAGAAACCCTATCTCTTAGGCCCAACTAAATGGACATAGAAAATAAGCAAAAACCAAATTTGAGTGGGATTTTTATTAATTTTTTTGGCTGCAGATATAAAAAAGTTCATATCGGATGATATATATATATATATGGGGACTAGGTCCAAAAATGGACCGATCCTGATAATGTTTGATAAAGTCTCTTTTATTTTGCAAAAATATATACAAACAAAATTTGAGAAGAATCAGTGCAATATTTTTGTTTTTTAATAGATTTAAGTGAAGATCGGGAAGCAGCTCTATATGGGGCCAAAGGGATCATTTTTGGACTACTCATTAATGGATGTAATGAACGCCTACAAACCCAATTTGAGTAATATCTATATGACAATTTGGATCTTATGGCAATTTATGTCGATTTCATAGGGGTAATTTGTATGGGAGCTAGGTCTGAACATGGACCGATTCTCACCAATTTCAATAGCGTTCATCCCATGGCCGATAAAAGCTTACGTACCAAATTTCATCAAAATATATTCATATTTGCGACCTGCAGTTTGATTACAAGGTTTACATGGACACATGGACGGACGGACATTGTTAAATCAACTCAAAAAGTGATTCTGATTCGATCGGTATAATTAAAGATGGGTCTAGGTCAAATATTTTTGTTTGTTACAAACAGCAGCACAAAGCCATTATACCCAAACCACATAGTGGTATAGGGTATAAAAATTAAAAATTAAAAATTAAAAATTAAAAATTAAAAATTAAAAATTAAAAATTAAAAATAAAAAATTAAAAATTAAAAATTAAAAATTAAAATTTAAAAATTAAAAATTAAAAATTAAAAATTAAAAATTAAAAATTAAAAATTAAAAATTAAAAATTAAAAATTAAAAATTAAAAATTAAAAATTAAAAATTAAAAATTAAAAATTAAAAATTAAAAATTAAAAATTAAAAATTAAAAATTAAAAATTAAAAATTAAAAATTAAAAATTAAAAATTAAAAATTAAAAATTAAAAATTAAAAATTAAAAATTAAAAATTAAAAATTAAAAATTAAAAATTAAAAATTAAAAATTAAAAATTAAAAATTAAAAATTAAAAATTAAAAATTAAAAATTAAAAATTAAAAATTAAAAATTAAAAATTAAAAATTAAAAATTAAAAATTAAAAATTAAAAATTAAAAATTAAAAATTAAAAATTAAAAATTAAAAATTAAAAATTAAAAATTAAAAATTAAAAATTAAAAATTAGAAATTAAAAATTAAAAATTAAAAATTAAAAATTAAAAATTAAAAATTAAAAATTAAAAATTAAAAATTAAAAATTAAAAATTAAAAATTAAAAATTAAAAAATAAAAATAAAATTAAAAATTAAAAATAAAAACTAAAAATGAAAAATTAAAAATAAAAAATTAAAAAATAAATCAAAAAAATAAAATTCAAAAATAAAAATAATGAAAATTAAAAGTTAGAAATTATAAGTTAAAATTAAAAACTAACCATTAAAATTTAAAAAGATATAAATTATTAATAAGAAATGAGTGCTTTTGCTTTATTAAAGTACCTTTTATAAAATAGTACCTTTTAGAAAAAATGCTAATTTTTTTTTAAAAAAATTGTCTTTTTTTAAAAAGGAAATTTTCTTAAAAATGTTCTTTTTCTTTTAAAACTTTCTTTTGCTTAAAAGTAGAAAACATTTTCTTACAAAGTACTTTCTTTTAAAAAAGTACTTTTTCTAAAAAAATAATTTACTTCAAAAAGTATCATTTTCTTGAAAAATTGCTTTTTCTTGAAAAGTAACTTTTCTTAAAAAGTCCATTTTGACTTTTTTCTTAAAAGAATATTTTCATCATTTTCTGTCTTTTTTATACCCTCCACACCAATGCGCAGAGGGTATATAACAGTAGAAAATCGATCTGGCATAGGCCTAAAATTTTTTGGTAATCTAGCCGATATAATTTTAAGTCTAGCCTTTTTTAGCTTTAAGTGTTGACAACCTGGTTATAGCATTGTACGTAGAAAACGGGTGGAGCGTATCAAAGATTCGGCACAACTGAATATAACACTCTTACTTGTTTATTAATTTTTTACATGCATATATTAATAAAAATTTCTCATCCCCCCGAAAATGTTCTACAGTATGATTTGATAGTAAAATGTCATTTATGGTACACAGTAATTTCAGCTTTCCTGTTTAGACCTTCGGACTTGGAAACCTTTAATGTTCCTGTTTATATTTAAAACGGTTCGTTTTTCTTAGGAAATTTTTTAAGTTTAGACTACTTGTTAAGACTGCCCTGTTATAAAAATAATTTTGGATTTTTTATTCTAGTCCATTTGAACGCATCACTTCTGCAAAAACAAAAACGAAGAAAATAACTGGCACCTTAAGATATCTATATGAAAACATGGGGTTTTTTGGCATACTTTGCAGCGCTAAAAAATATTCAACTTGTCCATGCCATCATACAATTATGTACGAACATTCGAAATATTCAATGCAAAGTTTTCAAATATACAGATGTGTTATGCCTGAATGCATGCACAAAATTACCTGAAGCGTATAATTTTTTATAACCATTTTTTCTCGATATCATTAAATAGGATGCCAATATTTTAAAGGACCTTATGGTCCAAGCACTTAAAATAGAAGGTATTATGAAACCTTATCTATGACAAGGAAGTAAGGAAGAACAACAAAAATGTACCACGATGTAAGAATTTTTAGAATTCTTTAAAATCGTTCAAGTTATTAACAAAAACATGAATTGCACACCAGTATGGTTCAAAGGTACGAGGGACGAAATGATTAAAAACTCAAAAGAAATCAATTGCGCCAAGCAAAGAAAAAGAAAATAAAAAAAATTACATTAAAAAATTTGTATGAACTTAAAGCAGACTTGCGCTCGATTGCTGGACCTCAATAATATACTTTGAAGGATTTTATTGTATTTATTAGATTTAAAAAGGCCACGATAATAGAGATTATATAATGTTGTTTCCTGAAAAAACACAACGGTTTATACATATGTATATTTTTTTTGGAATTTGGTATCTTAGAAATAGACAGTTTATTGGATTTTGGTATTTTACAAATCTTATATATTCAAAGAATTTATGGAAACTAAAGTCAGTCCGTCTGGCCATTCTATCCCGCCGATTTCCTTAATTTTTTTTTAATGAAAGGTATTTAGACACAGATATGTCATCAAGCATTGGAATTTATTTAACTCCCACCTTACTCATGTTATACTTTTTTCAAGATTTTTTCAATATTTTCCTTCACTCAAACCTCTATAACTAGAATTCTAATTAACGTAGGCTGTTGACATAAGTCTAAGAACACTCAGTGGATCAAGCTCTTTCTTTTGAGCTATTAACTGCTTAAGTTCATTGGATTTGAGGAAAGTTATGCGTGACAACCAACTTTACTTTTACTGTACGTTAACTTCTCTTGGCAAATTTTGGTATTACTGTTCGTTAGTTTCTCAGGGCAAGTTCGGATATTGTTTTACTGTACGTTAACTTCCCCGCATATTTTGGTATTACTGTACGTTAGCTTCTCTTGGCATATTTTGGTATTACTGTACGTTAACTTTAAATTCAGGGTGAAAATACTAGGCCAGTACAGCAAAACCTCCAAAGGGTTTGGTGTTCTCAGGCTAAACTTTTTTTAAGACTTTATATTTTTCCCCCTTATCTTGATGATTTATTTCATTCTTCAGCTGAATTGTAACTAAGACTTAAATAAGTATTTCTTATTAGCACTTTTAGCCCAGATTGGCTGCTTCACTGTGTTATAGAAAATAATTAAAGAAATGGTAAAAAATCTGAATAGCACTGTTTTGCCACTTGAGTATGTGACGTTCGGCGCTTTCGAAAGTAACGCAGTGAAAATAAACTCTCTGAAATACATGTTGACTTAATAATTCTAAACTTTTAGTATGAATTTTCATAATTTAAAATCATAATTGAAATGCATCCAGAATGGCCAGGTATAATTGAATATATTGGGATTGTTTTGAATAAGTAATCAGTTGTCCACATACCCAACATCTTTCAATAATTTTCAAATTGGTCGAAAAAAAATGGTTAACAAACCCTTTTAAAATATTATTTTGTTAACAATGCTAAAAAAAGGTTTTAATTTACAGGTGTGTGTATTTTCGGATTATTAAAATGTCCGAATCAGATTAATGTGCTTTAACGTGGGTATTCGATTTATACACAAACATTTAAAAATAAGGACATTTTTTTCTTAAATACGTAATAAACTCTACTTCAAACCATTATACTTTGCTACATATTTATGCAAAATGTTTTACATTTTTGCAAATTTATTTATTTTCAAGTGTGTTTTTGTTTTCTCTTTTTTAAATAAGTTTCATTTTAGCCTTTAAAAGAATTAGAGCTAGCAAGAGCAACACAAAAAAATAAACATAAACCAGAACCAAGGTGGCATAGTAGTTAGACGAATTACTGAATACTTTACTTTACATTTTCACTTAAGACTGGCTAAAATTCGGGCGGCTAATACGTATTCCAACTTTAGTTATTTACAAAGACATGACGGTTATCGGTGTATAAAATAACCTCGTTACTTCCAATAACATCTTTTAACACAAACTACCATTAGGATAATATTCTGGGCTTATAATTAGATATTGTCTCATATTCTTATAATCAGTAGTTCGGCCATTTATACTCACACTATCAAATCGTTAATTCAAATGAGTTAATAAACTTAACATGCCTTTAAATGTGAAAACTGCTACAAAGAATATTTTGTCCCTTTGTTTTATCTTTTCTCTTATTAGTATTTTAAAAGGTCAAAATAAAACTAGTACTCGTACTTAGCATCTTAGTAACATCCCAGCAAATGATTAGTAATTACCATTTGCTTTAAGTGATAATGTCAATAAAAGTAATGGCTGCTTAGACTTATAGAAGCTGTAAAAAATAGTTAATTCATGTATCTATATATTCTTCATTGAAGTAGTTAAAAATTTTTTTTCCCTGTAAATCGAAAACTACTTTTATATTAACTGTACTAGAGAGCCCATTCTAGGGACTTTGTATATATCGAATTTTATTGTTAACTGTTGTTAATTATTAGCTTAAGTTGTTATGAGTTACAAATTAATAAACACTAAAAAATGGACTTAATTAAAAAAAAATGCAGCTTCTTATCATTTCTAAAGTAACTAGTTCTTAGTTCTTTCTATACCAACATTGTAAAGTATGGTTAAAAGTACCTTCCTCCAGTGGCAGCAGTATCGTTTTAAAATATTGAATTTTGTAATTATAGGTAAACTAGAATTGTAAAGTTTTGTTGGGATAGTAACAACAACCAAACATTGTTAAACTATTCAGAATAATGGTGGCAATAGAAAATGTGGAATTGTGTATAGTTGTTGTAGTCGTTGTAGAAATTTGTAGTACATACAGTACTTAAGTGTCTTCTAAAAAGTTACTTAAACAAGATTTACTCACAAATTAAAGTAGGTTAAGAAACTTATAACAAGAACAACAGCAACAACAACAATATCAGTATCAGTGCCAAAAACAACAAGAAACAAGTAAGAAAAATATAGTCGGTCTAGACCGCCTATTCGATACCCTATACCATGGTTTAGAGACCTTATCTCTTCGGTCCAACTAATTGGATATAGAAAATAAGCATAAACCAAATTTGATTGGCATTGTTATTAATTTTTTGGGCGCATATATGAAAAAGTTCATATCGGGTGCAATATATAAATGGGGACTAGGTCGAAAAATGTACCGATCCTGACCATATTTGGTAAAGTCACTTATATTTTGAAAAAATATATACAAACCAAATTTGAGAAAAACTTATGCAATATTTTTGTTTTTTGGTAGATTTAAGTGAAAATTCGGAAGCAGCTCTATATGGGGCCTATGACTAAGAATTGTCCTATAGGGATTATTTTTAGACTACTGAATAATGGATATAATAAATACATGCAAACCCAATTTGACTGAGATCTATATGATAATTTGGATCTTATGGCAATCTATGTCGATTTCATAGGGGTCATTTGTATGGGGACTAGGTCTGAACATGGACCGAATTTCACATTTCAATGGCCGATAAAAGCTTATATACCAAATTTCATCAAAATATTTTCATATTTGCGACCTGTAGTTTGATTGCAAGGTTTACATGGACACACGGACGGACGGACATCGCTAAATCGACTCAGAAAGTGATTCTGATTCGATCGGTATAATTAAAGTAGGTCAAATAGTTTTGATAGTTACAAACAGCATAACAAAGTCATTATACCCAAACCACATAATGGTATAGGGTATAAAAAGAGGTAAAAAGTTAAAGTGCTACAACTTAAAGAGTCAACTTATGTTAAGATGTTTTAAAAACAAACAAAATCCTGCTTTAGTTTCCAATGTGAGATAGTTTAATTAGTGAAAGAAGAAGAACTTCTAAAAGATATTTCTATGGCAGTTGATATATTTTTGTTTAAAAAGACAGAAGGAAATGTTAGAAATGAACTCTCCTCTTTTTTTATACCGTGCATATTCCAATACGGGTGCGTTCATTATGCTTCTTCTATTGCATATCAAAAATTCAGTTCATTTAAAGTCTTTGGCCGTGGAGTAGCGGCTTTCGCAACATTAGAAAATGTTAACTTTACATTACTTCTAACTGCTCTATAAAAGTCCCATTAAAAAAAAGTAAATTTAGAACAGAAATTCATTTATCTTATGTTGGTAAACCAAAAACGAAAAAATAACCGAAAGTGTTTCTTGGCTCATTAGTTAAACCAAGCAATATATCTGTGTTGAGAGGATTTTTTGTTGTTGTTCTTGTTCCTTACCTTATACCAGCACGTTGGATGTCATGCACGTAGCATAGGAAACTCTTGGAGTTACCCTTAGCTTTTTATCGCTCTATTCATGTCATTAATAAAATTGTTGTAATTAATGGCATATTAAAATCAAATCAACCATGTTGGCACCAAAAGTGCCAACACTTAAACGTATGGCAAAATAAATGGATTCTATTTTTATTTTTCCTGTGTATTCTGTTTTATGTTTTTTTTTTTCAATGGTAGGTGTAAATGGGGCTATTAAAGAAATATATGTATGTATATTATTTAAGTTGTAAAAAAGCGAAATTATTATAAATTTATAAAAAAATTGCAACAACTACAGACTGAACTATGGATATTTGTTTTATGATATTATACCTTAGGCTTGGATCCTTAAACATATGGATGCCTTACTTGCCAAATCGATTAACTTCACATTCTGGTTTATGAAAATTTTAATGTAAAAAATAAAATTTGCTTTGAATATAGCCGCTTAGACATTAAAATTTTCATAAATCAGAAAGTGGAGTTAATCGATTTGGCAAGTAAGATATCCATATAATACTCGTACAGTAAAAGTGTAATTGTGTTGAAACAAACTAAATCTTGAACAGAAATATGTTTCAAAAAAAATATAATTTATAATAAATATGTTGTATATTCTGTACAAAAAAAATATTGTATAAAAAAATTAGTATTAAATAATAAAGAACATTTTTTTTTAATTCTTAATTTTCTTTTAATATTTTTTTTCCTGATTTTTATATATACTTGTAGCAACATTGACCAATTTTAGCTAATAATAATTCTTTTCAGATCAATATCTCATCAAATTTATATAGGATTTCGGAATTTGAATCTTTCCATGGCATAAGAAAGCATTAAAAAATACTAGAAGATCGAAATTCGGGTGAAAATTCTAGGAAATTTTATTTTTTCATTTAATAAAGACCATAAAGGTGTGCTAATCAATTTTAGCCAATTCATAGTTCAACACTTTTTAAATACCGATTGCGTTATTGGTTTATGTCCAAAAATATTTTTCAATGTTATTGGTTTATATCCAAAATTATTTTCACATTCAACACAATTAGTATTGCGAATGAAGAAAACAAACTCACAAACATGTTAACAAATTTAAAACTACACACATAGAATTGTATAATTTTATGTATGTATTAGTAGCAACTTTAAATGCATTTTATTCCAAAAAATTTAAAAATTTAAAAATCTGTAGATCTGGTGGACAGCTTAAAAGAAATACCTTTCAAATACGATATGCTTGGTCAAAATCGGGAGAAAACTGTGGAACAAATCATCGGTCACAAGAAATCGTCTTACATATTAATATTATAGATGTATTTTTTATGCAGTTCCTTTTTATGCCCTCCACACTACTGTGCATAGGGTATATATCACTTTGCAATTCCGTTTGTAATACATAGAAAAACGAATAATATTGTTAGTCTTTATTTCGAGAATGTTGGTATTTAAAAAGAGCTAGATCAGCCATCATTGTGGCAAGATATGATTTAAAAAATGGAAACACCTCTAAAAAATTTTGAAAATTTAGTGTGTTTGTTGTAATAACTTAGTATTAAGATTCGACCTACATTTTTTTTTAACATGAAGCAAAAATTAAGTGCAAAGATTTATAGTTATCATATTATAAAAATATTAAAAACTAATAAAAGGAAAATTAAATAATATATAAAAAAAAATGTGTCAACGTTTTTGCCTTATTTAAATTAAAAACATTTGACTTTGAGCCTGCTCAATTTCTAACTCAGTCATTACAATGATAAAGATTTAACATAAGATTTTTATATTTGTAAAAATAGAAAATAATAAACTTACTTTTTAATTGTTATTTATTTATTTTCATAAATTATATGTTATTTGAAAGGTAATGAAAAGGTGTAATTTTGGTTTCTTTATATATAAAAAATAATACATACTTATTAAAACGAATAAATATTTTAAAATCGTTAACATCTATAATATTAATAGGCTAGGCGATTTTTTGTTACCGATGTAAGTTTCACAGTTTTACCCCGATTTTGACAAAAAATTTATCATTTGAAAGGTATTTCTTTTTAGCTGTTACCCAGATTTATATTTTTTCATCGTCTGAAATATTTTTTAGAGTTATGATCGTTTAAAGTTGCTACTAACACATACATAAAATTATACAATGCTATGTGTGTGTTTATTAAATTTGTTAATGCGTTGAGTTTCTTTTCTTCATTTAAAATGAGTTGAATTGTGAAGCATACCTTTAGGGTCTTTATTAAATGAAAAAATAAAATTTCTTAGAATTTGCACTTCAATTTCGAGTGCTGGAATCTGCTGGTTATTATAAAAATTTGTATACAAATTTTGTGTAGGTAAACATTGAAGCGTGGAATGTGAAATATAAAATAAGATTCTAATCTTAAAAAGTGATGACAACAGAAAACATTGTCATAGATGTAGTTATAGTTTCAAATAGGCAGCCCTGCAAATTTAAAGAAACTAGTTTATTTTATTCTCACTTTAACTTTATTGATGTGTAAACGTCTATACGCTGAGGGCGATAAAAATCTGTTTCACAATACAATCACAAAAGCAGCGTAAGAAGCAAGAAGTAAAACAAAACGGTGTGAAGTATGAGTGTATTGGTGAAAAGATTATAATATAAAATTAATTCAATAACCTCTGCTATATCAACGTTAAAAATTTCACGATATAAACGTATAACATATAATTCAACAACCCCACATGTGTAACGCTATTACTAATATAAAAGTTATTTCAGCTAGTTCAACAACTCCAACTATAACAACCAGTTGAAATAATAAATAATAATAAATAATTTTTATATTAGCTGAACCCATGCAGCTGTTTTTATTTATTTATTATTATTTATTATTTTAATTGATGTTATTTGATTTTAATTGATGTGTAAATAGATGTTTACACATCTCCCCTGTGATCTGACTCACATAGTTTTTTTTAAATTTAATTTTAATTTGACATATTTATAGTTTAAAGTAAAGATAAAATAAGTTTCTATAACGTTTAAGCGTAATCCCCTCTACATTTATCGGAGTTTCTTTTTATTTGTGTGAGTTTTTTGTCCTTATTTTAAATCCACTAATATTTTCGTTTACACATTCCGCATGCATGTATGTGTACACGTATGACCTTTGCCTCCTTTGGTATAACAAATTGTAAAATATGTTACCTTCTACACAACCAAAAGAAAGAGAAATATTTGAACTTAAATCCCTTTGTCTGCTATTTGCCCCATGAATTTCCATAAATAACCAAAAAAAAAATGCTACTCGTAGAAATGCATTCAAATTTGTGCATATTATAACAAACTATATGGGTTCACTTTACATATATGGCATAAGTGAATGGATTTTAAATCTAAAATTCATGTGTATGTACATATGTAAGTATATTTACTAATAAAACCAAGTAAAAACCTTAAATACAGGCTAGGGCAACTAAATTGTCCTCTATGTCACGAGGAATGGTATTATATTCCAATCATATTTGGTACTTATCGAAATTTGAGCCAGTAATTCATGCTTTTGTTGTCTAGGGATATGTTTTAAAAGAATAGATTTTTATATGCGGCCGAACTTAGTTCATACAGTGTTTCTTGGGGTAAATAGACAGACATCGCTGAATCTGTAACACTAACTGATGACCCACAGAAAGCTGTAGGGTGTTTAAATGCATATATTTCCATATAAACTCCCAGTCAAAATCATATGTTGCCATACATTTTCTATGAAAAACTAAAAAACTTTGCTAATATGAAAGGATTTCGAGTGATAATAAATATTTATGGTAACGTTCTTATTTATTTTGTATGATTTTGTTTAGGACTTAACATATAGTGTTCTGTAAGCTAAGATGCTATACAAAAAATTAACAACAATTTTTATAGTTATGGTTGAGTTAATAGGTTGAATGAGAAAGTTTTGGCTTAAACTAAAAATTATGATACAAATACGTATGTTAAAGTTTTTTTTATCGAATATAAATTATTTTCAAACTGCGAGTAAATACATATATTTAGGCCCCCTTAATATTGAATTGCTTTTGTATTATAGCCAGTAACTGATAACCTTTAAATTGTTACATTTTGCTTTCAATTAGTTACTTGAATTTACACAGCATGGTCTTCATATTCAATTTTCTTATACAATTGGAAAATATTTTACCCACCATATTTTTGGAAATTCGATTTATTGTATCATGATATTCATTTATCCCTGGCTTTATTTTTGTTGTTGTTGTTGTTGTATTTATTTGCGAAGCAAGGGATATGTTAATGTTTTATTGGTAACCAAGTAATTTTGTTGTTTTATATTGTTGGCAACATGTATGCCAACAATGCGTGGCTTATGTGTGGTTCAGTCAATATTCTTTGGGGACACATAAAATGTAAATGGACGTTTTTATATTTTTTAATTTAAATAACAACTTTGTTACATGTTTCGTAATTTGTCAACCAAACTGTGGAACAATTGTTTCAAAAAGAAGAGTAATGGTAAAAAAGAACGTATCGAAGGTTTATATTCAAATGTGCTATCTGCTTTAAACATATTTTAAGGAGAGCGAGGAAAACCAATTTATTTATTACATCTAAAAGTATTCATCGATCGGTTTAGCACAATATATATTAAGAATTAGTCCTACTACTGATGTTGAAAATTAAAATCATTATTATAGATACCAGTTATCTTAGAGAATAGTTTAAAACCAAACATAAATTATGTTGTAAATTGCAGATAGCACTTTTTGAATATAAATCTAGGTATATAGTATTTGTCTCTTAATTCCAGTACTTATCAATGACGAAACCTTACTTTTTTAATCGCAAATACTATCATAGTTTCAATTTACTCTCAATTGTAGTTTTTTCTATTGAGTTATAATTGGTTTTCACGTTCAGTAGTTTTCTTATAATGAACACTGAATCAAGATAATATTTAATTAATTATTTAATGCCCAATAAACTGCATATCTATAAAAATCCCAATTTAAATCTTATGCCGTTTTCGTTTCTGACAAAAAATGTCGCATTTTATTTGCACTTTTTTCGAAAAGTGTATTTTTTTATATAATCTAAATTAAGAGTAACCTTATCTTGTACATCAATCGAAAGGTCTCAAAGTGCTGTGTTCATAAAATTTAAAAAATTTTGATTATTATCCTCTTTGAAGTCATGGGGTGAAAATGTTCAAAAAAGGGGAACACTGGAGAAATATTCTCACACTATGACCTGAAAGAAGTCAATGGCTACAATTTTTTGCGATTTACGAGCGCTCGAATTTGAGACCTTTCGATTGATGTATAAAATAAGGTTGCTCTTAATTTAGAATATACAAAAAATACATTTTCGAAAAAAGTGAAAATAAAATGCGACATTTTTTGTCAGAAAAGAAAACGGCTTTAGTCTTATCTCTCTATTAAGTACAAGTTAAGTCGAAATTAAGTCGAAATTAAAATTAAATCTTAGTTTTCTATACAGCCCAGCTTTCGACACAGTTCTTCATAGAAAACGGATTCAGTGTGGCTATTGACTTGTTTGCCAATCGAATTGCGATGAAGTTAATAGCCGAATATTGGGTTGATTAGGATTGAAATTCTTTTGCCTTAACGTTAAATATTGTCTCCTTATCGAAAAAAGTTAGTGCTACTAAATTTTGGTTGATACAATCTATTTGAGCACTCTTATTTCTGTGTAGTCATTATATCAATTTATATTTAATTGCAGTTCTAATCGCAATCTAATTAACTGATGATTGGTAATAGAATTTTCTAAGCACTCAAAATAAAATCTCAACATTTTCCCTTCCCAGAAAACCATTTTTTTTGTGTTTGACTTTAATTGTGTTTGAATTAACAATTTCAACCACTTTTTAATCTAATGAGGGCTATAAAAAAAGAACTACAAAGCATTTTCAAATTACCTGGAAAATTTGAGATGGATAACATTTTATCAGCACATCTATATTGTTAGAAAGTAAAGAATTGATGTACAATCGCTTTTCAAAGCGTATTGTACTCAAAATATCATCAGTTTTTTATTTTATTGGCTCAAGGTTTTTGCTGGTATTTGATACATCCCGAGAGTTTTGAGAATAGTAATAATTACTCAAACCCTAGTAAAATACTTCTATAATGACTTCTAAGAAAAAAAATTAAAAAAAAACGAAAAAGCTACAGAGTTTTGTTTCCCTAATATAAGAGATGGGACAACTGATATAAACACTAGTCGCTAAATGTTTCCTTCTCTTTCACATACCAGAAGCACCATTTTATTTTTTATCACATTTTTATTTATTCTATCCCACAGTGAAACTCGAAATTTGACATTTGTGGTACATTAAAAAAAACAAGTAGGAAAGTTTATTCGCTTTTGGTCAACTATACGCTACCCTATATCATGAGTTTCGAGAAAAGATCTCATGTCCAATATACTGAGACCAAAAATAAGAAAATTAACGAATTAGAATTTTGGCCCGTAAATATGAAAAATATTATATCGGATGCTATTCCGATGGGATGCTATTTAGATCGAAAATTGGAGCGATTATTACCATATATGTATATGAATAAAATCTATGGCTTTTTTTTTCTTTTTCTAGATTTCAGAGAAACTTAAAGCGGCCGTATATTGACGTTTTGACTAAAAATGGTTCTTCAGGTTTTAGTTTTATAATGAACTATTATAAACTATTATCAACTGTTGTTGGATTTCAAGGTTTGTATGGACGTAGAGAGAGATGTTATAAAGTTGTTCTGTGCCGATTGAAAAAAAGGTTGGTCAAGTTCAAGTACTTTTGGAAGTAACAAACATTAGCACAAGCTAATTATATCCCAACCACATAGTAAATATTATAGGGTATAAAAATGTATTTCATTCTCAGGCAAACTTGTGATGGCTTAATTTTTCTGCAACATATATTTATACGGATAACAACATTACCCGAAGCGCGTTTAAGTGTTCTCAATATTTATTGCGTTTTTATAACTACAACTCCAATAAATTTTAACATGAAATTGAAACAAAACGAGTAAATCATTAAAACGAACGAAAAAAGACTGTTCAATGATAAGGGTTAAGTTATGTCAGAGAACTGAATACATTCAATTTACTCGTACATAGTTAAATTAATACTGTACGAACAATTTTCTTGCTGATTCTCTCAACAGGTATTAAAGTGACAGAACCGTCAGAGATAATAATATTAACAATAAACGATATTTTAGTTTTAAATAGAGAAAAACTTTTATTTAGTGCTTGAAGAGAAAAACTTAAAGAGAGTAACAATTGTCATTTCAAATATACACACAACTATTAAAACAGATCAGTTTTACTTTATTGCGTTAAACGAATGGAGTAACATGATTAACATTTAACGAAAAATATATTAACAAGTTTAACAAAAAGTAAAAATCATCAGTAAAATATTTAACTGAAAATAAAAACGTGTAATAACATGGAATTGCGTATTATTTGCATATTTATTGGCTTATTTATAGGCGTCCTCGCAATGCAAACTGGGGCAGCTCGTGTTCTGGCAGTGTTTCCCTCTCCTTCGAAATCCCACTTGTTAATACATTGTGCTGTTGCTGATGCTCTAGCTGATGCAGGTCACGAAGTTACTGTCATTAGTACCGTACCCAATATGTACAAAAAAGCTAAATACAACTTCATTTATATCGATGGGCCCATGTATGATAATGCTTTTGCCGACGAAATGGTCAAAAAACAAGCTCCAGCATATTTAAAAATCAATGGAATTTTGAGTAAAGTCCTCACTATGGCCAACGATACTTTAAATCATCCGAAAATGTTAGATTTCCTCGAAAATCATAACGCTGGAGATTTTGATATTGTTATATTGGGATATTTTATGAATGATTTTATGTTGGGTATTGGTGCTCATTTTCAATGTCCTATTGTGATATCATTTATGGTTCAGACAGTGTATCCCATAAATTATATGATTGGTAATCCTTCAGAAGCTTCGTATGTTCCCACATTGTATAGTGGCTTAAAACAACCGATGGATTTTGTCAACAGAGTTACAAATTTTTTGGCTACTGTATTCGAACAGCTGGTATTGGGTAATATACTGAGTTCGAAGATGAATAAATTATATAGGTAAGTGTGTAAAAAGATCATGATATTCCGAATTTATATACATACTAGATGTAACCCGGTGTGCTTCGCTACCCCTCCCCCCCGAATCGTAATGAAAGGGCTAACGCAAAGTCCTAAGGCTCTCACTATTACAGTAATTCACATATATAACATTTAATATTAAGTTTGTATGGGGGTGGCGCGCACATTTCTCTAATCCCGCCCATTTTTTGTCTGACTACTCACGTTAATAATAGATGACCTGAGACAAATTTGCAAAGCTCTCTCTATCATAGTACTTAATATACACTACAGCCTGTAGCACTTCCCATATCCGCAGTACGACTCTGTGGAAATTTCAGGAAGATCAGATGAGTAGTTACGGATATTACCTCCTACAAACATACAAACACACATTACCTGTTTATTATGCTAGTATAGATTATTAGTATAGATTTTTTATACATTTTTTATAATTAGAAAAAAAAATTTTGGACCCCATCAAATATATATGTTTGTGATCCTTATAACAACCGGAGTTGATATAGCGATGTCCGTCTGTCCGTCTGTGGAAATCACGATGACGGCATCAATCGGGCAGCTAGGGTGCTCGTTGACATAAAAAATAATTCACTAACATCCTGAAAAGTTTGCTATTTAAAATAGTCCAAATCGGTCGATTAGGGCCCGAGATTTGAATGAAGAACTAAAAAAAGTCTTGAAAAAATATAATTTTTTATGTTGTTCTTGTCACGATCACGCCCTCAATAGTGCAGCTACAGTGATCGTTTTTAGTGAGAATGATTCACCAAATTCAAGGGAAAATTTCTATTTCAAAAATCATTAAAATCGGAGGAACAGGTCCACGGAAATCTATGAAAAATTAAAAAAAAAATGAAAAATATGATGTTTCTATATTGTTCTTGTTGTTATTCTAAATGTTGTGTTGTTGTCATAGCTGGACTTGTTGTTTTTGTGGTCGTTGTGGTAATAATATAATAAAAACTAACTCTTTGTACATTTTTTTAATTAGCTCTGGTAGAAAATTTAAAAGTTTCCATTGTTTTGGCATCACTAAAAAAATTTGTTAGATCATTTCTGCTATTACCACGAGCCTGCCTGCAAAATTTCAGATCGAATGGGTAACGGGAAAGGGGTTAAAATCGATCCAAAATTTTTTCGACAAGCAGACACTACGAGTTAATATAAAGGGAGTAAAAATTCACCAACATCTAAAGCAAATAATGCTAAAATACCTAGTTGTTAATAAAAAAAAAACAATGTAAATTTAACAAAAAAAAATTTTATGTATAAATTTATTTAAAGAGAAAAACACAAAAATAACGTTTGATGTTGTATGTTTTGTGTGTAATATTTACATATACATACATACATGAACATATTAAATAATACAAATAATATACATATATTATATACATGTATATCCATAACAACTGCATGTTAGAAATAAATCGGTATATTATTTTATTTACATAAAATTCTGCAATATTTTGTTGTGGGGAAAATACATTTTTTTTGCATTAACAGAGTGTCACTTCATTTTGCTCAGTGTGACTATGCCACAGTAGATGACGCCACAATTTTTTGTTTGTTCTAATTAGCTTTGCAATAGTTATTTCTATTTTAACATGAATGTTAATATTTTAAACTGGATATCATACAGAACAATGTTAGGAGTATACACGGGCTAGTCTTTTATTTCATACGTATTTTCATTATTCTTTTACAAATATGAACATAAGTTTGGCATATTAACTTTTTGTTGTCTTCACAAAATAGAGTTACCGAGTTCATCAATGAGTTTTTTGCTTTCAAAACAGTTCTACATAGTTATATAGAATTATTATTCTGCTTTACCTACAAAATATATGATTGCGATTACATCTAATTTTTAAAAATTGTTTATAATTACTAAAGCATTATTATTCACATAAATACAAAATTGCACTTTTTAAATCTTCCATTTAAATTTAAGAAAAATATAAATTCTAAAAACTGGAATTAAAAATTTCTAATTATAAATTACAATTAATTGAATTTCAGAAAATCATATCAAAACGTCGGAAATTATAATTTTAAATTTAGAAGACATCAATTGCATCTTTAATATATAAATTTTATTCGTTAAACACAAATTGAAATTCAAAAAAAAAAAAAAAACACCAAATACCTATGTTTACATTTAAAAAATTTTTACATTTAAAAAAAATCTTGACATTCAGGAGAAATTAAATGCTTTTCAGTACCGCGATTCAGTAACTTCTTTTAACGATAGTCGAATCGTTAAAAAAAGAAAATTGCAAAATTGGCAGTAAAATTTTTAAAAGTCCTTTTTTTTGTTCGACTAATCATACAAAGAACCTATGGGCTCACGCAAAGCCACAAAGCTCTCTCTTTCACAGTACTCCAGATATATGACATTAAATAGTTACTTTGCATGGGGAGTGCCACGCCCATTGGTGTGAACGCGCCAATTATTTGTCCGACTACTCATACTAATATCTGATGGGGTCGTGCAAAGTGTCAAAGCTTCCCTTTTTAGTACACCAGTCATATGATATAATATATTTACTTTGTACGGGTGGTGACACGTCCACTCCTTCGATCACGCCCATTTTTTGTCTAACTAATCACATGAATAACTTATGGGGTCACACAAAGTCTCAAGACTCTCACTATTGCAGTACGCCAGATATATGGCATTTTATATTTACTTTGTTTGGCAGGTGCCACGCCTATTGGGCCAATACTGCACATTTTTTAACCGACTACTCACATTAATAATAGGTGACCTCACACAAGTTTGCAAATCTCTCCCTATCATAGTACTCAATATATATATATATGATATTAAAAATTTACTTTGTATGGGAGGTGCCACGGCAACCAAAAATATTTAAAATGTTATAGCCTATAGCACTTCCCATATCCGCAGTAAGACTCTGTGAAAATTTCAGGAAGATCTGATGGGTAGTTACGAAGATTACCTCCTACAAACAAACAGACAAACAAACAAACAAACAAACAAACAAACAAACACACATTACGGGTGAGTTCCAAAACGTCAAAATACATTGCAGTGATGCCTTTTTACTACCGTTTCGAAACAAAGCAAACAAAAGTGTTGTTTACTTTGTAATAAAAACACTGCATCAACAAAATTAGTAATGCAAAGTCTGCTTTTTTTTACGCATCGATAACTTTTATTATACATTTAGGGATGTATGACATTGTTAACGTTTACACGGTTGCGTTTAGGAATGCATGACTTTGTTTAGTTGCATTGCAAATGACGTTTTGGAACTCACCCTACCTCTTTATTATATTAGTATACATAATGTACCCATAACTAAGTTATGCTCAATTTTTTAAAGTTTCTAAATTGATTTGGACCTATAAATGTATCAAAATATTGAGTTTTTCCATTTTGGGGTGTATTCAAAATCTCAGCGTCACAAGTCTTCTATAAATATAAATGCACTTTTAAATATCAAGGCACCTTTTAATGTTAAGGTACAGATATGTATATTTTCACATCTCGCAACAAAATCCGAATAATTGTCATCCGTGCTCAATTTAACAGATGGTATTAAGGATTATAAAATTAGTAATTCTTCACAGAGTAAAACAATCGGTCTAGACTGACTACTTGATATCATACACCAAGAGTTCTGGTACTTAATCAAATCACATATTTATTGGTCAGAAATTTGGGAATACATTAAAATTGCATTTAATATTTTAATAAAATAAATGTGAATATACGATAAGGTAGCATTATTGCGGATAGGGTCCAAGGAAATTTATATTCAGTAACACAAACTAATTTTCAATACACAGTTAAAAATATTAAAGTCTGTAGCAAGATTAAAATTTATTCGAAATCGACTCGTTATTAAATCACACATTTGTATGTTAGATTGTTCTAAAAATGGGATGGATCTTCATAACTTAAAAAAATGAGGCCTTTATGCAGTTTATCATGGGGACTATTACTAAAAAGGGACCTACAAGGTTTATTTTTGGAATACCATTTAATGGGTGCAGCAACACACATATACCAAATTTGACCGAGATTTATGTATGTATATTGTTATTTTGGATCTTAAAGCAATTTAGGTCGATATCGATATCTACAATTTCAATAGCTATAATTTCATCAAAATATATTCATATTACAAGGTTTGATAGGTTGTTTGCATGGACATATAGGCAAACAGCTGGACGGATGGGCATGTCCGCTAAATCATACCTCGATCGGTACAATAAAAAGTCTTAGATAATATATATTTGATAGTTACAAACATCAGCACTAACTCAGGGTCAGTTTCATTCCCTACTACAGCTCTTTTCACCAAATTTATATTACAATGCAATGTTTCCACATATAAAAGTTCCAGTTTATGAATAAAGAGATAACATACCTAAGAATTTAGCTAAAACAAAGGCTATACACTCTATTTACCTCAGAAAATCCTTATTAACCAAGTTTTAACTAAATTGTGAAGAAAATGTTAAATTGATCGTGGTATTGATTTTTTTTATCAGAGAATGTGCTTCGTATAAATTTGAAGATTTCATTAAAAATCCATTTAACCTTTTCATACCTGTATTAATACCAACCGGTTGTTAATGCGTATTATTATCATAGAGAATGTATTTATTATAACATTGTATAACTTTTAAATTATCATAGTGTGGGTCAGATTAGTAACTAGTCAGTTTAAATATAAAAAAAGAAGTCATGGCTAAAACGAAGGTAGCAAGCTATTTTGGTATATGGTTCTTTTAAACAGTCATGATTGCTCAGCATAAATACAAATGCTCTTTTACCTTTCATTGAAGCACACAAACAAAAAGAATTGAGTTTATTCACTTCTACATAACTCAAAATCTTTTCAATAGAAGCAGTTATTCTAATCATACTAAACTAGAAGGGAGATCAATAAATATAAAAGAAGTAAAGGACGTTGAACATGGCAACTGCGGAACCAATTTAAGGGAATACGTCAGAAGAACTTTATTAGTGAAAGTTAGATTTTTGTGTTGAAAACACAATTTCGTTCATACCGGTTCTTTCAAAGTTATCATACGGAAATTTACAAAATTCATATATAACACTTTTTCTCTAACTGTAGAAAACTCTCATTATACAATACAAACAAAGAAACTAAAACAGTCATAGATTGAGAACAGTGAGCATGCTTAACAAACTAGTTAAGTTGAATGAACTTGTTACTTTACATTAAAACATTATTAATTAACCCTAATAAGTAACAATATTATTAAAAAATATTAAAATTTTTATAATGCATAGTTTATGAACGATTTCTTTTTAATTTTAGACGTAATTTTCCAGCTGACCGTTATCCCCCTATGGAAGATGTTTACAAAAATGTGTCGCTCGTTTTAACAAATCATCATTTCAGTCAGGGGCCCATCAGACCTAATGTACCATCCTTAATAGAAATTGGTGGCATACAAATCAAGGAAAGATCAGATCCTTTGCCACAAGATATAGCCGATATAATGGAGTCTTCGGATAAGGGTGTCATCTACTTCAGTCTGGGTACTAATCTCCGGGGATCCAATCTCTCCAAAGACAAGGCAAAAATGATGTTCAATGTTCTGTCGGAACTACCTTACAACGTAATACTGAGCTGGGGAGATTCTGATTTTCCTGGCCAGTCGAAAAATATGTTTTATAAATCTTGGTTACCTCAAGACGATATATTGGCTCATCCTAAGGTGAAACTGTTCATTACCCATGGCGGTCAGGGTAGTGTCGTCGAATCCCAGTATCATGGTGTACCCATGCTAGGCATACCCTTCTTTGGTGATCAATATTCAAATATGGCCAGTGTGGTCAAATCCGGTTATGGCTTGAGTTTAGCATATACCTCCTTTAGCGAGAAGGCATTTCGGGAAGCTGTTGTAGAGGTACTAAAAAATTCCATATATAAAGATAATGTAGAAAAGTTCTCGCAGTTGTATCGTGATAGACCAATGACACCCCGTCAATTGGTACGCTATTGGGTGGATTATGTTATCAGACATAACGGCGCCAAACATATGCAATCTTCTGCTGTCTATATGTCATGGTGGCAATTACATTCCATTGATGTTATTGCTTTTCTCTTGGCTGTGATTTTCACTATTACTGGAATTTTGGTAGCATTATGCAAATGTTTATGCTGCCGCAGTAAAACTAAAAAAGTCAAAGTGTCTACAAATAAGAAACACAAATAGGACAAATTGTTGTCATGCGTGCAATATTAGAGCGTTCATGAATTCTTAGTTGAGCTGGCATTACGTAAAAGTAGTATATATTAATTCTAGAATTATTTCTATAATTTTATATAGTAAAATAAATAAATGATAAATAAGAAAGTTATTGTACAAATTATTGAAAGAGAATTAATTATATGGTGTAAAGGCCCAAGAATTTCGCAGGTAAATTGCTTATTTATTTCTATCGTTCTTACAGGGACCATAAAAACTCACATTTAATCGCCTTTAAAATGTGATAAAGAAAACTAGTGAATTCAAAAAATGTTTCTCTATAAATGCGGGTAAAACAACTATTATTATTATTATTATTATTATTATTATTATTATTATTATTATTATTATTATTATTATTATTATTATTATTATTATTATTATTATTATTATTATTATTATTATTATATTGTTTTATTGAATAGCTATCACAACAAGAACAAATCTTATAAATTACAGTGATAGCAAGTAACATTTGTAATATTAACATTGAGTTACAGTAAACTTCGAGATTAATAAAAATAAAGTAAATAAATCATAAAAATGAACATAATAATGAACATAATAAAGTTGACATTTAACATAGATTCAAACAAAAATTTTTTTAAGTTCCTTTTTAAAATGTAATGCGTTGCTTTGTACTTGGATATATGATGGTAAATTGTTCCAAAGACACGTGGTGTGGTTGAAAAATTGTCTTGTAGACATTAGATATTTGTATTTTTGTGATATCAAATTTCTTCCACGAGGCAATTGTGCAAAAATAATTTTGTTAAAAAGATATTCTGGGTTCTTCAGATATATAATCTTATGCATCATTAAAAGGCTTTTATATTTTAGTAAATCTTTAAAACTTGTATTATGTAACTGGTATGAATATGATGATATACTCTCGTCTACCTCTGTTGAAAACGTATCTGGCTATTTTATTATATGTGACCTCGAGGCGATTAAAGTCAATAGTGTCGCAATTTGCAAATATTTCACACCCGCGCAGTAGAACTGGTATTAAATAGGTTTTTGCCAAAAGCATTCTTATTTCAAACGGAGTCGATGATTGCACAGCCCACAAGTTTCTCAACATCCCATGAACTTTACCAGCTGATATATTTATATGGTTAGACCAAGAAAGTTCAGCATTAAATGTGATTCCCAAGTTCGATGATGATTGAACAAAGTCGATTCATGAGTTGTTAATATGTAGAAAAATATTGTCATTCAGTCTTTTTTTATTACTTCTTGAAATGAAAATACATTTTGATTTGTCAGGATTTATACATAAGCCATTTGTACATGCCCATTTATGTATATTATCCAAGTCACTATTAATACAGTCAGTACAATGTTGAACATTTTCTATTCTGCTGCTTAAGTACAACTGTACGTCATCAGCATACATTTGTACGCCACAGTAATTCAGAACCTCAGGCAAATCGTTAATATACATACAGAAAAGCAATGGACCAAGAATAGACCCCTGAGGCACACCTCTGTCAACATCCGCTGCTTTAGAAGTCACTCCATTTAAAGAAACCACTTGTTTACGATTAATAAGGTAAGAGGAAATAAGTTTATTAGCCGAATTTGAGAAATTAAAGATTTTCTCGAGTTTAGTGAGTAGAATCGAGTGATCAACAGTATCGAAGGCCTTACTGTGATCTAAAAGCACAAGAAATGATACCATATTCTTATCCAGTTTTGATCTAATTTCTTCCACCACAGCGATCAAAACCGTAATGCAAAAAAAAAAAAAAGATTTTCTATCCGTAAGGAGATGTTGATTTTTTAAATACTCATTCATTTGCCCATACATAAGATTTTCCATAACCTTGGATAGAAATGGTAGTATCGCAATAGGTCGGAAGTCGCTGTTATTCTTTGGAATAGGAATGATTTTTGCTTTCTTCCACATATCAGGAAAAATTGATTTTGTTAATATTGTATTATTTAAATACGTAAGAAATGGTAGAAGTTTAGGAATGACAATTTTTAAAATTCTTGGATGAATTTCATCTAAGCCCACAGCATTTGACTTAATTGATGTAATACTTTTAAGAACTTCAGATTGATCCACACATCGAAAATCAAAACAGTTCTCCATGGGCACAGTATGAATTTTTTCATACTCATTTTCAGTTGGTCTATTCACTTGGATTTCGACAAATTTTTTGTTTAACTTATCAACGTCCACATCAGAACCAACAGTGCAAGGATTTCTTTTCCCAATACCTATTTCACGGATTTGTTTCCATTTTCTCTTGCTATCAATAGCTGAAGAGAATTTCTGTCGATAATAATTGGATTTTGCAATATATATGCAGTTCACAACTTCCTTTCTAATGGATTTGAACAATGAATGTAACTCAGGCGTTTTAAATTTCTTCCAACGTTTATATGCCAGATTTCGATCATCAATTAAACGTTTTATAATTGAAGTAAACCAAGGAGGCTGTATAGGTTTAAGTGTTCTTGTTTTTTCAGGCACAATTTCATAAAATATTGTGAGAAGGTTATTTTGAATGAAAGCAATTTGATCATTAACATTCTCAAGACCATAAATTGAATCCCAATGAACGCAATAAATACGCTGGTTTAACGCTGTATAGTCAATGCCACGAAAATCTCTATAAGTGTAATGTACATCTTCATAGTTAACATAGGTATGATATATCATAAAAATTAAGTCATGCTTCGAAAAAACAGGGGCAGAAAATTGATCGTAAAGCAGTATTTTGCTTTTATGATTAGTAAAGAATACATCAAGTAAACTGTTCGAGCCACTTGGATAATGGGTTGGAACGATCGTATTAACAGGCAAAAGACCGAGCGTTTGCATGGGCTCTGAAAGTGACTTATCAACTAGCAGGTTACTATTGAAATCACCAGAAATGATTACGTCATTGTACAATAAGGACAGAGATTCAATTTTATTAAACAAGTCTTTGGTATCAATAAAGTTATACGGTCGATATACGCAGGCGATAAGAATTTTTTCTTTATCCTTCGTGTTTAATTCAAGAAATAGGTACTCAATCCCACTAGTAGGCTCTGATCTTAGCTTTACACAACAATTTATCTCCGTTCTCACATAAATTGAGACACCACCAGCGTTTGCTATCCTATCAGCACGAAATAGTTTAATCCCGGCAAATTGAAAATTGAATCATTGACTGAGAAATCGAACCAGGTTTCAGATACGCAGATGACGTCAACTCCAGAAGCAACAAAAATATATCTATACTCATCTATCTTGTTATTAAGACTTTGTGCATTTATATGAACAATTTTGAGTCCAGATTTTTGTTTCGCCAGAATCCTTACCATATTAAAAACGTTATCTTTGGAACTATAACTACATATTACCACAGATCATATATCACAGATTTGAAAACAACACAATTGTATTTTATAGTACGCAAATTATGACACAAATTTTAACTTTCTGTAATCTTTTATAACTGAAATTTATTATATGCAATGTTTTTATTTCAAGGAACTATAAATTTGTGTGTGTGATTTTTCTTATTATTTTGATATTCTAATAAACTCTCATATAATCGCTCTATTTAACACATTTTATGATGTCATTTATTTTGGTTTTAAGACACATTTGTTTAAGAAACTACGACGAGAAAATTTTGTTGTTTGTCTAGTCGTATTTTCCTTTTCTAAATAGCAACCAAATGACCATAATTCCTTATACTATGGGAAATTTAGAAATTTACACACATTCGAAAAAAACAAAGAAGCAAGCCTAAAAATATACGGCCTCAAAACTCAAAATACAAAAAATCTTAAATATCCTAGCAAGACCTACACTATGTATAAGGGATAAGGATTACATTAGGGCGATACTTAGCTGAAGACGACTAGAAATAAAAGAATCAAGTTGATTACAATGCATATCGAACTCTTGCTATTTTAAATAAAGACATCTGTTTTCATTTATAGTGAAATATAAAACAAGTAAGAAAGTTATAGTCAATATAGACCGATTCCAATACATGGTGACTTTTTATTTGACTATGAAAAGCGTAAGCATAACCCGCATTTTAGTGTGATTGTTAAAAATTTTGGGAGTAGAAATATGTGAATGTTATACGAAGTCTTGGTGCAGAAATAGCCTAATCCAAATTAAAAATGAAATAATTAAGTAAATTATAGTCGCCATAGACCGATTATATCAGATCATATACCATGAAGTTCGAAAGTGGGTGTTAGGTTGAACAGTACTTGGTTAGTTTATAAATGGACATGTAAAAACATGAGCGTAAACCGAATTTAACTGACTCCGTCCAATATTTTGAAGTTAATATCAAATATGAGTATTATGTAGTCTGATCCCGACCATATTTAATTAGGTCTCTTATGTGTTTCAAAAACATGTCCAAATCAAATTTGAGAAATTATATTTTCCTTTAAGATGTGAAATAATTATCACCCTAAACATAATAATAAAGAAAAGACCGTTAAGAGAAATGATGTTAATGAAACCAAATGGCGAAATGAAAAATAAATTTTTGTTTCCTTAAAAGGGGGAAAGCCCCTATCCCATATACCATAGTTTATGTTTTCCTTAAAAATGTTGAATGTCTGGCCACATAGACTTGTCACAACATTAGACAAAAAAAAAACAACAAAATCAAATAAATGATCTTGACGTACAAACATATGCGAAAAGGATTCACATAGTATGTGGGCTAAATAAAATAATGCTTCCTCTTAATAATGAAACGACTTTAAACTTGCAATTACAATTTATAGATGTGTAACCCGACAATTCTAGATATATATGCACATGCTTGTGTTGTTAAAACAAACAAAAAAATATTGTATAGCAAGTTTCCCGTTCTACATGAAAACCTAAAAGGACTTTTAATGCTCTTTACTTTTTGTCATTACCGACATTCCCCTCCTTTTGAAAAACAAAATGGTCTTAGTGTGAATAATAGACTGATACTTTTTTAAGCATGATGACACATATACAGTGCAGTGAAAGATTGTGGGAGATGTAACTTAGGAATGTACAGTAATCATAGAGCAGGATAATGCTGTTCATTTGTAATTTAGACTATAGTTTCACCCTTTTCTACAAGACTACTGGAAGGTGTATACAGGTCTCTAATAAACAAAAATATTTACTCTGGACCCTATAAATTCTGTATGCTTTTTACAGCTCCAGTTGTTTTAGGGATGTTTGTCAATCTGTATGTGGAAATCATGATTACTTCTTAAATAATTAATTTAAATTTGATTTTGCAACTGTGAAAAAATGTTAATTTTTTCCAATGTACCATAAAGTTTACGTTTTGTTTAACGGCTACTTGATAAAATACATAAATATTACGAATCAGGTGGAGGGTACCAAAAACTAGATAATGCGGAGTATTTTAAAACATGAACCACTGTTTATTTGAGGAGAATGCAAAAGGTAAGTGTTGACACTTTAACTGTTTTTTCAATAGCAAATATTTTCATTATTTTTTTCAGTTCACACTGTCATCAACTTCGTATCTAAAAGTTAAACAACAAAAAAGTTTTTTTTTTTTAAATTGTTTAACTTTTGTAGCAGAGAAGGAAAAAAAATAATGATGAATATTTGGTGGTTTTATTGTGAAAATTGTAAAGCACACTTCAAGACTAAGCTTAAATGTTGTATGGCAACAAAATTATTTCTTTCTATTCTTAATTTTGTTCCTTTCTACTAACTCAAGCTTTTGTTCCCAAGTTGAAAATTTTCTTTTAACATTTTTTGTGGCCAATTAAATTTTATGCTTAGATTAATTTCTAAATTTTAATTGGTAACGATATTTTTGCGTTCTTATATAGCGTAAATCACTTCAGAGCAAATACAGAAAAAAAAATCTAACACTAAAATGAATATAAAATGAATTCCAAAATAACCAGTAGAACTAACCACCAATGCAATTTGGAAAAGAAATAAGCATTTATTGCATTGCATATTTTCAGTTGTCTTGCTGTACGAAATGCTTGAAATTGTACTGAAAAAAGTGTGGTTTAGATCTGTCAGGGTTAATTTTTTTATACGTAACTATTTTTACACCAATACTAAATACTCATAATCTTGAGGGGTTTTTAGTTTTTGGGTTTATTTTTCTAAATACTGTCAACATAGCATGAAATTAAATTTTCTGTTACGGTTAATAAAATGGCCATTTAAATTAAACGGAAAATATTCATAAGGGTGTTACAAAATGAAAGTAGTGCAGTGCAATGAGTATATGATAAGTAAGGGAATTATTTTAAATACCATAATATTGTTGACGGATTTATAACTTATTTAGTTAACAGGGTAAACATTATTAAATACACAATGGAAAAAAATTGGTTGTGGCCACAGAGTATTGCCAATCGAATTATTTAATTGAAACAACTGAAAACCAACGATACCAACTTTGCGCTTTTCATGCTAATTTAGCGTTTTTTCCATTTAGCGCTTTTTATAAAAAGCACTGAATTTGCGCTTTCCGTTCTCCTTTTTAAGTGCTTTAGCGTATTTTTTATTAAAACAGTTAAACAAAATGTTAAACTAATTTATAAGTATGTATATTTGAAATAAGTACTTGGTTGGGCTTAATTTTATCAGATTCAGATTTTATAGATTTAATCTAATCTATACTTTACTATTTAGGTTATAGTTTTTAAAAGGTCTGCTTTGACAACAATATTGAATAAATTATCAAACAAGAGTTAATTGAGTTCAAAAAATCTCCAAATCTCTTACTGTCATTACTAAAATTCCATCACTCATGATGTTACTAATTTTATAAAAGCAATTTGAAAAGGTAAAAAAGAAATCGAAGAGTACGAAAATTGCCTTAACAATTTAAAGCTACGAAATGGGAAAATCAAATCAGAACTGGTTTATTTTGGATTCAAGTAAGTGGGAAAATTGATATCCGTTTTTATAGCCTCCACACGTCAGTGGCAGAGGTTTGTCATGCCGTTTGCAACGCATCGAAAAACTAATTTCCGACCCCATAAAGTATATATATTCTGTTCCTTATCACAGCTCGAGTCGATATAGCGATGTCCGTCTGTCCGTCTGTCTGTTGAAATTACGCTCATTCACAAAAAAAGCCATCTAACTGGATAAGGTTACAATAATATTATTTGCCATAATTCCCAGCAGGTTGGTATTGAAAATGGGCTAAATCGGGCATTATTGTGATTAGATACGAGCAAAAATATGTAGATACCTTTAAAAAAACATAAAACCCAGTGTGTTTGTTGTAACTCTTTAGTGGCTGAACATAATAATTGTACAACAACATAAAAAAATGCCACAAAAAATTATGCATATATATTAACAATACCAAGAACACAATAACATAGCCCATGTTAGTAGAATTGCCACATATTTTTTTATCGTTATCACGTTATAATAAAAAAAATCGCCAATATGAAAGAAAAAATGAAAACGAAAAATGGAAAATGAAAAACGGAAAATGAAAAATGGAAAATGAAAATGTAAAATGGAGAAAGGAAAATGGAAAATGGAAAATGAAAAACGGAAAATGGAAAATACAAAATGAAAAATGGAGAATAGAAAATGAAAAATGGAAAATGAAAAACGAAAATTGAAAACTGAAAAATGGAAAATTAAAAATTAAAAATGAAAACTGCAAAATAGAAAATGAAAAATGGGGAATGGAAAATGAAAAATTAAAAATGAAAAATGAAAAATTAAAAATGAAAAATGGAAAATGAAAAATGGAAAATGGAATATGTAAAATGTAAAATGGAAAATAGAAAATGGAAAATGGAGAATGGAAAATGGAAAATGAAAATGGAAAATGAAAAAAGAAAATTGAAAAATGAAAAATGGAAAATGGAAAATGAAATTGAAAAATGGAAAATGAAAATTGAAAAATGAAAAATGGAAATTGAAAATTGCAAAATGAAAAATGGAAAATGAAAATTTAAAAATGGAAAATGGAAAACGAAAAATTAAAAATTAAAAACGGAAAATGGAAAATTAAAAATGGAAAGTGCAAAATGAAAATTGAAAAATGGAAAATGCCAAATGGAAAAAGAAAATTGAAGAATGAAAAATGCAAAATGAAATCTAAAAATGAAAAATGAAAATTGAAAAATGAAAAATGAAAATTGAATAAGAAAAATTAAAAATGGTAAATGGAAAATGAAAAATGGAAAACGGAAAATTAAAAATGAAAAATGAAAAATGGAAAATGCAAAATGGAAAATGGAGAATGAAAATTGAAAATTGGAAAATGGAAAATGAAAATTGAAAAATGGAAAATGGAAAATGGAAAATGAAAATTGAAAAATTAAAAATTAAAAATGGAAAAAGCAAAATGGAAAATGAAAAATGGAAAATCGGAAAGGAAAATGAAAAATTGAAAAATGGAAAATGGAAAATGAAAATTGAAAAATAAGAAATGGAAAATGAAAATTGAAAAATGGAAAATGCAAAATGGAAAATGAAAATTGAAAAATGGAAAATGAAAATTGAAAAATTAAAAATGGAAAACGAAAAATGGAAAACGAAAAATGAAAAATGGAAAATGAAAACTGAAAAATAAAAAATGAAAAATGTAAAATGGAAAATGAAAAATGAAAAAGGAAAATGAAAATTGAAAAATGAAAATAGAAAAATGCAAAATGGAAAATGAGAATTGTAAAATGGAAAATATAAATTGAAAACGAAAAATGGAAAAAAAAATTGAAAAATGAAAAAAGAAAAATGGAAAATAAAATTGAATAATGAAAAACGGAAAATGGAAAATGAATGATGGAAAATGAAAAATTAAAAATTAAAAATTAAAAATTAAAAATTAAAAATTAAAAATTAGAAATTAAAAATTAAAAATTAAAAATTAAAAATTAAAAATTAAAAATTAAAAATTAAAAATTAAAAATTAAAAATTAAAAATTAAAAATTAAAAATTAAAAATTAAAAATTAAAAATTAAAAATTAAAAATTAAAAATTAAAAATTAAAAATTAAAAATTAAAAATTAAAAATTAAAAATTAAAAATTAAAAATTAAAAATTAAAAATTAAAAATTAAAAATTAAAAATTAAAAATTAAAAATTAAAAATTAAAAATTAAAAATTAAAAATTAAAAATTAAAAATTAAAAATTAAAAATTAAAAATTAAAAATTAAAAATTAAAAATTAAAAATTAAAAATTAAAAATTAAAAATTAAAAATTAAAAATTAAAAATTAAAAATTAAAAATTAAAAATTAAAAATTAAAAATTAAAAATTAAAAATTAAAAATTAAAAATTAAAAATTAAAAATTAAAAATTAAAAATTAAAAATTAAAAATTAAAAATTAAAAATTAAAAATTAAAAATTAAAAATTAAAAATTAAAAATTAAAAATTAAAAATTAAAAATTAAAAATTAAAAATTAAAAATTAAAAATTAAAAATTAAAAATTAAAAATTAAAAATTAAAAATTAAAAATTAAAAATTAAAAATTAAAAATTAAAAATTAAAAATTAAAAATTAAAAATTAAAAATTAAAAATTAAAAATTAAAAATTTAATATCATACCATAAAATTTAATATAATTGAAAATTAGTACTTAAAAATGTTTAAAATTATTTAAATAACGAATACACATCGATTAATACGCCATGAAAATGTAACCCATACCACAAAATCTTTTGAACAATCGTGACCAAATATAAAAAAATATCATGAATTAAAAATCAATTTTACCGTTCAGTGTGGTTGTCAGTGGAATACAGTTTTTTCCCCAGTGAAATCAATTACTCTTTCTTGATGTCATTGGTAATCATGTGTCATTTGACCATTGATCGGCAACATCTCATTGTCAAATGAAAAGGAAACGTATAGGAGTTATCAATTGAAAGATGAGTCTGAGGAAAATACTTTTTTAACGTAAAGAAAATTATATATATTTAACAACAACAGCCACATCATGAATGAATGAGTGTTTGAGTGCTGGTATGAATGGTCAAAGCAACAAAAATGAAAGTTTTGTTTTGGCCAGTTTTTCTTAAATGCCACTTATTCTCTATAGATTAAAGTGAGGCTCATTGTAAAATGCTGCACAACTAAAATAAAGAATCAGAGAGTAGAGCTGGGTAAACAGCCTTCTTTATTGCACAGTTATTAATATCAATGAATTATTAGTTGCTGTAATCACTTCTTTTTCGCTTGTTTAATGTGTGTGTGTTGATCACTCTGGCACTTTAGATTCTAGGTTCCTTAGACTTAAAATCTTTTCTAAAAATGATTTATAGTTAAAAAAAAAAAACTTCTTATGGAAATAATTCACATTAAAATTTTTAAATATTTTCTGAGGTTGCTTTGTTGGTGACAACACCCCTACTTTTTGTGATGCTTACAGCAGTAGTGGTGCATAAATCCAGTTTGCACTTGCTTTTATTTTAATAATGGTAACAGTGCTACTATGTACAATGTACATATATCAGTCTGTAAAATTAAGTGAAAATTATAAAGAAAAAAGTAATAACATAAATTTATAGAACTAAAACGTGATAATACTAATAAATTTTTAAAGAAAACTGGGTGAGCGTCATAATAACTTCAGATATTATAACAAAATATGATATATGGGTGTATTCCTAGTTTTAGCTTAGTTTTTAATTGAAAAACACTTTTTTGTTTAGCTGGATGCAATAGATAATATATTTAAATATTTTTATAAAAAGAAAACAAACACATAAAGATAAAAACATAGATATTTTTTAAACATATTCTTACATAAAGTGAACATACTATTGCATTTAAATTTTGTTGTTTTTTAAAAGAAAAATTCTACTCTAACAATACGAACCCTTTTTTATTATAGGCTACAAATATTTTGATAATAGTTTCTCAAGATACTTCATTAATTAAATATGTTTAACTTTTAGGTTGAAATTTTACTAAAGTTTCGCATTTAAAAATTTTCAATAAAATCAAATTAATTATTTAAGAAATTATTTATTCGAACTCTAGGTCTGTTTAAACTCTTTCTTTTAACTCATACTCTCTGTCTGTCTGCCATTACCCCTTATCCAATTGATCTGAAACTTGGCCCATAGTCTTGTCGTGACTACAGATTAATTTTGGGGTAGTCACGCACAGTCACGGAGTGATCTAAATGTCATTTCCCCTCATACGATCGATCTCAAACTTGGTCCATACACCTGCTGTGAAAACAAGATTAATTTTGACTTAGTCAAAATGTAATTTCCTCTCATCCGATCGACCTGAAACTTGGTCCATATACTTGCTGTGAGAGATTAAAACCCCACTTCCCCTGACCCGATGGATCTGAAACTTTGTCCGTAGACTTGTTGTGGCCAAAGATTAAATTTAAGATAGTCACACACAGTCACGGAGATATTCAAAACTCATATGTGTAAGGAAAGATAGAGTTTTAAAAAAACTTTGTTTTTGTGGGTTAGATTATTTTTATTGAAAATGTGTTTTTTTATTTATTTCTCCAAAATTTCGTGAGCTGTATTGCAGTTTTTCACAAAATGCATAAAAAGCATTTTTGTGTCGCAAACATCGTCTGTTATTGCACTCAATACTACACCATTTATTCCCAAACTTAAAAAGATTGGGTCCAAATTTTTCACGAAAGAAGAAGTCATAATTTTTTGCTTTAGTTTATTCTGTTTTGCTGCAGTTTGTTTAACTAATTGGATATAGAAAATAAGCATAGGCCAAATTTGAGTGGCATCTTTATTAAATTTTTTGCCTGCAGATATGAAAAAGTTCATATCAAATGCTATATCTATATGGGGACTAGGTCAACTAATGGACCGATCCTCACCATATTTGGTAAAGTCGCTTAGTTTTTGCAATAACATATACGAACCAAATTGGAGAAAAATCTGTGCAATATTTTTCTTTTTTGATAGATTTATATAAAGATCGGGAGGCTATGACAAATAAATGTCCTACAGGGTTTATTTTTGGACTACTGACTAATGGGTGTAATTAACAGAAACAAACCAAATAGGACCAATATGATAAATTGGATTTAGTGACAATTTAAGTTGATCTCATACGGGGCATTTGTAGGACTAGGTCTGAACATTTACTGATTTCTACCAATTTCAATAGCATTTGTCATAAGGCTGATAAAAGCTTATATATCAAGTTTCAGCATAATATACATGACCTGTAGTTTGATTACAAGGCTTGCATAGACCCACAGACGGACGGATAGACTAACGTACAGACATCTCTATCGGCAATTCGATACTTAACGTGATTCTGAGTCGATCGGTATTACAAAAGATGGGTCTAGGTCAAAATTTTTTGGTTGTTACAAACATCAGCACAAAGTCATTATGCCCTGACCACATAGCGGTATAAAAATGGTATGAATGATAAGATGTCTTATTTTAGAAAAAAGATTAAAGAAATTGAAAAAAATATGTCTCTTAACACTTTTGCTTGCAAAAGGATTTCTAATTATCCCAATTTTCTTCGATTATTAAAAAAATTTAATTAATAAAATATTGCAAAACTTAAATAATTTGTTTAAATAAGAACTTATTTTATATTGCCGGTAGAAATGGAAACCATGTTGCGTTTTCGATTTGATTAAAATTAAAGGACGCTGTTTTATACTTACTCACCTATAATGAAAATTAAATTATTTTTTTATTTTTTTTTTACACTAAAACTACAAAAATATACATATAAATTCATCCCTTATTTACAGAAACCTTTTTATATTTATTGTTTGTTGAAATTAACAACACTTTTCTAATTGCCACTAAAAACTTTAGTTGTACATAAGTTGTGCTTCCAGGTACTATACTTGTAAAGAAAAAACAAACTTAATATCAACCTTGTCTTCAAACATTTCTAACACAAACAGCAAAAAACTTGTAAATAAAAACCGATTTTCTTTTTATACCCTCCACACTTAAGCGGCAGGGGGTATATATAGGTTTGTCATTCCGTTTGTAACGCATCGAAAAACTAATTTCCGACCCCATAAAGTATATATATTCTTGATCCCTATCACAGCTCGAGTCGACATAGCGATGTCCGTCTGTCTGTTGAAATCACGCTCATTCACAACAAAGGCCCTCTAACTGGATAAGGTTACAATAATATTATTTGCCACAATTCCCAGCAGGTTGGTATTGAAAATGGGCTAAATCGGGCATCAATGTGATTAGATACGAGCAAAAATATGTAGATACCTCTAAAAAAACATAAAACCCAGTGTGTTTGTTGTAACTGTTTAGTGGCTGAATAATGGCTAATAATTGTACAACAACATAAAAAAATGCCACAAAAAAATTATGCATACACAATAACATGTGTAGCTCGTTATAATAAAAAAATCGCCAATATGAAAGAAAAAAATGAAAACGAAAAATGGAATATGGAAAATGAAAAATGAAAACCGGAAAATGAAAATGGAAAATGGAGAATGGAAAATGGAATATGGAAAATGAAAAATGGAAAATGGAAAATGTAATAGAAAATGAAAAATGGAGAATAGAAAATGAAAAATGGAAAATGAAAAAAGAAAATTGAAAAATAAATAAAGGAAAATGAAAAAAGTAAAAATGAAAAATGGAAAAAAGAAAATGAAAAATGGAGAATGAAAAATGGAAAATGGAGAATGAAAATGAAAAATGGAAAATAAAAAACGGAAAATGGAATATGAAAAATGTAAAATGGAAAATAGAAAATGAAAAATGAAGAATGGAAAATGAAAATGGAAAATGGAAAATGAAAAAAGAAAATTGAAAAATGGAAAATGCAAAATGCAAAATGGAAAATGAAATTGAAAAATAGAAAATGAAAATTGAAAAATGGAAAATGAAAATTGCAAAATGAAAAATGGAAAATGAAAATTGAAAAATGGAAAATGGAAAATGGAAAGTTGAAAATGGAAAACGAAAACTGAAAAATTAAAAATGAAAAATGAAAAATGGAAAGTGGAAAATGAAAAATCGAAAATGCAAAATGGAAAAAGAAAATTGAAAAATGAAAAATGCAAACTGGAAAATGAAATTGCAAAATGGAAAATGAAAATTGAAAAATGAAAAATGAAAAATGAAAAATGAAAAATGAAAAATGAAAATTGAAAATTGAAAAATGAAAAATGACTAATGGAAAATGGAAATTGGAAATTGAAAAATTAAAAATTAAAAGTGATAAATGGAAAATGAAAATTGAAAAATGGAAAATGGAAAATGCAAAATGGAAAATGGAAAATGAAAATTGAAAATTGAAAAATGGAAAATGAAAATTGATAATGGAAAATGGAAAATGAAAAATGGAAAATGGGAAACGAAAATTGAAAAATTAAAAATGAAAAATGGAAAACGCAAAATGGAAAAATGGAAAATGAAAATTGAAAAATGGAAAATGGAAAACGGAAAATGGAAAATGAAAATTGAAAAATTTTAAATGGAAAATGGAAAATGAAAAATTGAAAAATCGAAAATGCAAAATGGAAAATGAAAATTGAAAAATGGAAAATGAAAATTGAAAAATTAAAAATGAAAATTGAAAAATGGAAAATGAAAATTGAAAAATGTAAAATGGAAAATGAAAAATAGAAAATGAAAGTTGAAAAATGAAAATTGAAATATGAAAAATGGAAAATTGAAAAATGGAAAATGAAAATTAAAAAATGGAAATTGAAAAATGATAAAAGGAAAATGAAAATTGAATAATGAAAAACGGAAAATGAATAATGGAAAAGTAAAAATGAAAATTGGAAAATGGAAAATGAAAACTGAAAAATGAAAAATGAAAATTGAAAAATGGCAAATGGAAAATGAAAAATTAAAAATGGAAAATGGAAAATGAAATTTGAGAAATGGAAAATGAAAATTGAAAAATTTAAAATGAAAAATGAAAAATGGAAAATGAAAATTGAAAAATATGTAAGGAAACCCTTTGTTTATTATTTTTTTTTTAACAATTAAGGTTTATTGCCTATTATTACAATACTTACTTTATAACACTAAAGGGTGTGTTTTATTGAACAAAAAATATAAAAGTGCCGGAAACTTCAAAAAGGAAGTTGGCTGCACTTCGTAAGAAGAGTTGAAGTTGGCTGCGTTTCATATTACAGCTCTGTAAGTTGGGGTTGCCAGATGGCAGCTCACTACAAATAAAAAATTAAAAATGGAAAGTGGAAAGTGGATGAATAATGAAAATTTCAAATTAAAAATGGAAAATGAAATATGAAAAATGGAAAATGAAAAATGAAAAATGAAAAATGAAAAATGAAAAATGCATATTGACAAATGGAAAATGAACATTGAAAAATGAAAATTTAAAATGAAAATTGAAAACTGAAAAATGGAAAATGAAAAAATAGAAATTAATAAATAAAACTTAAAAATTAAAACTCAAAAATTAAAAATAAAAAATTAAAAATTAAACATTAAAAATTTAAAATTAAAAATTGAAAATTAAAAATTAAAAATTAAAATTAAAAATTAAAAATTAAAAAATTAAATATTAAAAATTAAAAATTAAAAATGAAAAATTAAAAATTAAAATTAAAAATTAAAAATTAAAAATTAAAAATTAAAAGTTAAAAATTAAAAATTAAAAATTAAAAATTAAAAATTAAAAATTAAAAATTAAAAATTAAAAATTAAAAATTAAAAATTAAAAATTAAAAATTAAAAATTAAAAATTAAAAATTAAAAATTAAAATTAAAATTAAAAATTAAAAATTAAAAATTAAAAATTAAAAATTAAAAATTAAAAATTAAAAATTAAAAATTAAAAATTAAAAATTAAAAATTAAAAATTAAAAATTAAAAATTAAAAACTAAAAACTAAAAATTAAAAATTAAAAATTAAAAATTAAAAATTAAAAATTAAAAATTAAAAATTAAAAATTAAAAATTAAAAAATAAAAATTAAAAATTAAAAATTAAAAATTAAAAATTAAAAATTAAAAATTAAAAATTAAAAATTAAAAATTAAAAATTAAAAATTAAAAATTAAAAATTAAAAATTAAAAATTAAAAATTAAAAATTAAAAATTAAAAATTAAAAATTAAAAATTAAAAATTAAAAATTAAAAATTAAAAATTACAAATTAAAAATTAAAAATTAAAAATTAAAAATTAAAAATTAAAAATTAAAAATTAAAAATTAAAAATTAAAAATTAAAAATTAAAAATTAAAAATTAAAAATTAAAAATTAAAAATTAAAAATTAAAAATTAAAAATTAAAAATTAAAAATTAAAAATTAAAAATTAAAAATTAAAAATTAAAAATTAAAAATTAAAAATTAAAAATTAAAAATTAAAAATTAAAAATTAAAAATTAAAAATTAAAAATTAAAAATTAAAAATTAAAAATTAAAAATTAAAAATTAAAAATTAAAAATTAAAAATTAAAAATTAAAAATTAAAAATTAAAAATTAAAAATTAAAAATTAAAAATTAAAAATTAAAAATTAAAAATTAAAAATTAAAAATTAAAAATTAAAAATTAAAAATTAAAAATTAAAAATTAAAAATTAAAAATTAAAAATTAAAAATTAAAAATTAAAAATTAAAAATTAAAAATTAAAAATTAAAAATTAAAAATTAAAAATTAAAAATTAAAAATTAAAAATTAAAAATTAAAAATTAAAAATTAAAAATTAAAAATTAAAAATTAAAAATTAAAAATTAAAAATTAAAAATTAAAAATTAAAAATTAAAAATTAAAAATTAAAAATTAAAAATTAAAAATTAAAAATTAAAAATTAAAAATTAAAAATTAAAAATTAAAAATTAAAAATTAAAAATTAAAAATTAAAAATTAAAAATTAAAAATTAAGAATTAAAAATTAAATATTAAAAACTAAAAATTAAATATTAAAAGTTTAAATTTCTATATTTCGTTTCTTACCTGTTATTATTATGTTTTTTTTTATATTAAATGTAATGCAGATAAAAATAAAAAATAATTCAGATAAAAATATTTTAAAATTAGCTTATTTTTAATAATAATAATTTTTAGCCAAGAATCATTTGAATTTTGGTATTCGGAATTAATGTTTCAGTATCCGCAAAAGTTTAAAAGTGGTAGCCATACTCAACATTGGGTGTAATATAGAGTTTAAGACTCAGGTGGAGGGTATCAAAAATTCGGCACAGCCGAATTTAACACTCTTACTTGTTATTATTCAGTTGCTATAATAAAAGTAAAAAAAAAACTTGCAATAGAAATGCCGGTTATTTAGTTTGTTTTGCTAACATTATTCTGTTTTTTTTTTACGTACGAACACGTTTTACTGTCTCATTCATTCATTTATGGTTTGGGTGGACACGATATTAAATACCACAAATTATGCTACCCAAAACTGTTTATGCAAAAAAAGTTGAAAAGAAAAAACAACAGCAAAAATTGAGAAAACTACGAATTAAATGAAAAAATACTTAAATAAATTGACTCTAAAAAACAGTAATTATGAGTTTGTTTTGTTTTTGTTAATGAGAGAGTCTTATGCATGAAACACATTGACGACACATTGGCTACACGAACACACGACTGCAAATGCTGCTGGCTGCAATTGTAGTCGTGTAGTCAGCTACTTAATTTTTTGAAAATGACAGCAACATATAACTACACTATATTCAACTGTTTTTATACAAATGCATTTTTATTTCAGTAGTGCCAATTTTATTTTTTTATTTTATTAAAAAAGAAAAACATGCATGATTGTATATAAACTTGACTTAAATATACAATTACTTATTTATAGTGTATAATGTATTATAACGTAAAAATAAATAAATAAATTTATTTAACGCCTTTTGATTATTTATCGAATTATAGCATTTCATTATGCGATGTTTTTTTTTAACAAAATAAAATATTTATAGCACTAATTCCTTTTACATATTTTGTTATATTGTCAACACTATTTTTTTTTTGCAGCAAAAATAGAAATTAATCTAAGTTGACTACAGCGACAAAAGTAGTCGTGTAGCCGTGCAGCTGTGTTGGTGTCAAAATAATTGTTTTCATATAAACGTGTGTATATTAATTTTGGCAGGCTGTAGTCGTGTAGCCCCTGTCGTCTATGTGGTTCATGCATTAGTTTTAATAATTTTTTGCTGGCCATAATTCAAAGAAATTTGTCACAATACATGTCAAGTTGTGGTAGGACAAGGGTGTAAACTGGAAAACAACAAACTCAACACACAAACACATACACACATATATACAAAACACAAAGTTGTTGAACAAAGTTAACTACAAATATAAATTACAGTTAAGAGCCTGAGACTTAAAGGCTCCATAAAGGTTTAAGATAACAAAAAATGTGTCAAAAGAAATGAAATGGAAGAAAAACAACAGAACACAAACAGAGATATTGACAATGAAATACTGGCAACAACAAAGAATGCTACAAAATTTCACGCAAGTCTCTTCAATACTCCCTCGCTCATAATCCCTTATGGTATGGTGAATTTCATAGTAAAGAGAGTTAAGTTTCATAGAACTTGAGAGAGAGTAGTGATGCCACCATAAAGTGTAATTCCATTTCCGTGGAAATTCTTTTAAATCCCTATATTTTCAAGAATACTCAAATATTAAATTCAAACATTAACATTTGGAAGAACTTATGTTGTATACATACATCGAACTAATTCATTAGATGGCCTAATTTATTTACGATTTCATTTAAATGTATATGACTTTAGTTAATAGCGATGGTTTTTAATAAAATTTAATTACCATCAACAATAACAGAATTGAAAAAAAATAATTCGTTTTTGATATGTGATTTTCGCATACATATGTATGTTTATAGATGTCTATCGTATTATAGAATGAAAAAACGGTTTCTTGAGTCGTAGTTTTAATGACATTAATTTCAGGTATGGCCATGCATATTCATATTAGTTTTTTTTTATATTTTACATCCTCTTATTTATATATTATTGAAAAGTATATGTACGTTTAGAAGAAAAATTAAATCTTCTAAATAATTTTTTTTACCACAATTGTAAAATCATTCAAAATAATTTTAAAGTTTTTATAAATAAAATTTTTAACGATTTTAATAAAATAAAATTATTCAATCGCAAGTATGGTTGTATCCATATTTTTTTTAAAGAAAAGGAATTGTTTTACAATTGAATCATATGTGACCTTCTCCGAGAAAAGGGACCTAGTGTGTGAAAATTAAGTTTTGAGAAAAAAACGCATTTAAAGTTTCTACACCTTTTCAGGTACCAGAATCCACCGTTTTTAACACAACCCGTTTTTCGACACACTAGGTCCCTTTTCTCGGAGGGTCATATATATTTAATGTTGTTGTTAATATGTTCAGCTTAATTTTTATAGGCAAAACCTACATTATATGGCAGCACAAAAAAATCCTGCAAAGTTATTGTCAAAAAGGCCCCTGTCTCGCTCCATAATTCGCTAGTGTGCTTAAGAAAATCTCACCTCAATGATAAAGAGATTCCTTAACATTTTTTATGTTTGTTATTTGTTAGTGTTTTCTTTAATGGAAGTGATGTTGATGGTTGGTGGTAGAGGTGGTTAATAACTATAAACAACAAAACTAAAAAATCCAGTTTAATGTGCAGGCTTTGGCATGCAATCGCATGTGCTTTTTCCATTTGATGCTGTATGACTTCAAACTTTTCATTTCAGTTGCAATTTTGCGCTTGACGCGTAAGTGCTGTAACGGTTAAGTAAATAAAATCGACAAGAAAATATAATAAAAATAAAGAAAATAATATTAAAAGAAACACTACGAACGTGAGTGTTTGAAAGTAAAGAAATTAAGTGTTCAATAAAATTGTGTGGAAAATAAAAGAAAACTGGTGTTATCTTCTTCATTCTTGTTTTGAATGAAAAGTGCGTAAATTTTTAACAACTCAGGCAATACGCCGCTTCATAACAAACGAAGTGTATTTTCAAACAAGTTGATTGATGGAGTCCATAGTAATTTAAACGATTTCATATTTTGGGTAAAATCATATTTTATTTTAGCGAAAGTTTTGTTGTTTTTTTTGTTTTTCTTTTTCTTTGGCTATGTACAAGTTTTTCTAGTTAAATTGAAAATTGTTTTAGTTTATTTAATCTGTACGAAGTAAAATCAGTTTATTATTAAAAAAAAAAAAAAAAAAAAATTGCGTGTGTTTAAAAATGTTTTTTTCTTGTTGGCTTTTACATTTTGTTGTTTATGCTGTTGCTTTAAACGGATATTATTTGCATTAAAGCAAATTTGTAATCCATGTGGTTACTGTACATGTGTAATTGTGGGTGTATCGATAAACTAGGATGAATGTTTTTGACTGGCGAAAATCGTGTTTATTTTTCGCAAATAACAAACTTTGTTTATTGAAACCTTTTTTTTTGTGTTTGGTGGTTTAAAGGATTTTTAATGGTTAATTGTTAGGGGATTAAATTAAACGACTTTTACCAATATGTGTTGACAAGTTCAATTTGATTGAACTTAACGCAATTAAAAATAATTTTGTATATTGTAATCAATTTAATTAACAGAATGATAAACTAATGTGTTGGTCGGACTTAAATTCAAAAACTGATATAAATTGATTTAGCTGTAGCTAAAAAATCAAATCAAGTAAAAAATAGCTAAACTGCATTTTTGAATTTATAATTTAATTTAAAAAAAATTGAGAAGTAAAATTTGAATAGTAGCAGAGTGAATTTGATAATATATTGCTAATGCATAAAAAATATATGTATAAATAAAATAAAAACTTTTTCTCAATAACTTTATCAAACGTATTTTGAATTATTAACTGAAAATTAAATCTAGATTTTGTCATAGTAGTAAAATATTATCATAATAATTATTATTATTTATTTATTTAATCGTCAAGAATACAATTCTAAGACTAAATTTTAATTGAGAGCACTATCTGCATAGGCCATCAGCAATGTTTAAAGTGTTAAATTTTGAGATTAGTTAGTTTCATAAAAATATATATTTTAATAAGATTAATGGTGGATGCTTCCTTAAGGAATTCTATATTTTGATTAAGGTATGATGGACATTCAATAAGATTGTGTTTGATTGAGAGAGAGTAGTTGCATCTTCGAGAAATTGGGGGCGGATTAGGTTTTTTAGAATCAATATATAGAGTGGTCGAGACGTAATCTTCAAAATATTTTTATTTTGACTTCATCAACATCAGTTGGGTAGATTGGAAGGGCTGTTAAGTGGGTTCATAGAGGAGTAGTGGTAATGTGTCGTATTTGGTTGCAATGTCGGCTCTTTTGTTACTATGTATTTATTCTGCCTTCATTCCGTCTTTAATCTATAATATTAATAGGCTAGGCGATTTCTTGTGTTCGATGTTTTGTTCTACAGTTTTATCCCGATTTTGACCAAAGGTATATTATTTGAAAGGTAATTATTTTAGCCGTTTTGCAGATTTACAGATTTTTAAATTTTTTCCTTTATTTTGAGCAAATTGCATTTAAAGTTCCTACTAACACATACATAAAATTATACAATGCTATGTGTGTGTTTATTAAATTTGTTAATGTGTTTGTAATAAAAATGAGTTTGTTTTTTTGTGTTGATTTGTGAATTGGCTATAATTGATAAACATACCTTTAGGGTCTTTATTTAATGAAAAAATAAAAAATTTCCTTGATTTTACACTCGAATTTCGAGGGCTGGAATCTGCTATTTATTATTATTGTCTCACATTTGCTGTTAAAGGGTTACTTATGGCCTTCAATGCTGAAAGGTTTTTAATTTTTCCGTTAATGCTAATCGAAGAGATATTGTTTATGGGGTATTTGAATCCGGACATAACACACTAGAGATTCAACTATTGCGAATTTGAGTCGCTTAGGTATTTTTTTCACTCACCGTCAAAGAGATGTCATTGTGTATAATTGAGTTTCTGGAGTTAGGAAGTTTTGGCAGGATCCTGGATTTAAATTCATATATTCTGTCATATACTGATGGGAGATCAGTTTCTTGTAGAATGTTGTTGATTTGAGAGTCAGGTTTTATGATATCGATGTTCTTTTTACAGCTGTTACCATGCAGACTGTAGTCTATTTTACTTAATACGAGCGTTTTCTCTTAATATGAACAAAACTTTTTATAGACAAATATGGTATAATGTTTACCCTGGTTATTAACGCATTTTTAAGATGTGGCAGGCAATCTTTCCAATTGTATTTCTGTGTGAAAATTAAACCCAGAACTTTAAATTTTTTTTACTATTTGTATTGCGAAACCATCAGTATGTACATAAATTAAGTACATATGTCTGAATCACAGTTAAGTTTCCTGCAGTTACGAAATTTTTTGGTTTTCTCAATCGATATTTTTGTTCCGGAATATTTGATCCATTTATTAATGTCTTGTAAATTTTTTTCCAAAATACATGTAGTTTCGCTGTTGTTGTATCTTTTACAGAGAATGTATAGATCATCTGCGTATAAGCAGCGGTCCACAAACCGATTTCCGTCATTGAAAGCAATTTGAAAGAATATCACTGAAGTGGCGATCCCTGTGGGATTCCATATTTTAGAGAGAACGTTTTTGTCAGCTGACCTTTAATTCTGACCTTAAATTGTCTATTTTATAGATATGATTTCACAAAATTAAAAATTTTAGGTCTGATTGACGAAGCTTTTAGGTCTTTTAAAAATACGTGGGATGTAATAATCCATGTGGAGTAAAATAATAATTTACTGTATTAATTGAAATTTTATTAAGAAATTTAAAGTGAGTGTTAACATCTGTTTTAAGCACTTTTTATGATTTCTTTACCATCCAGCAATGTGTTAAAGCGAGATTGAAATAGATGAAAATCCTAAATTTAAACAAATCTAAACAACATATTTGAAAAGTAAGTTGTATACTAAATTATTACAACAAACACACAGAATTTTTATAATTTTTTCGATGTGTCTCCAAACATATATTAGGCCATACCTTGGCACAATGATGCTCGATTTACCTCATTTTTAATACCAACTTATTGGAAATAATAACAAACCCAATATTATCCCAAGTTTATTGAAAATAATTTCGAACGAAAAATTTCGATAACGAATGCGACGATTCGATCCCAGCTTATTTTGTGAATGAGCGGAATTTCGACTGACAGATAAATGGATTTCAACTGGCAGATAACAACTTGAGTTGATATAAGGATCAAGTTATACAGTGAGTGACAATAAAACGGAAACATTTAACAAAAGATAATTCAGAATATATAAAAAAAATACTCTTTTCGAAAGAAGTGCAAATAAAATGCGACATTTTTTGTCAGAAAAGAAAGTGGCATAAAACGGTCAATACCAACAAATTGGATCATAAAATTAAAAACTTTTTTTATTCATTTAAAAATTTGTATATAGCTTAACTTCAGACAATGTCATGGTGACTACATACGCTGATGACACAACTCTTATGGCAACAAGTGATTTCCCAGATGAAGCATCTTCTTTTGTACAAAATGAAATCAATTAACTTGACAATGCTAAAAAAAATGGAATGTTAAAGTTAACTGTGGAAATCACAACATACAACTTCTACACTCAGAAGAAAACATTGCCTTTCAATTACTTTAAATGGTTATACAATTCCGAAGAGTGATACTGTAAAATACTTACGACGTCGGTGGAAACATCACATCAAAAATAAACGAGAACAACCCAAAATCAAAACTAAAAAACTTTACTGGCTTTTAGGTTCAAAATCTCAGCTAAATCTAAACAACAAGCTGAGAATATATAGGGTTATATTGAAACCAGTGTGGACTTATGGTATCCAGTTATGGGGTACAGCTAGTAATTCAAACAATTCAAATTACGGCAAATCACTAACGCGCCATGGTATGTGACTAACACATCCATCAGAAATGATCTTAATATATCATCCGTTCGAAATTAAATTAGTGAAAGATACCTGCAAAAGCTAATGCTTTAGCGATATCGTTACTCGATAGCACCAACGAAATAAGAAGACTAAAGTGAAACCATGTTTTAGATCTCCCATTCCGAAAGAAACCGCAATGGGCATTTGTAAATAGTTAGCCTCTTAAAATAAAATTATATTTAAATAAACTCTTTAAATAATTATTATTATAACAACAATTTAAATTATATTTGTAAATTTGTAAATATATGATACACTTGTTATTTTTTAATGTTATTTATCTCATTGGAAATTAAACGAATTTGCTTATTATCCTCGGATAGATTGGAAATAAAGAATTGATTTTAAAAAATAAGCTTAACTTCAGAAAGAAATAACAAAACTTCATTGATAATTGAAAACTTTCCCTCCACTGAAATTTTTCCACTCTGAATTTACGCCCCTATGAGATCTGTCTTCCTGTCAGTATTTTTCGATGTACAATTTCCTATGGATTTTCTATAAAATTGAGATCTGGTTATTGAGTTGGCCATTCAAAACACTAACTGCCTTAGATTTTATCCATTAGATTACAACGTTGTAGGCACGTTTTTGGGTCATAATCATGTTGGAACAACCAGACCAGGAGCATTTTTGTCCACGTAATGATAAATTACGTCATTTAAAATTTCTCTCTTTCCAATTCCCATTTCTTTTTTTCTTGCCATTATTTATAATAAAAATTAGTTATAAAATTAAAATAATAAAAAATACAATTGAGTTTAAAAAATATTTGATAGAAAACATCAGAAACTATAAATATTTAAATAACGGTTAAGATTTTATAATTTTCTTTCATAGCATCTTCTATTTTTATTGTTTTTTCGTTTACATATATTGCCAAAGAAAAAAACGTAATTTAACGCGAAATTATTAAAAAACAAAATTGGCAAATTCAGAATTTTTTAAAAGTTTCCAATATATTGTCCCCCACTGTATATACTTTATGGGGTCGAAATTCATTATTCAATGCATTACAAACGGAATAACAAACTGACACCACTGTGCAGAGGGTAAAACAAGGGATTTCAAATTTAAAAATTAGTTTTATGTTTATGACTATAAATTTCTGGATGTAAAATATTTATATTTATATATGTAAAGCATGCCAGATCTATTTAGCTGTGAGTTGTGCTAATTTATGTCTGAATTAGTGGAAATATATGAATTAGTGGATATATTAAATTTAAGAGGCACAAAAAAGTTAAAATTCTACAGTTTTTTCTAAATTGATTTAAAAACTAACCCTAATTAAAATTATGTGAATACATGAATTATCCATATGAATGGAACTTACAACCAGCAGTATTACATCTCATTAATATTTAAAATTTAACCAAGAGATCACATATAATATTGTACCAAAGAAAAGATCATTTTTCATTTTAAACTTGGCGGGTTTATCCATTTTGACAGTTCGGTACTATTGCTGCATTTAATGTAAATATCTTCATTGGTTCAATTGTGACGCTCGTTTTTGGAAACAACTAAAGGTGCATTTGGCGATTATAACAATGCCTGATTTTATTAAAAAAAGAAGTTTCATTAAATTTTGCGGAAGGAAATTTCTGTTGCAGAAAAATCCTCGGTTGGCAATAAAAGATTTTGCTGATATTATTGATATGTCAAAAGGATCAGTCAACACAGCTTAAAAAGATATTTTAGGCCTTAAACGCGTCAAACATCGATTGATTTAAAAAAAAAATGAAATGAAATGCACCATTATGGGTGATTAGACTTGGATAAACTATAACATCTGACCATTCAAACGAATATTGTGCTAATAGTGAAGCAATACCGAAAAGATTAAGCCAAATTCGTTCAAAAGCCAAACTTTAACAGCTTTACCCGGTTATGTGTGGAGCATTATGTATTCTTGCCACCGGCCTAAATTGTTAACAACTAATATTATTTGAGTGTTATGCATCGTGTCGGCAGACATCTCTTAGTTTTTTCACCTCGATTTTGTACCTACATTGGTTTTTCGAAACCATTTTGCACAACCTCCATATTCGCTTAATTTAGCACCGCGGCTATTCAATAAACTGAAGAGACCACTCCGAGGACACCACTTTGAATCTATTGAGGAAATAAAAGCCGAATTTTGCGCGCTGTGTGTCCATGTAAATCTTTCGAGGGGTGGAAAAATTGTTAGCATACGCGACCTTCATTGGAGGGTGATTACTCTAAAGACGATGAATTTTGGAAAAATAAATAAGGATTTTTATTTTTTTTTAATAAAAATTACCTTTTAATTTGAACACAACAATATTGTTTGTTATGCAAGAATAAAGGTTTATAATTATATTAACAGGCCATTTAATATTTTGTTTTTTAATATATATGTATATGCATCTAGCAGAGCTCGAATGCTTTCAATTAAAAAAAAAATGTCCGACAAACCATTTGGTAAACGCATTTAGCTCACCTCATATTCGAAATTAAAACATATATACTATATACAGTGGTGGACACAAATTTAACACATTTAGACAAATATTTGCTTTACTTTTTTATATTTTTATAGCATTCTTTTATACCCTATACCATGTGGTCAGGGTATAATAACTTTGTGCTGATGTTTGTTACTACCAAATATATTTAACATAGAACCACCTTTAATTATACCGATCGACTCTGAATCACTTTCTGAGTCGATTTAGCGATGTTCGTCCGTCCGTCTGTCCGTCTGTGTGTCATGTAAATCTTATAATCAAACTACAGGTCGCAAATGTGAAAATATTTTGATGAAATTTGGTATGTAAGCTTCTATCAGCTACAGCATGAATGCTGTTGCAATTGGCCCAAATCGGTGCGTGTTCAGGCATAGTCCCCATGCAAATGACACCTATGAAATCGACTTAGATCTCTGTGAAATTAGGTTTCTGTGAGTTTATAAAACCCGTTAATCAGTAGTCCAAAAATAATCCCTATAGAACAATTCTTAGTCATAGCCCCCATATAAAGCTGCTTCCCGAGCTTCATTTAAATCTATCAAAAAACAAAAATATTGCACACATTATTCTTAAATTTGGTTTGTATATGTTTTTGCAAAAAATAAGTGACCTTACCAAATATGGGCAGGATCGGTCCATTTTTCGATCTAATCCCCATATAAATATAACATCCGATATGAACTTTTTCATATTCAAAGGAAAAAAATGAATAACAAAACCACTGAAATTTGATTTATGCTATTTTCTATATCCACTTAGTTGGGCCTAAGAGATATAGTCTACAAACGCATGGTATAGGCTATCGTATAGTCGATCTTACTTATTTTATATGCATTCTATGTCATCCTAATATCAAGGCTCATTATTTTTGTTTAGTTACTTTGTTGCATTTTGTTTTTTTTTTTTCTTTATAGAATTCAACTAATCTAAAAAATATTTGGACAGTAATTTAGCACAAAATAAAAATATAATTCACATTAAAAAAAAAAAAACAAAACTAATTTATATATCGTTAAAATTTAATATTTAGTTGCTTTTTATAACAGCTGCACAATTCCTGGGAATATTCTCAACCAGAGCCATACAACACGCTCTTGTCATTGCATACCAAGCTTTTTGAATTTTCGTCCACAAGTCGGTCAAATGACGTAATATGTTGTGCACATCATTCCATAGTTTCTCAATTGGATTGATGCCGGAGATTGGATTGCCCATTTTAGTACATATATCCTGTTCTGCTCCAAGCAACTCTTCACAGTGCGTGTCATGTTTTCCTCTGCATATGGAATCATTTTATTTAAAATAATATTTTTGTAAGAATGTGATCCATTCGTGTATCGATTTTGTGTATGGGACCAACACCGTGTACAGAAAACGTTGTCCACATCATTGCATTCCTTCACCGTGCATTAAGGTTTTATAAGTGTACTTTGGATTTGCTTTGGAAGACGCCATATATATTTTTTCCGTCAGATCCGAAGTTCGATTCGTCACTCCAGAAGATATTTTCCCAAAAAATCATTGATTTTTCTAAATGCTCACGGTCAAATGAAATTCGTGACTAATGCGTTTTACATCAGCTTTCTTCCGCAATTTAAAATCGTTGCAATCTCCCCAACGTTGGTTCCCCTGTAGTTCATCTGGTGAATAACTTGAAGTGGTGAAGTGGCTCTGTGCACCAATTTCATTAAGCCATGTCTAATTAATGTAATTTAATAGTTTAAACTTCCACTTAACAAAATATTTGGAAATACAATTAATTACAATATATACCCACGAAAACTAACAAAATATACGAATTTTAATTGCACGTGCTAAATTTGTGTCCAGCGAAGATCTACAATTACTTGCAATTAAACGAAAATAGAATAAACATATAAATAACGGGACATACTGATTACATCGTAGACATATGGACAAATATTTCGCTAAATACCGGTAACTAGCAGATCACAGCACTCGAAATTCGAGTGCAAATTCCAGGAAATTTTATTTTTTCATTAAATTTTGTTCTTTTAATGTTTTTTATTCTATATATGGGCAATTCCATTTTGAAGTAAGTCAAAGGAGATAAAAATGAAAGTTATATAAATTAATAAATATGCATGTTTTCTGAAACCTTGTGCTCAATATTGGCATTTGATGTAAAAATTTGCTTCATATGTAAAGGGCAGAAAAAAATATGACCTTAATTCAATTTTTGATAAGGAAAAGGCGAATGAGCTTAGAACAATAGTGGCTATTTTTTTTTTTTTTACATTAGCCCAATGCTTAAGGTATATTTAAAAAGTAACTAGATTATCTTCATCTTCACTTAAAGGTCGAATAGGTTCGCCAAAACCTACGACCAGTTCTGAAAACGGGGATAGGTTGGGAATCATTTATGTATTTACACGTCGAAAACCGCAAAATCCTAGCAGATCGGCTTTTGAAGATACAAGCACTTTAATTTTTCAAATGTAAAATTTTTCGTTTTAATACAATTGTTTTGTTACTTTTTCTTTGTTTACATATTTTCTGTTGTTGCTTTTAATTTTCTCAATTTCTAGATTTAGCATGTTGTATCCTTTCCATTCGTCGAGTTTCCGTGTTGTAGTTTTTATTGTACAATTTACAAGTATTAGGGGTTTTTTTTAGAATTGAACGATTTTTTCTGCGGTTTTAGAGTTTTTTCTTCAAATTATTGATCTGGCAGCATTTTCATTTGACAATAGTGAAACCATTTGACCACTTGTCACTCACAAAATTAACGGAAATTATAGTCTTTCTTGGAACATTGTTAATGAAGCATATAATCAACATCGGGCTGTAATTTAGTGCGACGCTTAACTTTGTGATACTTGAACAATAGCAGTCTTGTGGTAATATTCAAACCGAATTCTAAATTTTTTTTCCTATAAACTACCGTTGACGAAAACTTGTGCGTCTTTATAGTGCAATAAGTACCCATCAAAGCAATAGATCCAAATCCTGTGCACCTTGTGGCAGGAAAATAGTGTTCGGTGTCAAAACGGAGTCACACTTTCGGATAAATGAAAATGTGGAGAAATTAATAAAACAACATCTTACCGCCACTTAGCTGATGAGCGAGAAAAAATATTCAGTTGAGACCTTTGGATATGCCAAATTATGAGGACATTGAACTACGGAAGAATACACGTGCCCATAATGGTGAATGTCAATGTTTCATTTGCTTGACTGCAGCTTTTAAAGGTCATGTGCACAATAAAATAGGTCGGGGGCATTTCTGAATTACCCCCAAAATGATACAGACGTCCTGCGAAAAACAGAATGCATCCCAGCCCCCGGAATTGGAAAACGCAAGCATTTGTAAGAAGTGTTATCAAGAAGTGGGTAAGGGCAACAACCAAGTTGTTTGGCTGGATAGCCAAAGCACTGAAAACCTCGGATCGGCAAAAAGTAAAAATAGTCAAGTGGTCTTGAGCACACGTGGAGCAAAGGCGAAAGTTCAGCTCAATCCGCGTATTGTCGAAGACACAATTTTCCCAGAAAAATCTTTAGGTAATTTTCAACTGCACATGGGCTCATCGACCAATCAGATGAAAAAGTTCATCAATTTCCTGAGAACACATGTAGGAAGAAAATCCGTTCCCAGCAGTTATCTTCAACATCTTGGTAACAAATCACGAATCTTCGAAGATGTATATCAAACAAAAAAATTTTATTTTGATTGCGAGTGTGGAGATAAAAAGTCTGAAAGGCCCGTCGTCTATGGAAATGCTAAACAATTGATAGCAATAGTTTTAGAGAAAAGGCAGCAAGGGGGCAATGTTAACATTAAAGTGATGGCTGATGGCGGGCAGGGTTTTTTTTAAATTTGTATGAGTATAATGGGTGAAGGTGACCAAGAGGACGAGGAGGAACGGGTGGTAAAAAAACGACAGCTCTATTCTGAAGGCGATAGTACTTCAGCGCAAGCGAAGCTTTCTTCAGTGCATAGGGTGATACTTTTATGCATCGTACCTCAAATAAAGGAAACGTATGCGAATATCAAATTATTGTTCGAGATAACTGAGTTGAACAGCATTCCGTTCAAATTTGTGTCCGATTTCAAAATTATTCTCCTCGCTACCGGCCAACAAACAGCCACCTCAAGTTACCCTTGCCCCTATTGCTTTATTTCTCTCCAAGAGTTGAGGAGTGGAAAAGATTTATTTCAAGCCAAAAATGCCGATAATACCAGTGAAACTGATAATTCTAATCTAATTTCAAGTTTTAAGACCTATGGACATTTGAAAAACGATAACATGAATTTCGCTCAGATTGGAGGAGGGAAAAAGCAAAATGCCAAAAACCATAACAGTACAATTAACCCTTCACTTTTCAGCGAAGATGACAATATATTTGTACTCCAAAAATGCGTGATACCAGAGTTGCATATATTGCAGGGATTTGTAAACCATTTGTTTTGGGATGGGCTTGTTCCTTTGGTGGGTTGTGAAACTGCACTTATTTGGACAAAAAAATTGAACCTGGTTTCAAAGACTTACCATGGTGACACTTTTGAGGGCCATCTATGCAGGAAACTTCTCGAAGAAGCAGATAAATTGTTCGATTGGGAAATATATGGTAAGGTAGGGATTTTTGCCGTTAGTCCATATATCCATACATTCAAAGCTATGGTTAATCTTGTGAAATGTTGTTTTGGAACAAGAAAAAATGGCTCAAACACTTGTCTCCAAGAGTACATAGAAGAGCTTAGAAAAAACTACAAAGCATTACAAAATGTAACAGTTACTCTAAAAATCCATGTACTATTGGAACACCTCGAGGACTGTATCTATTTTTTTAACCCGTTTCCCGGACTTCTAGTAAGTAAGTAGTATGAAAACTTGGTCCAATGAGCATTCTCCTCTATGTCCAGAGGTAACTCATCCATTGAACATGTTTAAATTGTCAAAACATTCCCGGGGAAGAGCATTCGAACAGTGATGGATGCTTCAAATGGCCATGTATGCTATCGTCAAAACACGGCAGCTTACTTTGATGGTAACTTGAAAAGAAGATCTGCTAGGATTTTGCGGTTTTCGACGTTTAAATACATAAATGATTCCCAACCAATCCCCGTTTTCAGAAATGGTCGAAGGTTTTGGCGAACCTATTCGACCTTTAAGCGAACCGTGTCATGTGTTATTAAATAATAAAGTGGATTACTTGAAAATACCATTGCACATTGATACGTCCGTTACTTCTTGTGATATGTCCGTTACAACAGGTGTTTGTATAAATAGAAATAGACAATTTACCCTGATTTTTTTAAATTCATAAAAATCTTTTAAAGTCATATATAATTACCATTCTTTAGTTAGTTGAAATAAATTACAATTAAATTTTTTGCACATATAATTGGAGAAAATTTTTAATTTTTATAAAGGTATAAAAGTAATTTTCATTTGTGAGATACGTTCGTTATAAATAAATATTGTTTGAGGAAATTTTCAAAATCTTATTGCATCATATAGAAGTAGAGTCCTTGTTTTTCATAAAGTCTATGTATGGAAACAAGAAAATAACAATTGGAGTCATTGTAGGGTATTTTGTGTACCAATTGATACGTCTGTTACCGTGGAATTGCCCATATAAATATAAAAAATGTATGAATATTTAAATAAAATTCATTAAATTGTGATGTTTTAAATAAAATTCATTAAGTTTCATTATAAATATTTGTTGAACACACAGAAGATAAATAAATTGATTTGTTAAAAAAAATAACTTTTTAAGAGCCTAAAGGTATGCTAATCAATTTTAGCCAATTCACAATTCAAGACAGGGTTTTTGATATACAATTTTTGTAAACACATTAACAAATTAAATAAACACACACAGCATAATATAGTTTTTTGTGTTTTATGTATGTGTTAAATAATTATTACTCCAAAATTAAATGGTTATTGCTCCAAAAAAATGCACCAGATGGTGCACATCTATAAAGATGGTGCATATCTGCAAACTAATACCTTTTAAATGGTATAATTTTTTTTTGTCAAAATCGGTTGATAACTAAAAGCGTAGAAGAGGTCACAAGAAATCGCCTTGGCGATTAATAATATAGATCAGACAAAAATATTTGCTTTTAAAAACAGCATATAGAAAGTGTGTTAACTTCGGGTCCACCACTGTATAGAAGACTACAGTGGAGTTCTGCTATAAACATCATAAAGCAATAATTCTGACGGTAAACGTTTTCAGATTCAGATTCTCAAAATAATTATCACTACTTGGATAATGCAAATACATACATAGATTTAATGCAAACGATTCCGGTGCTGTAAACAAATTCTAGTTAATTGAACATTTTATTTTTTCAATCTAATTATTATTTACAACAACCACAATCTCAAGTTTCAAGGTTAGACAAACCAAACTTCACTGTATTTATCCAACAGCACCGTATAGAGCGACAGAGAGAACATTTGTTAGTTAACGAAACTAAAGCATTTAAAAAATAAAAGTTTTTTATTAAAACTAATATTTATTGCAGCAAACAACCTTTGGTGGTATTTAAGAGTACATACGAAAATAGTTTTGTGTACATTTACCATGAACCCAACGATTTATTAAGACATAAACTTGAATTAAGGATTAATTTAATTGCGTTTTTTTATCTATTTTTTTTTCAATGCAGAACAAGCTTCATAAAAGTATTATCTGGTGTACCTCAAGGTAGTCACTTGGGACCTCTTTTATTTACGCTATTTATAAATGATATTCCTTCTGTAATTAAACACTCAACTAAATTAATGTATGCAGACGATGTAAAGTTAATTTTTACCCTCAACAATCTTGATCAACAATCACTTTTACAGAATGATATTGATCGTTTAACTACTTGGTGTAATATTAATCTAATGGACCTAAATGTCAAAAAATGCAAATATATGATTTTTACAAGATCAATTCCAATTAATGGTTGGTATATCATGAATAATGCTGTGCTTGATTTAGTGGATTCATTCAATGACCTTGGCATACTTCTGGATAAAATATTAGACTTTAGAAGTCATATTCCGTTAACAATAAATAAAGCTACTGATGTACTTGGATTCATTAAACTGTGGGCCAAAGAAATTTCGGATCCGTATACGACAAAACAATTGTTAACTACCTTGGTAAGACCAATACTCGAATATGGGTCTGTAGTCTGGGATCCGCAATATCATATACATTCGAACAAAATAGAATCAGTTCAAAAACAATTTTTGTTATTTTGTCTTCGTGGTTTGGGCTGGGATCCTAATATGAGGTTGCCATCTTATGAAAATCGTCTGGCTCTAATTAAGCTTCTCACATTGAAAAGTCGCAGACATATGCTAAATGTTACTTTCCTGTTAAAACTGTTAAATGGTAGTCTTAAATCTGAATTTCTTATCAACAAAATAAATATAAATATTCCTTTTCGATCATCAAGAAATTATAACTTCCTAACTATCAAATATTATTGTACAAACTATGCTTATTTTAATTCACTTCGTAGAATTTGTGATGAGTTTAATATGCTGTATCAGTTTATTGATTTTAATAAAAGTTTGGATATTGTGAGAAGAGATATTATATTACACTTAAATGCATTAAATTAACGGAATTAAATAAATGTTATGTATCAATTTTGTTAAATGTTTAATTATATATATAAATTATAATATAAATGTAAAAATGTATGTCTGTAGAGATGATTCCATAGACTGAATAAATAAATAAATAAATAAGTATTAGAGGAAATCCAAATTGGTGACAATTTTTGAAATTTCTTAAATAAATACCTTTTCAGGTTAAAGTTCAACTATTAAGTAAAACTAATCGCAAATATAAGTCTATTGTTTTTACATCTAACATCTTGTTTAAATTGATTTTTAAGAAGAAACCTTTAATTATTTAAAAAAATCACAATTGTTTTAAAATCTCTACATTTTCTGAAGTTGAATAATAATTTAACTTGTATTTCCTTATATTTAAAACTTAACTTTTGGTAGACATCAGTCATAATGCTTTTTCCTTTAGTTCAACAAAATAATGTTGCTCCCATTGCTCACTAAAATAAACGTCATAAAAATGTTCATTACACTATTGCTCATAAAGATAAAATAAACGATTTTTTCCCTAAACATATATATAGTAGTACATGTACTTTGCCAAAAATTTAGCTTGGAAAAACTACCCAAGGAATTTATGTAAGCAACATGTTTCTCAAAATAAGTGTTTGTGTTGTATGTGCAAACGTATAAGTGTGTGTTCTTTATTGTCTATGTATTTGTTGGTGTCGGCTTATGTTTATAAAAGTATTTAACAACTACAAAAAAGGCGCAATGGAACTGTAAAGAGAGCAACAAACACTAAAATACAAAAATATAAAATAGCAACCATAGAAAAATGGTTTTGAAATTTATATTCTTTCAAGAAAGAAGAACTGCATTGTACATACATACGTATATACTCGTACCTACACGTGCATACATCCATTTTAATGTTTGTATGTGTGTGAAATAATGTGTCTGGCAGTTTGTTTAAAGATAAAACACAACATTTTTATAAAGTACTTTGCCAGTCTTAACATGGCATGCCGCACATATCATCATCAACATTTTCCGGCAGCCAGACCTGAAAAAACTGATATAAATAATAAGAGCGAAATTAAAATTTTATACGCTTCCCTGTATATCGTTTATCAACAAAAAAACCTTTGAAATAAAATAAAAAACTACCAAAAAGTGTCAAAGCAAAATATTTATGCACTTCATCCATTCATGGAAAAATGAATATTCTTAATAAATCTGTTGTTAACACTTAACTATGAAAACAAATATTTTTAAAGATAAAATTGTATATTTCAAATTCAAATTGGATGAAAATTCATAAATCAAACTTGAATTGCAGATTTAATTGATAAAAAATTATAGACATCAGACAATAATTTTTTTTTGCACATTTTCATTAATTGACAGGTTTCGGTAGATTAGCAAGAAAGTAAGACAGAGAAGACTAATTATCCCAGACTTACCAACTTCGTAATTTAACTTAAAAATTAAATGCGGGTTCCAACTAAAAAATCGTTATCATATTTTCTGCTAAGCTTAGAACAGATAATCTTAAATATATTGTAACAAATTTACTTAAAATATTATTATTAACAGTATCTGTTTAGGATATACAAATCAGGATAATCGGGTTAAGCGAAAACAAAGGGATCCCTTTAAAAATGATTCGTTTTTTAGAAACATGAAACACCTAAAACACATATAAGCCAAATCCAAAACAAACTTTACTATTTGCGGTAAAATTTGACTTAATTGATCTATTTTTTTTAAGTTCCAGAAGTTTTCTGGAAAAAAATAAATTTTTTTTTAAAATGTTATTCAAATTTAAGAATTTGCGAAAACATAAACAACAGATGCATATGCAAATAGTGACATTAATTTATTGCAAAAAGGACTAAATGGTATTTAATAACTAATGGCTCGTTTTAAAGGTTTTGTCTTGGCATTATTGTATAATTTTTCTTTAATTAATTTTCATTCTTTATACCCTCCACTCCAGTGTGCAGAGGGTATATACCTCAGTAAAATGGCTATATGTGCAATGATTAATTTTAAATTTTTGTCAAGCATTTGTCTCTGTTATTTGTTTTTATTTTATATTTGTTTTATTATTAAATAGCCCTTAAGAAAATTAACAAAACCTATTTCATATACATATATTCATGACGAAAATAACATAATTTCGATTTTCTTTATAGAAAATGGTTATATGTGCCAAAACAATTTTTTTTAAAGATATATAGCTATCGTGAATTTATTTAAATATTAATAAGATATTGTGTTGCCTTTTTGTTTTTCGACTAGTTCTAGTCTTCGTGGCATTGAATTCACCAAGTTTTTCAGAACGGCCAAGTCTATTTTTTCCCACTCCCTTATTATTGCTTGTTTCAGCTGCTTCAAAGTGTCATACTGCTTTGAGACACCGAAAATTCTGGCAGAAAGTATGCCCCAAAGATCCTCAATTGGATTGAGATCTGGGCTTAGAGCCGGCCATTGCAGTAATGGAATGTTGCGCGACTCGAAAAAGTCTTTTGTAACACGTGCAACATGGATAGGCGCGTTATCTTGCTGAAATATCCAATTATCGCCATGGAAGTCCTCTGCAAACGCAATCAGCTCACTGTTCAGCAACTCTATATAAGCTTTTGCATTCATTCGGCTCGGCACAAAGCATATTGGGGACTTACCCAGAGCACTAATTGCAGCCCATACCATGAGGGATCCGCCGCCATGGTTGCGGTTGTAGCAAGTCTGCCGTGGACGACGCATATCTCGCCAATATTTGTGGTGGCCATCTGGACCATCCAAATTAAATTTTTTTTCATCACTAAATATAACTGATTGGAATGCCGATTCCCAAAATTTGTATTTCTCGTAGAATGCAATGCGAGCATCTCTGTTACGTTTTGTTAGGCGTGGTTTAGGAACTTTTGATACATACTTGAGATGCAAGTCCCATCTCAAAACTTGTTGCACACGCTGCCTAGTAACAGTAAGTCCTAATTCGGCCTTAATTTTGTTGCAACTCATCATATCCATTGTAGCTAATTCTCGAATGCGCCGCTTAGTCCGCTCATCAGTAGATGGTTTTGGTCCTGTGCGTTTCTTAATGGCATAGTTTTCTGGACTTTTCAAAAAATTTGTGATGGTATTGCGGTGCCGATTTATAGCGACTACAATTTGGCCCACTCTCACCTTGTCTTCATGCATTCCCTTGACCGTACCCTGCTCTTCTTTCGATAGTTCTTTTCCGCGAGGCATTTTGAGCTAAAGTATGATTTTATTGTAATATTTTTACAGTTCCTTAAATTTTTCTATTTACTTATGCACTTTTTCACAATAATAATAAAATTGCTTGCGAAGATGTTGACGCTTCACTATTCAGAAAACAATTAAATCATTTTGCACATATAGCTATTTGCTATTAATCACACATATAATGACGCTTACTTAAAGTAACGGTACCGGAAATGAATTGTAAAGATGATTGGTCTGCGGGTAAATAAACACAAACCATGCTTTTTAAAAACTGCACGCTCAAAATTAGTGAGTTGTTGTTCCAACATGAGATATAGCGAAAACATTTTTTGCACATATAGCCATTTTACTGAGCGTATAAGTTTGTCATTCCGTTTGTAATAATTAGAAAAAAAATTTTGAACCCCATAAAATATATATATTTGTGATCCTTATAACAACCGGAGTTGATATAGCGATGTCCGTCTGTCCGTCTGCCCGTCTGCCCGTCTGTCCGTCTGTGGAAATCACGATGGCGGCATCAATCGAGTAGCTAGGGTGCTCGTTGACATAAAAAATGATTCATTAGCATCCTGGAAAGTTTGATATTTAAATTCGTCCAAATCGGTTGATCAGGGCCCGAGATTTGAATGAAGAACTAAAAAAAGTCTTGAAAAAATATAATTTTCTATGTTGTTCTTGTCACGAACACGCCCTGAATAGTGCAGCTACAGTGATCATTTTTAGTGAGCATGACTCACCAAATTCATGGGAAGATTTTTATTTAAAAAATCATTAAAATCGGTGGAACAGGTCCAGGGAATTCTCTGAAAAAGTAAAAAAAAAAATGAAAAATATGATGTTTCTATATTTTTCTTGTTGTTATTCTAAATGTTGTGTTGTTGTCATAGCTGGACTTGTTGTTTTTGTGGTCGTTATGGTAATAATATAATAAAAACTAACCCTTTGTACATTTTCTATCAACTCTGGTAGAAAAATTTAAAAGTTTCCATTGTTTTGGCATCACTAAAAAAATTAGTTAGATCATTTCTGTCATTGCCACGAGCCTGCCTGCAAAGTTTCAGATCGATTGGGTCACGGGAAAGGGGTTCAAATCGATCCAAAATTTTTTCGACAAGCAGACACTACGAGTTAATATTAAGGGAGTAAAAATTCACCAGCATCTAAAGCAAATAATGCTAAAATACTTAGTTGTTAATAAAAAGAAAACAATGTATATTTGGCAAAAAAAATTTTTATGGATTAATTTATTTAAAGAGAAAAACACAAAAATAACGTTTGATGTTGTATTTTTTGTGTGTAATATTTACATATACATACATACACATATTAAATAATACAAATAATATACATATATTCTATATATGTATATCCATAATAACTGCATGTTAGAAATAAATCGGTATATTATTTTATTTACATAAAATTCTGCAATATTTTGTTGTGGGGAAAATACATTTCTTTTGCATTAACAGAGTGTCACTTCATTTTGCTCAGCGTGACTATGCCACAATAGATGGTGCCACAATTTTTGTTCTAATTAGCTTTGCAATAGTTATTTCTATTTTAACATGAATGTCAATATTTTCAAATAGATATTATACAGAACAATGTTAAGAGTATACACGAGCTGGTCTTTTACTTCATACGTTTTTTCATTATTCTTCTACAAATAGGAACATAAGTTTGGCATATTAACTTTTTGTTGTCGTTACAAAATAGATTTACCGAGTTATCAATGAGTTTTTTGCTTCCAAAAAAGTTCTGCATAGTTATATAGAATTATTATTTTGCTTTACGTATAAAATATCTGATTGCGATTACATCTAATTTTTATACCCTATACCACTATGTGGTTTGGGTATAATGACTTTGTGCTGCTGTTTGTAACAACCAAAAATATTTGACCTAGACCCATCTTTAATTATACCGATCGAAGCAGAATCACTTTCTGAGTTGATTTAACAATGTCCGTCCGTCCGTCCGTCCGTCCGTCTGTGTGTCCATGTAAAGCTTGTAATCAAACTGCAGGTCGCAAATATGAATGTGTTTTGATGAAATTTGGTACATAAGCTTTTATCGGCTATGGGATGAACGCTATTGAAATTGGTGAGAATCGGTCCATGTTCAGACCTAGCCCCCATACAAATTACCCATATGAAATCGACATAAATTGCCATAAGATCCAAATTGTCATATAGATCTTACTCAAATTGAGTTTGTATGCGTTCATTACATCCATTAATGAGTAGTCCAAAAATGATCCCTTTGACCCCATATAGAGCTGCTTCCCGATCTTCACTTAAATCTATTTAAAAACAAAAATATTGCACTGATTCTTCTCAAATTTTGTTTGTATATATTTTTGCAAAATACAAGAGACTTTACCAAACATGATCAGGATCGGTCCATTTTTGGACCAAGTCCCTATATAGATATAGCATCCCATATGAACTTTTTCATATCTGCAGCCAAAAAAATTAATAAAAATCCCACTCAAATTTGGTTTTTGCTTATTTTCTATGTCCAGTTAGTTGGGCCTAAGAGATAGGGTCTCTAAACGCATGGTATAGGGTATCGTATAGTCGGTCTAGACCGACTATAATTTTCTTACTTGTTAAAAATTGTTTATAATTACTAAAGCATTATTCTTCACATAAATACAAAATTGCAATTTTTAAATTTTCCATTCAAATTTAAGAAAATATCAATTCTAAAAACTGGAATTAAAATTTCCAATTATAAATTAGAAAATATTAACTGAATTTCAGAAAATCATATCAAAACGTCGGAAATAATAATTTTAAATTTAGAAGACATCAATTGCATCTTTAATATATAAATTTTATTCGTTAAACACAAATTGATTTCAAAAAAAAAAAAAACACCAAATATGTTTACATTTAAAAATACAATAAAAACAAGTAAGAAAATTATAGTCGGTCTAGACCGACTATACGATACCCTATACCATGCATTTAGAAACCCTATCTCTTAGGCCCAACTAACTGGACATTGAAAATAAGCAAAAACCAAATTTGAGTGGGATTTTTATTAATTTTTTTGGCTGCAGATATGAAAAAGTTCATATCGGATGCTATATCTATAAAGGGACTAGGTCCAAAAATGGACCGATCCTGATCATGTTTGGTAAAGTCTCTTGTATTTTGCAAAAATATGTAGAAACAAAATTTGAGAAGAATCAGTGCAATATTTTTGTTTTTTAATAGATTTAAGTGAAGATCGGGAAGCAGCTCAATATGGGGTAAAAGGGATCATTTTTGGACTACTCATTAGTGGATGTAATGAACGCATACAAACCCAATTTGAGTAAGATCTATATGACAATTTGGATCTTATGGCAATTTATGTCGATTTCATATGGGTAATTTGTATGGGGGCTAGGTCTGAACATGGACCGATTCTCACCAATTTCAACAGCGTTCATCCCATGGCTGATAAAAGCTTATATACCAAATTTCATCAAAATATATTCATATTTGCGACCTGCAGTTTGATTACAAGCTTTACATGGACACACAGACGGACGGACGGACGGACGGACGGACGGACATTGTTAAATCAACTCAGAAAGTGATTCTGATTCGATCGGTATAATTAAAGATGGGTCTAGGTCAAATATTTTTGGTTGTTACAAACAGCAGCACAAAGTCATTATACCCAAACCACATAGTGGTATAGGGTATAAAAAAAAAATATTGCCATTCAGGAGAAGTTAATAACTTTCCAGTACCGCGATTCAGTAACTTCTTTTAACGATAGTCAAATCGTTAAAAAAAAAAGAAAATTGCAAAATTATCAGTAAAATTTTTAAACGAAATTCGCTACTGTTACTGTTGTTATCTAAACGACAACCATTTTTGTGTTGTTTACTCAATCGATAAAAACTTAAATTTTTAGGTTGAAATGTCGTCATACATAAATAAAAATCATAAAATAGTGAAAATATTCTATTAAAAAACTTTTTTATATAAATAAAAAAATGAAATAGCATATTTAATTCATTATTTCATTTTCAAATAAATAAACGGTAATATTAGCAAAAAAATAGAGATATTAAACATAAACATAAAATCATCCTGTCAAACACGAAGTAATTTGCTTTTTTCTATTCTTCTTTGTGTTTTTCGCTTATTTTGACAGAGATGCCACTCGTTTACAATTTAAATAAATAGAAAAATAGATTTGTCGACTGTCGTTAAGACGTATGTACTTAGTGAATCACTTAATCCTTAGTGCAAACAACAATAGCTGTCGATATATTTTCGATTGTCGGATCATTGAAATTTACAGAATCGGACTACAGAAAACATTGATTTAAATTCAATGAATTTTAGAGAAACCTCAAATGATATTTAAGAAGTGCGAACACAAAAATTTTTACATAAATAAACGCAATTTGATGAGAATGTTATTTATATATTATTTTTCAAAATTTTTTTGGATGAAAATTTTAAGTTTTTCAGAAAATGAAGACAACAAATAATTTTATTTAAAATGTTTGGGACATTTGGTTTTTTTGCGTTTGGCATCCCTAATTTGATTATTCATTATTATAAATTTATTGTCTATGTTTTCCAAATATGACAATATTTTAATAAAAAAGTTGAGAGAGCTTTTTTTTGGTTATTATTTTGATACTCCATCCGACCTATATGGCCGCAATGAAAAAATAGTTCGGCAGTTAAACGAAACTATACAGCCATCTCCAATTAGCACGATTTAATGCATGTAGCCACCCTACATAACCATTACCTTTGCAATGGAGGTTAGGGCGAGCTATTTAATTAGCAAAAACTTAATTAAACGAGAAGTTATGTCATATAACCGGAAACGCATGCATATAGGAAACGCATGCATATTTTTCCAATATTTTGTTTACATTTATTATCAATACTCAAACCGAGGTGGAGGGTATCACAGATTCGGCACAGCCCAATTTAACACTCTTACTTGTTTTTTACTTATAACTTCCATTTGCATACTTCACAATCAGCTCACTCATATAAAATATTAAAAAAAAAACTCAGTTACATTTCCACATATTTTCGTAATATATATCCCGTTAATTTTAAGATACAAAAGTCGTTTCTATTCTGTTTTTAAGTATGTCTATAATATCTATAAATAATGTTTATATACATCGGACGTGGTTCATATATAATTATCACAACTGATATGTCCACTCGTTTCCAATATAGTTTAAAGCTAAGACTCTCTACCCAAACTGATGGAGTAGATTATTGTGTAGTCGTCCCAGAAGAACTTTTTTCACTTAATTTTTTTATGAGACTCCACTTAATTTTGTATACGCTCTTTTTTATTTATTTATTTATTCGTATATTGGTCTATGGAATTAATCCTTACAGACTATTTACAAAGAAAATCATTTTAAAATTAATTTAATAAATAGATATTCATGAATTTAGAAAGCATATTATTTTACTTTTAATTAGATTAGTATTTAATGAGAAATCAATAAATCTATAAAGTTCATTAAATTGAATACATATTCTCCTGAGAGGGTCTGTATTTGCATAATTAGCTATAAGAGACTTTATCTTAGTTAATGTTTTAAAATTATTAGCAACCAAACATGAACTTAACAGATATATTAACCAAATGCGGAAATTTACTAAATTCATCATAAATTTTGGTTTGGCTGAAAAATTTTGCATATATTCGGTTAAACAAATATGAATGTTTGAAGATCATTTGGTATTTTTTTTTTTTTTTTTAATTTTTGGTTAACTTTTTCATTAATGCAATGTGTACGAACATCTTTCTTAATAAAACTATGATTTTTAATTTTACTTTTGTAACTTATTCTTTATTTTCACTTTCTTTCCTTCCGCTAGGCTTTTTGTAATTCAAACAGTTGCTTTTATTTCCCTATTTTTTTTTCCTTAAAAATAGTAAAACTTTCCAAATGGTTGCATTTTATTTGATTTTGATAGTTTCATGTTTCTTTTTTTATGAATGATTTATGAGTTCTGAACTATTTGTCAAGAATTGTAAAAGAAATATGTATGATGGCATATGTAGAATAAATGTTTGTGATGGAAGTACTCGTATTAGTTATTAGAGAAAAAGTGAAAATTTGATTACTTTTTGGGAGTGGAAAGCAAAATTGAAATAGGATATTAAAAATTTAAAGTTTTAGGCCAAATGTTAATGACAAAAATGAAAACAAAAACTTTGTATTTATGTATAGCAAATGTTACTGTTACTAGTTTTTGTTATTCAAAGACTTGAATACTTAAAGTGTACTTAAAGCTGGATCACAAAGAGCAGTACGATTGTATTAAAAGTATTTACAAACAAATTATGTTTGTAGAACGAGTAGTAAAATTAGTTCTTTACATAGTAAAATATGCTATAATATAATTGACTAAATACAAACCCCTTTTTACACATTTTACGGTATTTAAAACAAACTCCGGTATTATTAATATTACCAAAGAATATTTTTAATTTCTTTTTAAATAAATAATTAAAATTATATCCTTATACATATATATATTTTTGTTTTGAAAACACGCAACCATTCATAGTTGCCTTGAGTCATTGCAATACTGCATGGGGGCCGGAATGTCCAGGCAAGGAATGAATTTATTTCCGAATTTTTAAATGTATTATACTAAACTGCAAGGGTGTAATGGAAAGGTGACTGTTTGACACTCACTCTCTAACATTTACTTTTACACTCAAGAAGAATAACCTACATTAATAATATTAATATTAACAACTGGCGGGGCATCACACAATTAAGTATGATCAATAAAGTTTTAGCCCACGTTATAACTAAGAGGTTATCGGACTCTTTAATGCCAGATTTAAGAAAACAACAGGCTGGTTTTTGCCCCAAAAAGTCATGCGTTGATTACATTAACTCACTAAGAGTAATAGTAGAGCAGTCAGTTGAATGGCGATCTCCTCTTTACCTAATATTTATCGATTTTGAAAAGGCATTTGACACCCTGGCACATGATGTGATTTGGAATGCTCTTGAGTGTAAAGGCGTCCCACGTAAACTTATCCAACTTATAAAATGCCTATACACAGGAGCAAGTTGCCGAATCCTACACGATGGCATGCTTAGCCGTAAGATTGAGGTTGGTACAGGCGTTCGTCAAGGGTGTGTAATGTCACCACTGCTCTTTAATATCGTGCTAGATACTGTGATGCAGCACGCAATGGTGGGCAACCGAGGAATCGTATGGGGTTTAAACGAGCGATTAGAGGACCTCGAATACGCAGATGACATATGCCTCCTTTCTCACAGCCACACTGATATGTCCACAAAATTGAAATGACTTATAGACATATCAGAGAAGGCGGGGCTCAAGATAAATATAAAAAAGACAAAAGTCATGCGTATTAACGCCGAAAACGTAAATTCCTTCCTGGTAAATAATGAAACTTTAGAAGAAGTCGATACATTCTGCTATCTTGGAGCCATTATCAATCGAACTGGAGGATCTAGCGAAGATATTGCTAGTCGAATAAAAAAGGGCACACAATCCTTTGGTCTGCTCAATAAAGTGTGGAAATCGTCCACAATATCACGTCGTATTAAAATTAATATATTCAACTCCAACGTAAAATCAACGTTGTTATATGGATGCGAAACTTGGAACGCTGCCTCCCGAGACATTAAATCCTTGCAAGTTTTCGTTAACAAATGTCCTCGAAGAATTCTACGAATCTTCTGGCCACGAACTATTTCGAACATCAACCTGTGGCGCGAAACAATGCAAACACCGCTGCGCGTAGAAATACAGAGAAGAAAGTGGAATTGGATCAGACATACACTCCGCAAACAACCGTCCGATATTGCCCGAAATGCTATTGAATGGAACCCTCAGGGAAGTCGTAGAACAGGGCGACCAGCTCACACGTGGCGAAGACAAATCGACTCCGAGATAAGAAAAATGCGTAAAAGCTGGAGCGAAGTAAAAAACATAGCGATTGATAGATCTGAGTGGAGGAAGTTTGTTGAGGCCCTATGCTCCTTATAGGATCGAAGGGAATATATATATATATATATAATAATATTATCTGAATGTCTATAGTTCAGTTGCAATTACTACCCCCAGGAAAAAGGTTGGTATACTACCGGTACAATAAAAGCTTACAACCCCCATATATTAATTCATTTTGTTTCATTTTCTTACCCCGTGAATAAAATAACTGAGCTATGTGCACTCAGATAACAGTTACTAAAAAAATAACGTACCTTATTTTTTATAAAAAAATTACTTTTTACTTTTAATATAAAAGTAAATTTTTTTAAAAAGAAAATTGTTTAAAAAATGCTTTTTTTTAATAAAGCTCCTTTTAAAGTACTTTTTTCAAAAAGCGCCATCTATTGAAAAAATATATTTTATTAAAAATTATATTTTGTTAAACAAGTACCTTTTATTAAAAAAAAAACCTTATACTGAAACACTCACTACCTTTTTATAAAAGGTACCTCTTATTAAAAATTTGCCTTCTTTTTAAAAAGTACCTTATTTAAAAAAAAAAAAAAAAAAACATTAAAAAAATATTAGATTCAATTATATTTATAATTATTCCCAGCAATATATGTTAGTCTTGAGATTCGAATGTGGTGAAATTTTGGATCATCAGCAATGAATTTTACATTGGGTTGTCATAGGATGAAAATCATATTTTACGAATCCTGTGAAGTACATTTTAACTAGTTCTTGGGATGCTACTTCCTCGCATAGATATTTGTTTTATAATTACTTTTCCCAATATAAACTTTTAATATCTCAAAAGCAATTGTTTCTACTGCCCAATACATAGTTTTATATTTTTTATATAAATTTTGATTTTCATTTATTTATTTATTTTTTCCATTAATATCTCCGTGTGGATTTGTTGTTCACAATATTGATGTGAATATTTTTAATTTCAATTTAATATTTTGAATAATTTTATAGAAGCAGTTCTTTTTGGAAGCAATGAAAATGAGAATTAGTTAATTTTTTTTTTAGCTGGGAAGGGAACCTCTCTCACCATCTTTGCATAAAAAGCCGTGGTGTGTGTGTGAAGCCACACCAAAGACAGGCGCACAATGCTTCGTCCCATGGAAAAAAAAAATTGTCTAAAATTGAGATTAAAGATAGATTTTTAGAAATAAGCAAGTGAACCAAATAAATACGAAAAAGATCTTTGATTGCTTTTGCCGTCACGAGAGGGCGCTAAACTTAGAGAATTCTATGCAAAAATAACTTAACAGAAAAATGGGTCTTAATTGTTTCACGAAAATAATTATTAAAAATACATTTTTTAAAAACTGGTTCGAAGTTTTTTTTAATTACTTTAATGTATTTGTAGTTAGACTAAAGTATAGATTTTAGAATAGGTTTACAAATTAATTATTTTTTATTGCTCCGAAAATCAGTTTTTTTTTTTTGTTGAAAATACAAAAATTACGCTTGTGGCATGCGAACGTCCGCGAGCAATAAAGTCAACGGATTTTATTTCGTATGCGAAAAGGTAATAACGTCAATTGACTTTATTTCGCACCAATGCACAGTGGCGCCTGTAGAACAAGTGTGGTTGCACAAATCAAAAATTTCAAGTGCCCCTAAAAAATATTGAATAAACCTATTTTACAGGAAATTGTCCAACGATTTCAAATATGCTACTGTTATTACAGTCAGATTTTTGATTTAGAAGATATAGCCCTTCAAAGTTGACTGATTTTCAATGTTCAAAAAACCATTTTTGGGAATTTGCTCCGCTTTTAGATACAGTATATCGAAAACTAGGTAACGGATCGTCATTCTTTTTGATTTTATTGATAGATATATTTATTAAGAAAGAATAAAAAAATTGTGCTGTTTGCTTAGTGTTTGTCCGGGTAAATCGATATTTACCAACTATCAATTTTTCAATATTTCTCAACTTTGATGGAAAATAAAAAAAAATTGTAAATTTCTATATTTGTCCAATTTTCAAACTAAGTTCTTTGATTATTTCTTTACCTTGCCCCATTTTTGCTAGAGGTAAAATTTTGAAAAAAGACATGGTTTCAGAAATGTGTTGCATGCATTTTTGCGTAATTTATGACATATAACCGTGAAAACCCATTCTTATTGTTATTGTTTCGTTCGTTATTGTTAAGATATATGATTTTTGTTTTTCATTCTGTAATACCTACCTGAGATCCTCTGTCAAATTCTCCTCCCTAAATTCAAGTGCAGATACAATTTATGACGTATAACCGTGATAACCGATTCTTATTGTTATGGAATGAATATGAATATGAATTTTAGCAGAATTATATCCACAGAAAAAGCTGACCTTGACAGTTCATAAAATATTTCGCATGGCAAAGATGTAATTGAATATCAGACTTTGCCAATTGGAGAGCTTTCGGAAGAAGCGCTGGAGTCCCTAAACAAATTTTATAAAAAATATAGATTGCTGAACACTTTCAAACCAAAAATGAGGACCTCTTCAACATGTTAGCAGCATCTTCCGATCCACTTATTTCATCACTGCGGCATGTAGGGTCACGAAAAGAATTAGAAAATAATTATAGTTCAGAAATTGTTAGTCTTTTAGATATACATACCTTCTTTTACGGATTGTGAGCAATATTTTACAAAAAATTGAAGGACAAATAAAAAAAAATTTTTTTTAAATCTTTTCTGGAATAATTTTAAATCATAAAAGCCTTTAAAAAGAAACATAAAAAATCAAAAATTTTAAAAAATATTTTATTTTACTTCCCATAAAATTGTTTTTTCCACAAATTTCAAGTTTGCTAACCCATAAGTAGGCACCAAAAAGGCGTAGAACCCCTTTCAAACACTAGTTTCATAGGTTGATCAATTATCTATCCCTTTTAAATTTTTTATTTATCTTATTTGGTTTAAAAGTTATGATTTTTGCAACAAAAAAACTCAAATGGCGCCACTGTGCAATGTGGGAAATAGTGTTAATTGACTTTGTTTCCATTGATCTTGTTACCTGTCATCTTGTGACAAAGCTTTACAAAAGGATGCTAATTTAAGACAATTTTAAATGAAATGGCGGGTAGATAAAGAAAACAATAAACTGTTTTTGGAAAACAAAAAAAGAAGTCAAATGAGTTCAAAAGAAGAACAGGATTAATAATAGACCAGTTTAAGTCTGAATTCGGCAATACTAACGACGGAAATTCGGCGGCCGAAATAACTGGAATTTATAAGCAACTTATTGATAATTTTGCCATTATATGGAGAGTGTTATCTTGCCGATTTCCAATTAATAAGGTTTTAGGCCACGGATGCGATGTTATCGAGTTTTTCAATTTACTAATAGGTATTTATACATTTGAAATATGTTTAAATAAAAAACTAATAAGCTATTTTCCGTTCCAGGGTGTTTGTCTGAGGAAGCATTAGAAACCAACTTTAAAAATGTGAGGAAAGTCCGTTTGTCTCATACCAGAAAAACGTCTCGAGAAAACACATATATTAATATTTAATGATATATTTGTTGTTATCTTCAAATCGCGTAATATCATCAAAGAGAAACTTTAAAATTAAAAATAAAATAATGGTTGCAGAAATTGAGAGATATATACTGAGAGAAAATGTTGAAATCGATGATGAGATAATTGAAGATGATGTCAGTTCTTCGTTAAGCGAAAAAATGGTTTTCGGAAAATGTTAAAAGTCTGATTTAAATAAAAATATTTCCGTTATTAAAATATATGCAGTTGACATCACTTTTAAATGACGTAACATTTCGCTAGTTTTTCCCTTAAAAATTTTTTTTTATCTATACTAATATAATAAAGAGGTAATGTGTGTATGTTTGTTTGTTTGTTTGTTTGTAGGAGGTAATCTCCGTACCTACCCATCTGATCTTCCTGAAATTTTCACAGAGTGCTATAGGCTATAATTTTTTAAAAATTTTTGGTGGGCGTGGCACCTCCCACACAAAGTAAATTTTTAATATCATATACATATATTGAGTACTATGATAGGGAGAGCTTTGCAAATTTGTGTGAGGTCACCTATTGTTCATATTAGTAGCTACGCCGGAAATGGTCGGGATCGGATATGTGGGCGTGGTACCTCCATTACAAGTAATAGTTCAATATTATATATCTCGAGTAATGTGACAGAGAGAGCTTTTAAAATTTTTCTGATGATTATTAATGTGAGTAGTCGGATGCAAAATGGGCAGTATCGGACCAATAGGCGTGGCACCTGCCATACAAAGTAAATATAAAATGCCATATATCTGGAGTACTGTAATAGTGAGAGTCTTGGGACTTTGTGTGAGCCCATAAGTTATTCATTTGATTAGTTAGACAAAAAATGGGCGTGATCGGAGAAGTGGGCGTGGCACCGCCCATACAAAGTAAATATATGATATCATATAACTGGTGTGCTAAAAAATGAAGCTTTGATACTTTGCACGAGCCTATCAGATCTTAGTATGAGTAGTAGAACAAAAAATTGGCGGGTTCACACCAATGGGCGTGGCACTCCCCATGCAAAGTAACTATTTAATGTCATATATCTGGAGTACTGTAAAAGAGAGAGCTTTGTGGCTTAGCGTGAGCCCATAGGTTCTTTGTGTGATTAGTCGAACAAAAAATTGGGCGGGATCGGAGCACCGCCAATGCAAAGTAGATATCTAATATCATATAACTGGTGTACTATAAAAGGGAAAGACTCGACATTTAGCACGAGTCCATCAGATATTAATGTGAGTAGTCCAATAAAAATTGGGCGGGATGGGATTAGTGGGCGTGGCACCTCCTATGTAAAAAATATGAAGCACTACGAAAGCGACAGTCTTTTGACAAGTTCATTAGTTATCAATGTGATTTGTCGTGGAAAATATATCGCCAAAACCAAAAATCGCCAAACCCAAAAATCGCGAAAAATAAAAATCGCCCAAAAACAAAAATCTTCAAAATCAAAAATGGGCAAAATCAAAAATCGCTAAAAATTGCCAAATGATATTCTAAGTTCAAGGCCAATAGTTTAGTGTTGCCAGATCTAATATGGATAATCCATCTTCTTCTCATGGGCAGCTACATGTACCTTGCTCCAGGGTAGGAACGCCGAAGAATCTGACAATTGTTGTACCGAATGAAAAAACAAAAAAAAATTGTATATCAGCATCAGCAAGCATTGAAATAAAAAAATATATACCAATAATCATAATAAAGAGGTAATATTTGTTTGTTTGTTTGTTTGTTTGTAGGAGGTAATCTCCGTAACTACTCATCTTATCTTCCTGAAATTTTCACATAGTCTTACTGCGGATATAGAAGTGCTACAGGCTTTAATTTTTTTTAATATTTTTAGTGGGCGTGACACCTCCCATACAAAGTAAATTTTTAATATCATATATTACTATGATGGAGAAAGCTTTGCAAATTTGTCTCAGGTCATCTATTATTAACGTGAGTAGTTAGACAAAAAAATGGGCGGGATTAGACAAATGCGCGTGGTACCCCCACACAAACTTAATATTAAGTGTGATATACTGTATTAGTGAGAGCCTTTGACTTTGCGTGAGCCCTTTCATAACGATTAGGAAGGGGGGGGGGGGGGGGGGAGAGGGTGAGGGTGTAGCGAAGCACACCGGGTTACATCTAGTGTTCAATAAAATCACTGGTGAAGGCTGAAATACCTGAAACCGGTCTGATTAAGAATACAGAGTAGTTATGAAATTTAGAAATACATATATGCTTTCTTAAAACAAAAATCAAAATTTACATATTAGTTAGAGTATTAGTTGCAATATGTCTGAAAAAATGACGTCAAATCTTAATATTACTTTATATTTAAAATTGTGTCGTTGAAAAATCTTTTTTTCTTTTTTTTCTAATACAAACTATAATAAGGTACGTGACGTGACATATGTTACGTAATTTTTAGAAGTTACTGAAAATTGTTAATTTCATCCCAAGTAGTTTGCTACATGTTGAATTAATTTCAAAAATTAAATTGCATTCGGTATTCTTCTATTCAAAGTTACGAGTATTTAACATATTCAAATATGTATTAATTAATGCAATTTTTAATGTTTAATTTTAATTTGTAACTAGCACTTAATCACCCAATTAAATAATAAAATATGAAATTCAAACTCTTGACGGAATACTTAAAAAAAATCAATACAAATTCTGAAAAAAGGGCCAAATATAAAATTATATCGTTTTACTAAGTGTTTCTAGATTAATTTTCTCGCGAAAAATTCGAATATTGAATAGATAATATATTTAAAGAATTATGAGAGGGTGACCTAGCGACTACATTGATTTTAAGCAAAATATGATTATTCTAATATCAAATGTTCAAAAATTTTATATTATAAAGGCAAAAAAATATTTTTGTTGTTTATAAAATCTGCACTTAATTAATAAATCTTTACTTATTACATGAAAAAATCCTATATTTTCTAAAAATAAGACAAAATTAAAAAAATTTTAAAAAAAAATACTCATACGCAGCGTATTCCACTTAATGAATAAAGATTAGTGTACGGTGCGTATTATTAATTTTTCTAGAATACGAATAGAATCTATAATATTAACAGGCTAGGCGATTTCTTGTGACTGATGTTTTGTTCTACCGTTTTTGTCCGATTTTGACAAAACATATATTATTTGGAAGGTATTTCTTCTTAGCCGATTTGCAGATTTACAGATTTTTAAATTTTTTCCTTTATTTTGAGTAAATTGCATTTAAATTTGCTACTAACACATATATAAAATTATACAATGCTATGTGTGTGTTTATTGAATTTGATTTGTTAATGTGTTTGTAATAAAAATGAGTTTGTTTTTTGTGTTGATTTGTGAATTGGCTATAATTGATTAGCATACTTTTAGGGTCTTTATTTAATGAAAAATAAAAATTTTCTAGAATTTGCGCTCGAATTTCGAGGGCTGGAATCTGCTAGTATTTTATGCTTGACGATTCCGTTCTAATTTTTTCCATGACTACTCACATGGTAATTAATGTACTTGCAAAAGTTTCAAGACTGTCGCTTTCATAGTACCTCATATTTTATTGTATAGGAGGTGCCAAGCACACTAATCCTGCCTCTCCATTTTTTTTTTGTCTGACTACAACACATTAATATCTAATGGATACGTATAGAGTCTCGAGGCTTTCTATTTTTTGTACTCCACTTGTATGATATTGAATAATTACTTTTTATGCAATTTATCACATGAGTTAATTATGGGCTAATGCAAAGTCTCCAGGCTCTCACTATTACAGTACTCCAGATATATGATATTTGTATTTACTTTGTATGGGGGCTACCCCGTCCATTGATCCGAACCCGCCAATTTTCGACATAGCAACAAATATTAATAATATTTAGGTGATATCGCACAAATTTGCGCAACACTCCCTGTCATAGTACTCAGTGTATATGATTATAAAAATTCAGTACCAAGTTTCGTTTATATACGACAACTCTTTATATTTTTGTCCATTCGCTATATGGGAACAAAGTACTGTGTGAACGTTGATTATATATTCGTATATAACAGTAAAAAGGTTCTCTATACATATCTTGCTGGATGCTTATGTATAAAAGTAATAATTACCCCAGTTTCATTTTACATTTTACATTTACATGGTTGCATTTTAAACCAGATTTAAATTAAAAAAATATATATTCTTAAAAAGTGTGTTAAAAATATGGTCCGTATTACAAAGCCCTTTTAAATAGATTAACCTATTAAGTATTATTTTATTTGGTCCTGAAGTTTCACATAACTGATCACAATTATCGAAAATGTTTGAAATCCCTTTCTTTAGTATTTCTGGAGTAAATTTTTTAAAAGTTAATTAAAAAGTTCATAAAATAGGTGTCATCCCTTCAACCAGTTCGATGCACTGTTCTTCGAATGGCAATGTTGTATTTCTATAAGGGAAAAATGACGATCTATTAACGTACCCTACCTGCTTTTTTAGCCATATAAAAAAATTAACAGAAATAAAAAAAATATGATGAATTCGAAAAATTCTACACACACAGAAAATATTTACCAACCGAATCGTTCTAAAGTTTACAAGCTGAATTTTTGATTGTATCAACAGAAATTTTATAGCAACTAACCATTTTCTATTGTGATAAAATATTTACTGTTAAGACAATAATAGCATTGTAATTGTCGTCAACTCAAAATTCGTTTATTACCTTAATCTCAAATTGGTTGGCAATAAATTTTTTAGTCACAACGAATCTACTTTTTGTGTGTAAAACTTTAAAATTTTATTAAATTCTTAAACAAAAAGTTTCGTAAAAAAATTCCAATGCTTGAAATGGCTTAACGTTAATTCAGGAAAACGTTGAGAGGATGTGCATGCTTTGGAAATGTATTGTTTAATAGCATTGATCTTATAAACTACTACAGAAGTATTCGAAATTAAAAAAAAAAAATTTCTTTTCTTAAAAAATTTATCAAATTAGTTTAGTTTCATCAATGTTGCTTTGAAAATAATCTTTGCTTCGAAAAATGACGTAAAGGTGATGTTGGATTCAACAATCCGAGGTTTAGTAAATGTATGAATCATATTTGGAAATGTGATATGAATAATTCCCTTTTATTAGGATGGCTAAAAGAAAACAATATTTGTTGTTATTTTTATAACCAAATAAGTGCTTCCGTAACAACAGTCAAATAAAAATCATAATCAGGCATCTAAACAACCAACCTACTATTTGTCTATTACAGCTGTCAGATCATATGCTTTATAAGGATTAAGGATTAGCCTAGCAATGGTTTCAAACGAAGGTTTGAATTTTTAATGCGAAAAAATGTAATATTCCCACCATACACAGCCATACGATTTACATCACATACATACTCATAGTATGATGTTTATAGGCATGTATGGTATGGTAAATGGACTTTAAGTAATACATGAATATGAAGGAAATATCTAGAACACGGTCCTATTTACTTGCTGCTATATGCAATAATAAATACAGTAATCGCTACATTTTTGAGGGACTGTAATAAACATACTAAATTTAGGTTATGACTCAATTTATTAGGGGTTTTATGTTAAGGCTTCTGGAAAATTATTCGTGCAGCCAGCATAACAAGAAAATCTTTCAAAGAAGTTAAGAATATAGAATAGTTAAAAGTAGTTCCCTAAAAAAGATAACATAGTAGGTCATCTATGTGGAGAATAAAGAGCTTGTGCTGCTAACTACCAAAGCGATTCAGCATCACTTTCTGAATCGACTTGATGATGTTTGTCCGTCCGTCCGCCTGCCGTCAGTCTGTGTCCATACATGTCGCAATTGTAAAATTATTTTTATGAAATTCAGTTCGATAGGCTACATGATCATTTGCCTCGAATTAAGAAAAATCAGCACATGTTCACACGTAACTCCCATACAAATATTTTTTATTAGTCCGATTTAAAATATCCAAAGATCCAAATTATGATATACACATATTTTAATTAAATTCGGTATAGATGATTTTATAAAAAACAAGTAAGAAAATTATAGTCGGTCTAGACCAACCATATGATACCCTATACCATGGTTTAGAGACCTTATATTTCGATCCAAATAATTCGATATAGAAAATAAGCATAAACCAAATTTGAGTGGCATTGTTATTAATTTTTTTGCTGAAAATATGAAAAAGTTCATACCGGGTGCTATATCTATATGGGGACTAGGCCCAAAAATGGACCGACCCTGACCATATTTGATAAGGTCTCCTGAATTTTGCTTAAATATATTCAAACAAAATTTGAGAAGAATCAGTGCAATATTTTTGTTTTTTGATAGATTTAAGTGAAGATCGGGAAGCACCTCTATATGGGGCCTATGACTAAGAGTTGTCCAATAGGGATCATTTTTGGACTACTGATTAATGGATGTAATAAACACATACAAACCCAATTTGACTAAGATTTATATGATAATTTGGATCTTATGGCAATTTAACTCGATTTCATAGGGGTCATTTGTATGGGGGCTAGGTCTGAACATGGACTGATTCTCACCAATTTCAATAACGTTCATGCTATGGCTGATAGAAGCTTACATACCAAATTTCATCACACAGACGGACGGACGGACAGACGGACATCGTTAAATCGAATCAGATAGTGCTATAGGGTATAATAAATAAACTGTGTGGGGTCATTTTTATACCCTATACCACTATGTGGTATGTACAAATACATACACGATTATATGTATAAATTTTCAAAAAATGATTAATGTTTTACATCGTTTACATATGTCTAAACAAAAAAAGCAAGAAATAAAACATTTACAAAAAGTATGCCTTACTTTAAATTATATGTACCTAAAGTTTGAATGGTGGACTCTTAAATAAATTCCAATATTAGTAAGTGCTGAAACTGGAATTGTTTACCCAGGCTCGCTATAAATATTACTACAATGTTCACGTATTTGCCTTGTTTGGAGATTAATTACAAAGTTAACACAGACAAAATTAAAGATTTTCAAAATTTTACTTTCGCAATTATCAAATTTAAACCATTAACTGTAGAGTAGTTAAAAAAAATATACTCTTACACGAACAAAAAGTTTCAAAGATACACATTTTAAATAATTGATTGATAAAAACAAATATAGATATAGAGCTGAAGATGGACTGGACTGGAATACAACTTATGCTCTAGATAATAAAAACCCTGTCTGAACACTTAAAACAAAAATAGATGCGTGGACAATTTTTTTTTAAATAATCTTGTTTTGTTTTGATTCTCGGTTCAGGTTTAGTGTGTACGATACCAAAATGTCCATGTGCCTGCTAATTATGGTCTGTTGTGCTCCGAGTCGGAAAATATCTGGGTTTTAAGTGTATTTTTATTGCTTCCTTTTTAACATGATAATAAATAAATATTTTGCATTTTTGAGGGTTAAATCATAGAAAATCTAGTTTAGCAAACAAAACATCATTCATCTACAATTTTAATTTCAATTTCAATTAAATTTTTGCATCAATGCTTCAAATGCAATAGTACTCCAAAACAGACACATGTAATAATATCTTGTATTGGTGTGTACAGTTGTTGTTGTTAGTTACAAATGTTGCCAGAAAAAGTTAAGCATCTTTGTTATCTATTGCAATATACAATATTAATACCCTACAAGCTTATGTCGTGATATGAGTTAGTGTTGTTGTCTGTAACAAACCCAAAAATATTTCGGCTTTGATTGACATTCTCTAATTTTCCCTAGATGTTTAGTTTATTTTATTTTTATTTGTTCTTCCCATACAACAAGATTTACATCTTTTATATTATAGTATGGGAATTTTTAAAGAAAAACAAGTAACGGTATACAAAAATATTTAAATAAATTGTATAATTATATAAAGTAAATAAAGAAATAAATAAAATAAAGAACTAAATAAATGAATGAGTTTGACATAATTTAATATAAAAGAATCAAATGGTAAAAATTTAAAAAAAAGAGAAAAATGGTTGAAATAACGTACATAGGTATATTAAAAACAATAAGTGACAAACAATTTAAATTTGCATTGAAAAACTAGCAGTTATTTTGTTTTTGAACTGTATTGCGTTGTTGATTTTCTGTGTTTGATTTGGTAGTAAGTTCCAGAGATAAACGGCATTAAAATAGAACTGCCATTCAGAAATTTTACTACGATATCTTATCGGTACAAGCTTTCTCCCTCTATTGGATCTTGCAAAGGTTAAGCGGTTGAAAAGGTATGATGGTTCCTTCTGATATATAACTTTGTGTAATAGGACTAGCACCTTTAATTTTAAGATGGCCGCTACAATTGATGCAAGATTAATTTTATTCTTGCCGTTGGTTCCTAAAACAGAGTTTTAGTATCACTTTTTTTCTTCTTATGATTTAATTGCTGGATTATGCTATGCTATTTTTGAAAATGTCGTTAAACTGACTATTTCAAGAATGTGTAGGTTGTGGTACTCTTCAGAAGCGATATGGATGCCTCACTCCATAAATCGATTAACTACACTTTCTGATTAAAGAAAACTTTAATATCAAAGCGCTTGATTGCCGGTTTACTGTTTATATTATATTAATTTTGAGTATAAAAAGTTAGCCTTCAATCAAATTTTCATAAATCAGAGAAAATATAAAAACAAGTAAGAAAATTATAGTCGGTCTAGACCGACTATACGATACCCTATACCATGCGTTTAGAGACCCTATCTCTCAGGCTCTCAGGCCAACTAACTGGATATAGAAAATAAGCATAAACCAAATTTGAGTGGGATTTTTATTAATTTTTTCGGCTGCAGATATGAAAAAGTTCATATCGGATGCTATATCTATACGGGGACTAGGCCCAAAAATGGACCGATCCTGACCATATTTGGTAAAGTCTATTGTATTTTGCAAAAATATATACAAACCAAATTTGAGAAGAATCAGTGCAATATTTTTCTTTTTTGATAGATTTAAGTGAAGATCGGGAAGCAGTTCTATATGGGGCCTATGACTAAGAGTTGTCCAATAGGGATCATTTTTGGACTACTAATTAAAGGATGTAATATATACATACAAACCCAATTTGACTAAGATTTGTATGATAATTTGGATCTTATAGCAATTTAACTCGATTTCATAGGGGTCATTTGTATGTGGGCTGGGTCTGAACATTTACCGATTCTCACCAATTTCAATAGCGTCCATCCCATGGCCGATAAAAGCTTACATACCAAATTTCATCAAAATATATTCATATTTGCGACCTCCAGTTTGATTACAAGCTTTACATGGACACACAGACGGACGAACGGACGGACGGACGGACGGACGGACGGACGGACATCGTTAAATCGAATCAGATAGTGATTCTGATTCGATCGGTATAATTAAAGATGGGTCTAGGTCAAATATTTTTGGTAGTTACAAACAGCAGCACAAAGTCATTATACCCAAACCACATAGTGGTATAGGGTATAAAAAATATATGTTTCAAAACCTAATTTTTATACCCTATACCACTATGTGGTTTGGGTATAATGGCTTTGTGCTGCTGTTTGTAACTACAAAAAATATTTGACCTAGACCCATCTTTTATTATACCGATCGGCTCAGAATCACTTTCTGAGTCGTTTTAGCGATGTCCGTCCGTCTGTGTGTCCATGTAAACTTTTTAATCAAACTACAGGTCGCAAATATGAATATATTTTGATGAAATTAGGTATGTAAGCTTTTATCAGCCATGGAATGAACGCTATTGAAATTGGTGAAAATCGGTCCATGTTCAGACCTAGTCCCCATACAAATGACCCCTATGAAATCGACATAAAATGCCATAAGATCCAAATTATCATATAGAGTAGATCTTAGTAAAATTGGGCTTGTATGTGTTTATTTTATCCATTAATCAGTAGTCCAAGAAGAAATCCTATTGGACAATTCTTAGTCATAGGCCCCATATAGAGCTGCTTCCCGATCTTCACTTAAATCTATAAGAAAATAATATTGCACAAATTTGGTTTGTGTATATTTTTTCAAAATATAAGTGACTTTTCCAAATATGGTCAGGATCGGTCCATTTTTCGAACTAGTCCCCATATAAATATAGCATCCGATATGAACTTTTTCATATCTGTAGGCAAAAAATTAATAATAATGCCACTCAAATTTGGTTTATGCTTATATTCTATATCGAATTAGTTGGGCCGAAAAGATAGGGACTCTAAACCATGGTATAGGGTATCGCATGATCGGTCTAGACCGACTATAATTTTCTTACTTGTTTTTGTTTGCGCTGTTCCGTACCGACCTTTACAAAATCTGTAAAAATATTTGAAGTGTTTCCTTGAGAAACAGTACTGGAGCCAGTTCCTATTTGATATAATTTATATGTCTATTCCTTATAACATGTTGACAAATATGTTGTATGAATTCAAGGGCGAGAAACCGATATTAGTTCAGATTGTAGTGGTTTTAGTAAAATGTTTTATACATACTAGCAGGTTCCAGCCCTCGAAATTCGAGCGCAAATTCTAGGAAATTTTATGTTTTCATTAAATAAAGACTCTAAAAGTATGCTAATCAATTATAGCCAATTCACAAATCAACACAAAAACAAACTCATTTTTATTACAAACACATTAAAAAATTTAATAAACACACACATAGCATTGTATAATTTTATGTATGTGTTAGTTGCAACTTTAAATGCAATTTACTCAAAATAAATGAAAAAATTTAAAAATCTGTAAATCTACAAATCGGCTAAAAAGAAATACCTTTCAAATAATATACGTTTGGTCAAAATCGGGATAAAACGGTAGAACAAAACATCAGTCACAAGAAATCGCCTAGCCTATTAATATTATAGATCCACAGATAATTTATCTATCCAGAGGAGCATACATAAAATGCACTATATTTTTGTTGTATATTGTGTCCTTATCTTGTAAAATAGCATGCTTAACGCCAGCTACTTACTCCTCCAATAGTGTAGCGTATAGAATAGTCATTAATGGCCGGCTCAACTGTTTTTTTTCTTTCGTATGCCTAAACAGGTTTATTTTGTTGATGTGGACTAGTGTTTGCATATCTCGACAGTTTATTTCTAAGTAGTGTTATTCAGTTGCATGCTTTAAATATCTGCAAAAAGATACTTGACTTGTGACGATGTTTACTTCACAAAATAAATTTCTTCGAATACATATTTTGGAAAAAGTGTTAATTATAGCGAAGAGTATCACTTAAAGCATAAACAGCTTTCGTTCAGCAATTAACTTTCAACTTTCGGCCATACAATATAAACAATAACATTTAACAAGTATGACAGTTATGTATATTTGATGGTTAAAATGAAATGCATTACATTTATATTTACATAAATAAGTAGTTATTTTTCGCAAGTTGGCTTGTAATTACAAAATACTGGATTGATGCCTTTTTGTGTCAGTATACTTTTCTTAATAATTGGAACTCGTGTTATTGGAATACATATTGGTAATTTTAATAGGTCGGCTACAATATATACCAGTATTAATACCTAACCCTGACATTTATATATTTATTCAGATATATATCTTGATATAATTTGGTTTCGGCGTTTTTATTATATTTATTCTAAAAAATAATAGTATATGACCAACAGGCCCCATAGTATCCTAAAAAATCAGCATCCCAATATTGCCTTGAATATAAATTACTCGAATTTAGCTTCTATATATTTTTGAAACACACAAAAGTCATAATTGGAATTTTTTCGTACCAAGACCCCATATAATAATTTCATCCGCTTTAACAAATTTACAGAAAACAAACGTATAATAATCTCACAAAAATTTAGATAATGATGATTATCTTGTGAATAAACTTCACAAAGTTTACGGCAGTGGACCTTTATTCGATTTCCGTAAGTTATGGTATAGGGTATCGTATAGATGGCCTAGACCAGATTTAACTTTTTTATTTGTTTTATATTATGAACTTATGTAGTCGTAACTATCAGAAATACTTGAGCTAAAAATACATATGGACACTCTAAGTTATTTCTGGTTGTAAGTCCATATAAACTTTGTTATCGAGCTGAAGGTCGCGAATATAAATCTTTAAAAAGTAAGAACATTATGGTTGTTCTGGACTGATTTTGATCCATCCACGGTGATGTCATAAAGGGACACAAATAATAAGCCAAAAACAAAATGTGAGTAAAATTGTTACAAACTTGTTGGCTGTAGATAAAAAAAAACAGTGTGGTAAGGGTATAATGAGTTAGTGCTGATGTTTGAAAATACCAAAGATATTTTACCTGTACCCACTTTTCATTATACCGATCGATTAAGGATCGCTTTCTGAGTCGATTTAACGATGTCCGTCCATCCATCTGTTTGTCCGCCTGTGTGCGCATTTAAACCTAGTCTTCATATTAGATCGATTTAAATTGCCATAAGATCCAAATTGTCATATAGATCTCTGTCATATTGGGTTTGCGCGTATTTATTACATCCATTAATTAATAGTCCACAAATAACCCTATTTGGCAATTCTCAGCCATAGCCTCCATATAAAGCTGTTTCCCGGTCTTCACTTAAACGTATCAGTAACAAAAATATTGTATATTTATATATATTTTTTTTTTTTTTTGCAAAAAAGAAGTGACTTTGTCATATATGGGCAGGATCAGGCCATTTTTCGACCTAGTCCCCACATAAATATAGCATTCGATATGAACTTTTTCTTACCTGAAGGCAAAAAAATTAATAACAATGCCACTCATATTTGGTTTATGCTTATTTCCTTTACCCATACATGATATAGGGTATCGCATAGTCTGTCTAGATCGACTATAATTTTCTTACTTGTTTTTTTTATAATGGGACGGGTCAGAAAATTAACCGATTATGACCAACCATATTTAGTAAACTCATTTATAATTCTCAAAAGCATTTGTAATCGAAATTTGAGTAACATCCATTGATAGCTTTTAGTGAAGATCAGGAACTAGTTTTCTATGGGGTTTAATATTGAACTAATGACAGTATAATTGATCCTGGATTTTAGCCCGAAAATATAATAGTACGTGAATTTGTTTATAGGGACAATTAGAGATTAAATAATATCTTTCGGCTCCATCCACGTCTGAATAATTATGCTCCAAAAAACTAAATAGAAATTCTGATAATTTTTTTTTAAGCCTAGTTCCCTAGTTCCAGGGAAAAGCTGGATTTGGCTAGTTTTGCAGCGACGGACCAAAGCCTCTGGTGGGAATCGAACCCACGACCCCCGCATGATAGGCGAGCACGCTACGTACTCACCTATCTTGTATCAAAATTTTAATGGACTAAATTCGAAATTGTCAAACCTTTATATTGAAAGCTTTGATTTTGATTACCATATCATTATTTTTACTGAAACCTGGCTCTGTAATGAAATCTTAAATACCGGAATTCTTTACTTGATAGAGTTACTAATACTACTGGAGGTAGAGTTTTAATTGCTGTATCAAACATTCTGCCGTCGCACAGTGGACCATATTTTGAGAAGGCGGCCTAAAATCATTTTTTTTTTTGTTACCGATTTTAAAGTTATGTCATTCATTTGAAAGTAAATACTAGTAAACCTCGGAAGCCAAAAAATTGAGACTCTATCTAAACTATATCACAGCGAACAGGGTCTTCGAAAATGGGCTTTCTCAGTATTTTGCTAAAATTAAAAATTTCTTTGTAAATTTTTATTTTTGAATGACTGTAACTTTTTTGATTTAAAAGATTTTGAAGTGAAATAAATTTTGTATAATTTTGTGGCTTCCATACTATTAATGTTACAAATGTAAAATCACTGAGTCACTCCAAAATTTAAAAAAAAAATTTTAAAAAAGGTCCAAATGTTCCGAAAATCTCCTGCTTAATAGAGCATAACTCCTGCCAGTCAAAAGCAGTCAGAAAAAATCTTGCACTCTTCTATAGTCCGAACCCTCCCCTATACTTCTGTACCCCATTATATACCCGCCAGTTTCCGCCCGTGTGCACCAGAACAATTTTTCTGATCCAAGGTTAGATATTTTCTGCAAAATTTATGAATACAAAAGTTGTCCACTATGTGGTTAGGATATATTAAGTTTGAGGTGATGTTTGTAACTGCCAAAAATATTGGACCTTTATCCATCTTTTATTATACGGATCGACTCAAAAACACTTTCTGAGTCGATTAAACGATGTCCGTCCGTCCGTCTGAGTGTTATGAATACAAAAGTTGGTCGTACCGGTGCACCGGCATGTCGCTAGAGTTGCCAGGAGTTGTTATATACTTATAAAAAAGCGTTGAGATATAATGCGCTTAATTGTTACATAGGTATCTTTCAAAAACATTAATAGTCTGAATTAGTGTTTTATAGTTTAAATACCTGACAAAATGGGAAACAATTTAAATAACAGGTAAATGGTAAAAAAAAAAACTATTGCGACATTGCCCTTTAAGATATGATGAGGTATGCTTCACCTTTTAAAAGGGGTTAGGGTGTGGGTTTTTTATGCTTCTAAAAGTGGTAATAAAAGATAAAAATTTTTATTTTACATAATTGCAAGAAAGAGTATTTATAATAATGTTTCCACAATTATTATTCATTACAATTTGTGCAATGGCTAAGTAATGTTACAGAGATCTGGCAGATATTTATTTTCAACGAAATGATGTAGACGATGTAATTTTGCACATAGTGAGCAACGACTTCTTTAAGAATTGTAACCTAGAAGACATTGAAATGCACAAAGGAAAAATTACTAATTTTGCATCGAATTTGAAAAGACGGTCTCATAGCAAGGCAAAGATGTACAAACGTTACCAAGACTGGTTAATAAAGAAACTTATTTTTGAGAGTGCATCTACAACTGCCAACGAAAGTGGAAAAAATGGTAGACCAGCAAAACTAATTGACGGATGTAGTGAAAGATCTCGAAGGCGCAAGCTGGAGAATATCAATGAAGTAATTTCTCAAAGAATTATTAAGGATTAATTTTTGCACCAAATTCAACCAACCCAAAATAAAAAAAATGAAATTGAAATAATTGAAAAAATAGTAGATGCGAGCCCAAGGCGCACGAAGAGGATTTTGAAAAGCATTCCTACACCAATTGAAGATAAGAAATTTACGCCGGAAGAAGCGTTCGCCCTATTTTTGGATTTGAAGTTGACCAAAAATCAATATAAGGAATTGCGGAAGCGAACCAATGAAAAGAATTGTGGGATTTTTCCAGAATATCGAGATTTAGTTGCTGCAAAAAAGAATGATTGCCTTCACAATCTGTTATTAGTGTCACTTAAACATCAGCAGAAATAAAATTGCAAGATCTCCTTGAACATACTGCACAACGATTGCTAAATACGCTTGATACTGATCATTTAAAAAAAAATTGGTAATGGCAGCATTACTTTAATTTCTAAGTGGGGATGTGATGGATCCTCTGGTCAGAAACAATACAAGTAATTTAATGCCGAAAATTCATCAGATGCTAATTTATTTATGGTATCTTTCGTTCCATTGCGCTTAACAAAAAGGTATAGCGTCTTAGAGCCGTCAACTAGTAGAGCAACAGAAATTGATATATGGAAAAATGAAATTCCTTCTTCAACAAAGTATTGCAGACCAATAAAATTTGCATTCAAAAAGGAAACCAAAGATGTCATAACTGAAGAAGTTCAAAAAATAAAAGATCAAATTAAGGAACTTCAACCAGTAATATTTAAATTTTATGACCAAAACATTGAAGTACATTTTAAAATGTGTCTAAGAATGATTGATGGAAAAGTTGCACAAGCTTTAACTGGAACAATATTAACCAATATTCCGACCACACTTATCTTCAAAATGATTTGGATTCGTTTCACTCATGGTGTATTTTAAATTTAATGGAGCTCAATCTTAAAAAGTGCAAATATATGCGTTTTGTTCGAAAAAGACCAATATCTGTAAATTACGTGTTGGGAGGCTTTCAATTGGAAAAAGTTGATAACTTCTTAGATCTTGGTGTCTTATTAGATTCAAAACTTAGTTTCGTTCTTCATATTACAATTACGGTAAACAAAGCCAGAGGAGTTCTTGGTTTTATAAAACGTTGGTCTAAAGAGTTCAACGATCCGTATGTAACAAAAACACTATACACGTCACTTGTGAGACCGATTTTGGAATATGCATCTATTATATGGGACCCTATCTATCAAACTCATATTGATAGCATTGAATCGGTGCAAAAACAATTCCTACTATTCTGTCTTCGCAGCTTAAATTTTAACCAATTAAATCTTCCGTCATATAACAGCAGACTCGCCCTTGTTAAGCTGCCAACCTTAAAAAGCCGCAGATCTATGCTAAACGTTTCGTTTCTTTTGAACATAATTAATGGCGATGTTTGTTCTGGTTTTCTGATCAACAATATTTCATTTAACATCCCCCAACGGCCAACACGTTTCTTCTCACCTTTAACTGTCCAGTTTTATAGATCAAATTATGCAAACGGTGATCCGCTTAGACGAATGTGTTCTGAATTTAATAAGCTTTATAGATTTATAGATTTTTTTTCAAATACAAATGTCATAAAAAGTAATATAATAATTTATTTGAACACATTAAATTAAATTTTTTAATTTTTCATTCATTGTTAAATGTTTTTTTAAATAGTCTGTAAGGATTAATTCCATAGATTAATAATAATAAATAAATAAATAAATAAATAAATAAATAAAGTCAACATCAAGCTGCATTATATGCCAAAAGACATCAAGTCAATTAAGCCAACCCCCACCAGAAGACGATAGTTTTAAGGAAACCTCTTCATGCTAGAATACGTTTCATGGAGCATATTCTTAAATTGGGTTATGATTTGGAATTTGGTCCGTTAGGCGAAACAGTGAGAAAAAACAAAGAAAATTAAGAAAAAAGAAAGCAAAAAAAAAACAAATTCAACAAAAATATCTACAGCTAGGCCTTGTAATCGACCAACCAAAACAAGGGGAACGAATTAATAAGACGATTCAAAATCATATTACAAGTTCTAGCATGCAGCAGAAAGATAAATGCAAAAAAATTTGGAGAGTACGCCAATAAAACAGCTATACTTTATAATGAAAAATACTCTTGGAAATATATGCCATCCACAGTTCATAAAATTTTGTACCATGGGGAACAAATAATTCAAAATAATATGCTACCAATAGGAGATCTATCTGAAGAAGTGCAAGAAAAAAGGAACAAAGACTACAGATTCTTTCGCGAGCACAACACAAGGAAAATGTCCAGATGTTGTACTAATGAAGACCTTATCACTATTTTGTTGTGCACTTCAGATCCATATATGTCCAACATTCGTCAAAAATGGAAAACTACCTCTATTGAATTAGACGAAGAAGCTAAACAACTTCTAGAAGATGAAAATCAAGGCTATTTAGAAGAAATTTTTACTAAAATTGGTTGATTTAAAGTACTTTTTCATTACACTAACAATAAGTTACACTTTTTTTTAATATAGTTAAAAAAATTTCTTGATTTAAAAATTTATATATTTTGTAAATTTACAATAAAAATTGTTATATTTCATAAATTTACCATAAAAATTGATATAGAAATATTTAAAAAGACAATAAAAAAAATTTAACTGAAGGAAAAACATACGAGTTTTTCATTGAAACTTCTCTATCTTGAACCAATATAAGGTAACTTTTACGTTCGCTGATTAATAAATTATATTTTAACTTGGGATCTTTCAAAAAAAAAAAAAAAAAACAACCTTTGGACCTTGTGCACATTAGGACTAAAAAGTTTACGGGGGCCAAAGTTTGGAATTTTCTGAAAAAATTAACTTAAAAAATTGCTAAAAAGTATAAGTTGTAAAATTAACATGAAAAATGAGACATTATATTAAAAAAAACCTTTTTTTACCTTTTAACACTTCACCTAAAATTCTAAATTCAACTACAAATGAAAATGTATTTTAAACCCTCCGTAATTTTTTTTATTTTCGGTCGAGAATTACGTTTTATAGCAAAACTTAAAGGCTAAAGTCTCACCTACCAAACAAAAAAAAAAAAACCGCATATCAAAATTCCACTCCAATCAAAAGTTATAGGTTTTTGACCGCCTTCTCGTCAAATGGTCCACTGTGCGTCGTATAGTTCAAGGTTAGCTCAAATTAAAAAGCCGAAGAAAAATGCTAAATGCGACATTTTCAATGAAACTAATAAATGGCGACGTATGCTCTGAATTCCTGCTAAATAATGTTACTTTTAATGTTCCTCAACGTCCGACCCGTTACTTCAATCCTCTGTCCATCCAGTATTTCCGCTCAAACTACGCAAATGCTGAGCCGTTTAGAAGATTATCTGAGAATTTTAATGATTTATAATTTCATAGATTATTCTTTAAATATTGATATTATTAAACTTAATATAATTCTGTTTTTAAGTACTATTGTAATTTATACCCTCCACGCCAGTGTGCAGAGGGTATATATAAGTTTGTTATTCCGTTTGTAATAATTAGAAAAAAAAATTTGGACCCCATAAAATATATATATTTGTGATCCTTATAACAACCGGAGTTGATATAGCGATGTCCGTCTGTCCGTCTGTGGAAATCACGATGACGGCATCAATCGGGCAGCTAGGATACTCGTTGACACAAAAAATGATTTATTAACATCCTGAGAAGTTTGCTATTTAAAATCGTCCAAATCGGTCGATTAGGGCCCGAGATTTGAATGAAGAACTAAAAAAAGTCTTGAAAAAATATAATTTTCTACGTTGTTCTTGTCACGATCACGCCCTCAATAGGATAGCTAGGGTGATCAATAGGATAGCTAGTGAGAATGATTCACCATATTCATGGGAAGATTTCTGTTTCAAAAATCATTAAAATCGGTGGAGCAGGTCCAGGGAAATCTCTGAAAAATTAAAAAAAAAATGAAAAACATGATATTTCTATGTTGTTCTTGTTGTTATTCTAAATGTTGCACTGTTGTCATAGCTGGACTTGTTGTTTTTGTGGTCGTTGTGGTAATAATATAATAAAAACAAACCCTTTGTACATTTTTTTATCAACTCTGGTAGAAAAATTTAAAAGTTTCCATTGTTTTGGCATTACTAAAAAAATTTGTTGGATTATTTGTGTCATTGCCACGAGCCTGCCTGCAAAATTTCAGATCGATCGGGTCACAGGAAAGTGGTTAAAATCGATCCAAGCAGACACTACGAGTTAATATAAAGGGAGTAAAAATTCACCAACATCTAAAGCAAATAATGCTAAAATACCTAGTTGTTAATAAAAAAAAAAAACAATTGGGCAATTCACAATAGGTAATGTATCGTTGTATCTGTTGTATCGTGTATCACTTTACAATAGTGTAAAATTGTTGTTGGTAATTTTCACTGAAAAATCTGATACACGATCCAACTTCATTTGCTATGTTTAGTAAATGTTGTATATTGTATCATAACATATCAGTTCCAAGTGAATGCCAGTTTTTATGAAAAAGAAAAAACAAATACATAGAATTTTATCAGCATAAATAATAATAAAGTAAAATATGGCAAATAATGCAGATAACGCAAATACACCGATAAGTTTATTTATATAAAAATTAATGTTTATATTTTTAGTATGTATTTTCTCTTTCAGTACCAACCAAAACATTTAAAAATTTTTTTTTTCATTATAAATTAAAATGCAAGAGGTACGGAACTAAAACTCCAGGGTATATCTCACGACCAAAAAGCAAACACTGACAAGTGTTTTCTCTTATACAAAATAGCAGAAGCGACGAAGCGATCTTTCCTCGTTGGATCGAAAATTACTAAAGAAAGCATTTTACAATATGAAAATACAACTGAGTGTTCACAACAAATGATTGTATTGTGTATTTCAATACAACATACAATATACAACACCTGTTATGAATTGCCCAAATGTAAATTTAGCAAAAAAAATTTATGTATTAATTTATTTAAAGAGAAAAACACAAAAATAACGTTTGATGTTGTATTTTTTGTGTGTAATATTTACATATACATACATACACATATTAAATAATACAAATAATATACATATATTATATATATGTATGTATATATGTATATTCATAGTAACTGCATGTTAGAAATAAATCGGTATATTATTTTATTTACATAAAATTCTGCAATATTTTGTTGTGGGGAAAATACATTTCTTTTGCATTAACAGAGTCTCATTTCATTTTGCTCAGCGTGACTATGCCACAGTAGATGGCGCCACAATTTTTGTTCTAATTAGCATTGCAATAGTTATTTCTATTTTAACATGAATGTCAATATTTTCAACTAGATATCATACAGAACAATGTTAAGAGTAAACACGGGCTGGTCTTTTATTTCATACGTTTTTTCATTATTCTTTTACAAACATGAACATAAGTTTGGCATGTTAAGGTGCTATTACACGATGTGTTTTTTACATATGTACTGTCAAATATTCCCACAACAAAAGTTGTACACATCGTGTGATACATATGAAACATTGTTTATGTACAATACATGTGGAAAGTCACATGTACATTTTTCAATTAGAACAGGTTCTATTTTGGCATGACAAACATATGAAAATACAACACTGCTTTTGGCGAAAGAAAAACAGAGTAAATTATAAAGATTAATATTGAAAGAAAAATAAATTGCTTAATATTAATTAACAATTAAAAAATATATAACTTTTTTTAACAATAAATTTTTGTAAATTCACAAATTAAATCTGCTGTTGTTTACATTTAGAGGTTATGTCATACGGAAATACATATGCACGTGTGATAGCAAAAATTATGAATCGTATGTAAAAGACAATTTTGACAGACATGCGGAATTTCATATGGATAAAAGAAGTGACATTACATATGTAAAAAACACATCGTGTAATAGCACCTTTAACTTTTTGTTGTCTTTACAAAATAGAGTTACGAGTTCATCAATGAGTTTTTTGCTTTGAAAGCAGTTCTACATAGTTATATAGAACTATTATTCTGCTTTACCTACAAAATATCTGATTGCGATTACATCTAATTTTTAAAAATTGTTTACAATTACTAAAGCATTATTATTCACATAAATACAAAATTGCACTTTTTAAATTTTCTATTCAAATTTAAGAAAATATCAATTCTAATAAAAACTGAAATTAAAATTTCCAATTGTAAATAAGAAAATATTAATTGAATTTCAGAAAATCATATCAAAACGTCGGAAATAATAATTTTAAATTTAGAAGACATCAATTGCATCTTTAATATATAAATTTTATTCGTTAAACACAAATTTAAATCCCAAAAAAAAAAACACCAAATATGCTTACATTTAAAAATGTTTACATTAAAAAAAAATATATTGCCATTCAGGAGATATTAATAACTTTTCAGTAACGCGATTCAGTAACTTCTTTTAACGATAGTCGAATCGTAAAAAAAAGAAAATTGCAAAATTATCAGTAAAATTTTTAAACGATATTCGCTATTGTTAAAGTCAGCTGTTGTTGTTATCTAAACGACAACCATTTTTGTGTTATTTATTCAATCGATAAAAACTTAAATTTTTAGGTTGAAATGTCGTCATACATAAATAAAAATCATAAAATAGTGAAAATATTTTGCTTTTATTAAAAACTTTTTTATATAAATAAAAAAATTATATAGCATATTCAATTCATTATTTAATTTTCAAATAAATAAACAGAAATATTAGTAAAAAAAAATAAAGATATTAAACATAAACATAAAATCATCCTGTCAAACACGAAGTAATTTGTTTTTTTCTATTCTTTGTGTTTTTCGCTTATTTTGACAGAGGTGCCACTAGTTTACAATTTAAATAAATAGAAAAACAGATTTGTCGACTGTCGTTAATATGTATGTACTTAGTGAATCACTTAATCCTTAGTGCAACAACAATAGCTGTCGATATATTTTGCGATTGTCAGATCGTTGAATTTGAAATTTACAGAATCGCACTACAAAAAATATTAATTTAAATTCAATGAATTTAAGAAAACCTCAAATGATATTTAAGAATTGTTAACATAAAAATTGTTACATAAGTAAACGTAATTTGATGAGAATGTTATTTTTTATATATAAATTTTCACAATTTTTTTTGGATGAAAATTATTTTATTTAAAATGTTTGGGACTTTTGGTTTTTTGCGTTTGGCATTCCTAATTTGATTATTTATTATTATAAATTTATTCTCTATGTTTTCAAAATATGGCAATATTTTAAAAAAAGTTGAGAGAGCTTTTTTTTTTTTGGTTACAATGAAGAAATATTTGGCCAGTTAAAAGAAACTATACAGCCATCTCCAATTAGCACGATTTAATACATTTAGCCACCCTACACAACCATTACCTTTGCAATGGAGGTTAGGGCGAGCTATTTAATTAGCAAAAACTAAATTAAACGGGAAGTTATGTCATATAACCGGAAACGCATGCATATATGTAGGTATATAACCTAAATGCATGGCGATCAGCAACCACTATAACCAAAAAGCAAACACCGAAATAAATCCGAAATAATAGAAAAGACGAAAACCAACACAAAGAATTTTCTGAAATAATTTGGTATTAAGTTTAACAAATTGTTTACTTTTTCCAATATTTTGTTTACATTTATTATCAATACTCAAACCGAGGTGGAGGGTATCAAAGATTCGGCACAGCCGAATTTAACACTCTTACTTGTTTTTATATATGTATGTTATGAAGTCTGAAAGGATTTAATCCATAGACTAAATAAATTAAATAAATAAATAAAAACTAATAGACAATTCCAATTTACAAAACTCATTTTTCAAGAATCGGATCAGCGTTTTTTCTTGTCTCCATATAAAATCCACATTTTAAATAAATAAAATTTTAATCTATTTATTGGGAGTGCCAACTTTTTGACATAGAACCCTTCTCTGTAATTCATAGCGTGGGGTATTGTCTATTCTAACTAGCCCGACAAAATGGCTTTATTAATTATTTTTTTCCTTTGTGATATACATATGAGTGATTCGTGTGCAAGCAAAACCCATCTCTGCTTAGAAACTATTAATGACTATTTAACCAGTGGCATGTCAAAAGGCCCCAAAGTCATCAACTGTTATGTATTCGTTACTTGGCAGTTTATACGAAACAAATATGCGTTAGTGTGTAAATCCAACAATCATATATATACATAAGAGGATACACAAATTGAAAATTCTTTCTAATAAATATGTGTTTTAAGTTAAATCTCAACATTGTAGCTAACGTTATCAACAAAAATATTGTTGCTAGAAATGTTTGTGTTTACAAATTTAGCCAACACAACGTAAAATTTACTTATGAAAATTGGTAAAAACAGTCAAATCCAACTAATTTGTCAAATCAAATTTATTTACTACAGCAATTAGAAAATGATTGAAAACTACAAGTTTCCTTTTACATTTATTGCTTTATATTTTAAATTCATTAAAAACTTTTTTTTTCGCAAATTACTTTTTTCTAACTTTTGTAGCAACAAGTTTTACGTGATAACATGTTTTTTTTTTCTTGTATTAACACGCCACAATATTTATTAAACTTAATGGCTTAATGATTTTAGTCGCATGTCTACTTATATGGAAGAAGATTATTTTAATGATTTTAATGATTTCTTCTTGTATTTTCTAGCAAAACAAAACAAAAAAAATGACTAATACTTAACTTTCGATTTTTAAATTGAAATTAAGAAAAAAAAAAGAAAATAATAAAAATGAAAATTTATTTCGAAACATATTTTTAAATCCAATGTTAACAAATTTTGAACACAAAACTGTATCGCAAATAATTTCCGTTTCCGTTTCACAGAGAAATTTTTAAATAAATTACAGTTACAAACTGAAAAACAAAATTAAACCAGCAAAATGTTGAGAAACGTATTTAATATTCTTGTAACACCAATAAATCCCGATTATTTAATGTTTATTATGTGTATGAAATCAGTAGTGGGGATAATTTGTGTATTTTGGTTGATAGTAACAGCAAATGCTGCTCCATCAGAATTGCAGCAGCAACAACAACCACAAATATATAATAATTACAAACAACAATTACAATATCAGATGCAGCAACATGATAAATTTGAGTATCAACAACATTTAAAGCAACAACAACACTATTATCAACAACAATATCATTATCAGCAACAACAGCAACAGCCACAACTGCAACCAACTTCTATGCCTTTACTGCAAGAACAACAACAACAACAGCAACATTATCAACAACAATATTTGCCAGCAAAACCAACTCAGGTAAGTGTTAAATTTCATTTGGTTGTTGTTATTTTCTTATTTTTAAAGCAACACTTTTCCTTTGAACGAATATACCGTTGTTATCCTCAAGTTTTCCTTGGATTTCATTGCTTGAACTATTGAACATGTTTTATATTTATGGCCGTAAACAACTTAAATATGCACTCGAAATAATTTATCGTTAAATTGAACATAAAATGTATTTTAAAACTTGATATGAACGTTTGTTATACTTTTTTTTAGTGAGTTGTTATGATTAACTTTTAAAGATTTACAGCCGTATTCATAAAAATTCTAAACAGCATTTCAAATCCATCTTAAGCAAAAATCGATAAAATTGTATTCATAAACGAATTTTAGCTTAAAATACCTATTTTAAACCTTGTGTAAATAAAAGAATTTTAAAATTGGTTCGACCCTATTTTAAACCTATTTTAAAATGACATTTGTGCTTTTTGCTTTGTGTTTGTTTTCATTTTGAACAAAATAGCGAAAAATTGTCATTCAATCGAAAGCAGTTAGTCTATTTTTTAATGAGAAATAGACAATTTATATTTGATTAATAGAATTGGTAAGAATTATTTTTATTGACAAAAATTATGTTTTAATTACATATGTGTATTTTGTTTACAATAGAAATTATTGCCCAAATCTCAAATGATCGTCAAAAGAAAAGTTACAAAAAAAGGAGCGACCCATTTGCTATTCCGGATGAGGAGCGCTTGCGCTCGAAGTATTTATACAAATTATTAAAATAACTTAATTAAGTCAACTACATTAAAAGGAATATTTTTATTTTGTAATAATAATAGAACAGAGAAAATTAGTGATGTGTAAACAATCAAAACAAATTAAATAAAACTGGTTATTTGAATACTTTTTTAATCTGCAATAAAATCACCACATAAATTACATATCTATGTACGTATCATTTTGTTTTGAATGTTTTTTCTTTATTTAATTAATAGACAAGTTTATTATTAATTTTTTTTTTTATAAAAACCATATTTTTCTCAAACACAGCAAAAACAAGTAAGAAAATAATAGTCGGTCTAGACCGACTATACGATACCCTATACCATGCGTTTAGATACCCTATCTCTCAGGCCCAACTAACTGGATATAGAAAATAAGCATAAACCAAATTTGAGTGGGATTTTTATTAATTTTTTCGGCTGCAGATATGAAAAAGTTCATATCGGATGCTATATCTATATGGGGACTAGGCCCAAAATGGACCGATCCTGACCATGTTTGGTAAAGTCTCTTGTATTTTGTACAAATATATACAAACCAAATTTGAGAAGAATCAGTGCAATATTTTTGTTTTTTGATAGATTTAAGTGAAGATCGGGAAGCAGCTCTATATGGGGCCTACGATTAAGAATTGTCCAATAGGGATCATTTTTGGACTACTGATTAATGTATGTAATATATATATGGCAATATGTGTTGATTTCATAGGGGTCATTTGTATGGGGGCTAGATCTGAACATGGACCTATTCTCACCAATTTCAATAGCGTTCATCCCATGGCGGATAAAAGATTAAATACCAAATTTCATTAAAATATATTCATATTTGCGACCTGCAGTTTGATTACAAGCTTTACATGGACACACAGACGGACGGACATCGTTAAATCGAATCAGATAGTGATTCTGATTCGATCGGTATAATTAAAGATGGGTGTAAGTCAAATATTTTTGGTTGTTAGAAACAGCAGCACAAAGTCATTATACCCAAACCACATAGTAGTATAGGGTATAAAAATTATAGATACGAATACCGAATGAATTAATAACCATGATTTTGCATCATTACAACTCAAGTGACAAATAAAAAATGCAGTGTTGCCATCATAGAGTTTAATAAAACGTTAAAACCTTTATTACTTAAAATACTGATTATGAATACGAATTTTCAACACACCTTTTTTAGGCTTAAAATGTGTTTTAACTAATTTGTATTGGAAACCTGATTTAAGATTTTTTTATGAATACGGCTGTTAAAATCTTAGCAATAAATTTTAATATTCCAAAAGTGATTTACCAAAATTTAAGTGAAAACTTAAAGTTTCTTTCATGACTTTAAGAATGATATGGATTTGGATTAATGATTTTTTAAAGAAGAAAATAATTTATGTTTTTCAATCTTTGGGAATTCCCTTTATAACAATGGTTTTGAGGTCCTTTTTTAAATTTTGAATTAAAAAGTTGAATAATTTTTTCTAGCAGACGTTTCTATATGCATTTTTGTTCAAATTTGCCAAGAAATTTTAAATCAGTCTTAGTTAAGTATCATTAAGGGGGTGGATTTCTTTGGCACAAATTTGTTTTTTGACTGTTTAAGTTTTCAATTGTAGGGTAGCATATTGTGAAGACGTTAAATTGAGCCAGAAAATAATTTTACATGTTTTTGAAGAGATGATATACATTTTTCATTCACAGTTAACCTACTTTGACAAATACTAATTCACTCATAGTGGGAACTTCGTCTTATAAATAATTTACGGATGCACAAGAATATTCAAAATAATATTTTGTCTGTCATTAATTCCCTTCAACAGTAAAGTAAGACTCATCATCCATTATACAATTACACTTAAAGGAAGCGGACAAGTATTTTTGAGAACGTTTTTTATTACTTTTTCTGTATCTCAAAGGTATCTGGGATAGGTTTATTTTTTCAATAACAATGGTGTTTTTGTTGAATTTGAATCTTTTTCCTAACTCACGCCATGATTTTCCCACTACGGCCCATGAAATCAGCTTTTGATTTATCTCGAATTTTCGAGTCTTGTGTTTGTATTTGTATTTATTTGTTTTCCAAAACAACAAGATTAAAAATCTTATAATTATAGTTAATGATTTTTACATTGTATAATGATTAAGTTAAAAATAAAAAAAAATTACAAAATATGAAACTAACTAAAATCATGCATAACATCGAATATATAAAAAAGTTAAGGAAAAGTTGACTAATAAAGCAAAAAGGAAGAATAAATAAATAAATAAAATTATGCATAGAATTTAAAAATTTGTTTCTTAAACTGTTGGGCGTTGCTTATAAATTTAAGATTTGATGGTAGCGAGTTCCAAAGATGGATTGAATTCACACAGAATTGAAATTTTGAAAGCGAGTTTTCGTATTTAACAGGCCTTATGTCATTGGTCCTTTCAGAATGCGTTAATTCATATTTTCCGAATAGATACATTTGTGGGCAGTGATTACAAACTTATTAAAAAGTATCAATGTTCTAATGATTAACAGATCAGAAAAGGTTTTTATCGTACTGAGAAACGTGGTCATATTTTCCCAAGCTAAAAACATATTTTAATATGGAGTTATACGTTGAGAGAAGTTTTCTACTAGTTCTGGAATCACTTTTTGCATATATTTCGCATCCATATAATCGCCGTTTTTATGTTACTCTCCACTAAATTAAACAGCAAGCAGCTCATACTCTATACGGGTGTTTTCTCAATAACTTGTAAGCCCTCTGTTCATAGACCAGGGCCTATTTCACAAAACAACTTATCAACTTTTCACTTTGCACTTATCAAATTGCATTTTTTTTGGTAAAATGATAAGTGTTTCTGTTCCACAATGTTCTTTGCAACTAAGCAAAGACTTTGCACTCTTTACAAAATAAGTGTGCAAAGTGTTCCACAAAGCATTTTATCATCTTTGCATTTCTGTCTTATCACTTTTCACTTTGCATTGTGTTTAAATTCAATATTTTAAACAGTCAAAATATATACGTATTGCTGTTTATACTTATACTCTTGAATTGGAATTTGTATTTAACGTAGATTTATACTTAGGTAATTTGGCAAATCTGAAATATTATAATTATTTTATACTACTTAGACACGGGAATCTTTCTTTATTACGCCCCGTGTTTTTTTGTGACAACGATTGAAAGCCTCTTCAGCATTGTTATTTGGATTTCGGCGTAATGGTGGTATCAACCAGTTTTTCAGTCCGTAACCACTATCACCTAAAACAACAGCATAAATGGTCTCCATCCATTGTCAAAGCTTTGACTTACAGCCGAATTCCGTAACACCCTTGAGTCATGAACGCCGCCCGGCCAACGTGCATTTATGCTGTAAAATGTGCAGTCTGGCCCGCAAATTATCATCACATTCAATGAGTGGTTTCCATGCCGGTCCACATATCCTTCCTAGTGCAATGTGGGCGCAACAATTTTAATGATTGTGCCATCCACGCAACCACACACACAATGGAATCCACCCATCATAAAAAACTTTTCAGAAATACCACTGACGTCTTCGGGCCCTGTACTGTGTTTTGACCCTGTACTGTGTTATAACGTCGACAAATCTATGGATGGTTCTGCAAACTGTTGATTTTGCAACACCATGTATAGTTGCAAGTCCATGGTACTGGCGACCATTTCTGAGGCAATGCAAGCACAGTAGCAGTTGATTTTCAGCCGACAAAGCATATCTGCGCTTTGTATTGTGCTCTCATTTTTCTCCAATTTTATTTAAAATGCACTCTTTAAAATTAAAGTATTGTACTACCGAAACATTAATTCGGTCTTTATAATTTATTGCTATAACCGCGTCTTCACTAGACTAGATATAACAATATGAATTTGTAAAGCGATCGTTTACCTTGCAAATTTTTGACAAACTTATCAAAATTTGCTTTGCAAAAATAGAATTTACAGTTTTTGTGGAACGAAGCAGCACAATTATTTTCAAAGTCTTTGCAAATTACACTTTTCAATATTACCTTTTCACTTTGCACTTTGCACAAATTACACCTATCAATTTCAACTTACTCGTATCGCTTATCAAATTGTATAATTCTGAGGAACATAAAGTTTTGCAAACTGACGAAAAATTTGATAAACGCAAAGTGTATAATTGATAAGTTGTTTTGCGGAATAGGGCCCAGGTCACACATAAACAATTTAGTTCACATGTCCTTTAAATAGCGAACAATTTAAGGCTTAGGTGCCTATTATGAGCAACTTTCGATTTTCGATTGTGGTCGAATTAATTGATCGAACGAATTTTCATTTGGTATTATGGCGCACATTCGATAAAATTGCGCTATTGTGAATTGCACTCAATTGGATTATTCACAATAGTATATATTTATCAGCTAGCACTATAAATAAACATTGTGTACAAATTTATTAAAGAAAAAATTAATTAATTATTAACATGGAATTATGGTTCTATGGTTCTGATGAAGATGAATGCTTCGTCATGAGAGATGCTTCCAACATTTTGGAAATGGATTCCACTACGTAAGAATACGAGGTTTTAACAAGGGTACCATTTGTTTATAGATTTATAGCAAATTTTCGACTACAAGGAGGCGTTTATTGAATTGCTGTGTACTACAGATGAACTGCTGCGGCAATGCACACAAGGCAGATCAATCTCATGAAATTAAAATAATTTAAAACTTATATTTTCAATAAGTTTTACAAACTGCCATCCAGCATCGAAAGCAAAATTGTGTTCGATTGAAAATTCGTTGTACAACGAAATTTTTGACCGTGCTGCCAGCTCATAATACGAATTTGACATTCGATAGTCGATGTTCGATAGCCAGCGAAGATCGAAGATCGAATGCAACTCATAATAAGGACCTTAGCCTTGGATGGATTTTCTTCACTGAATTTATAAATTGTTTTATCGTTCAGAAAACAATATGATTTCATTTTGGAATTATAACTTAATAACGCATATCCAATTTTCTATACTTTAGTATCCATATTTCAGAAGGTGAACTCTAAGTACATAATAATATTTGTATCTTTTATTTAGAAACTTTTTCATTAAATTTAAGTTAATTAAATAAAGTCACGAATTAATAAAAAAAGAAAAATCGCTCAATTCAATTATGTTTTTATAAAATTCGTTCGATATGTAATAAATTTTTTCTAGCTCCGGTTTTAAATAACAAACTAGAATCATTTACAGTTAAAATATTCTGAGTGTATTCGTATGCATAGGAATTAGTACTAAAGCAATATTTAAGACCCAATAGGAAATATTTCTCATGCTGGAGGATATTTTTGTGACTATTTATTTACACATTTTGAGGCTAATTTAAATTGACATCAGTACCTCATTTATGGACTAAATTTATGCTTTAGTCAAAAATCGGTATTTTCTTCATTTAATTAATAAACTATGATGTAAAATTGTTTATTATTTAACAGATTTACATGGAGTCTAAAAATTCTTAATGTTTGGAATTAAAACTAAATCCTATCTCTAAAATACGGCTTATTCTATATCAATTTTTACATTTCGGCACTGAGAAAAACTTATTTTATTTTCATTGCACTATTCTTCCATATTTTATATTTCTCTGGCCATGTTCACCTACTATTTTCATTAAAAACCGATCCTCGAAAGCTTAATGTACTATCAAACGATGTGTTTTTTACATACGTACTCTAAAAATTTCCTACAGCAAAAGTTTGTATACATAGTGTGATACATATGAAGCATTGTTTATGTACAATACATGAAGAAAGTCACATGTACGTTTTTCAATTCGAACAGGTTCAATTTTGCCATGAAAGAAAAACAGAGTAAATTATAAAGATTAATATTGAAATATTAATATTAATATTAACTAGCAGATTCCAGCGCTCGAAATTCGAGTGCAATTTCTAGGCAGCTTTATTTTTCAACTTAGCCAATTCATAAACCAACACTTTTATGGTTTGTTATTAATGTGAATGAAGATAACAAATTCATTAACAAACACATTAACAAATTTAATAAAACACACATAGCATATGTATGATTTTATGTATGTGTTAGTAACAAATTTAAATACAATTTACTCAAAATACAGGAAAAAATTTTAAAATCTGTAAATCTGCAAAACGGCTAAAAAGTTCGGTTCGGGATCATGTATACATTTTCTAATATTAGAAAATATAATACTTTTATGCAATGTAAGAGAAATTTGGAAAAAAAATTGAAGACAGCGCTAGATGGAGTAGCTACTTTCGAACAAAGCGACTTGTTCATCTTCAGCATCCTTCTGCCTATTGCTTCAACTCATGCTTAATCAACTATTTAACTCAACATTAGAAAGAAAAGAACATGAGAAACATGAGAAATGTTTTTTTCTTTCTTTTCATACGAGAGTTAGAACGAACAAGCAGAGTTTTTTCCAATTTATAGCTTTCTCTACATTAACATCGCTTTGATCAATTACAATTGTGTTAAATCTGTTAAGATTTCACATGTCATTACAGTTCCCATCTATGGGACGTTTGGCAAAACAAAAAGAGCTTTTTTCACATTACGAGATTTGTAATTGATCAAAGCGATGTTAATGTAGAGAAAGCTATAAATTGGAAAAAACTCTGCTTGTTCGTTCTAACTCTCGTATGAAAAGAAAGAAAAAACATTTCTCATGTTCTTTTCTTTCTAATGTTGAGTTAAATAGTTGATTAAGCATGAGTTGAAGCAATAGGCAGAAGGATGCTGAAGATGAACAAGTCGCTTTGTTCGAAAGTAGCTACTCCATCTAGCGCTGTCTTCAATTTTTTCCAAATTTCTCTTACATTGCATAAAAGTATTATCTTTTCTAATATTAGAAAATGTATACATGATCTCGAACCGAACTATAAATAACTAACTATTATTACAACACAAGATCGACAATACATAAAAACTAACATACAAAACATACGGTCCAATGCAATTGTGATAAATCTGTTAAGATTTCACATGTCATTACAGTTCCCATCTATGGGACGTTTGGCAAAACAAAAAGAGCTTTTTTCACATTACGAGATTTGTAATTGATCAAAGCGATGTTAATGTAGAGAAAGCTATAAATTGGAAAAAACTCTGCTTGTTCGTTCTAACTCTCGTATGAAAAGAAAGAAAAAACATTTCTCATGTTCTTTTCTTTCTAATGTTGAGTTAAATAGTTGATTAAGCATGAGTTGAAGCAATAGGCAGAAGGATGATGAAGATGAACAAGTCGCTTTGTTCGAAAGTAGCTACTCCATCTAGCGCTGTCTTCAATTTTTTCCAAATTTCTCTTACATTGCATAAAAGTATTATCTTTTCTAATATTAGAAAATGTATACATGATCTCGAACCGAACTATAAATAACTAACTATTATTTTTAACAATAAATTTTTGTAAATTAACAAATTAAATCAGCTGTTATTTACATTTAGAGGTTATGTCATACGGAAATACATATGCACGTGTGATAGAAAAAATTATGAATCGTATGTAAAACGATAATTTTGACAGACATACGGAATTACATATGAATAAAAAAAAGATACAGTGCAAATATACAAATCACATAGTGTAATTCACCTTTAGATTATATTTATTTTTATTTATTTATTTATTCATTCATTTCCGTAATATAAAGCCATTTAGACCAACACAAATATATTACACAGTAATAGAAACTTAAGTTAATAACTTAATACTAAAGGTGCTATTACACGATGTGTTTTTTACATATGTACTGTCAAATTTTCCCACAGCAGAAGTTGTACACATCGTGTGATACATATGAAACATTGTTTATGTACAATACATGAGGAAAGTCACATGAACATTTTTCAATTAGAACAGGTTCTATTTTTGCATGACAAACGTATGAAAATACAACACTGCTTGTGGCGAAAGAAAAACAGAATAAATTTTAAGGATTAATATTGAAAGAAAAATAAATTGTATTAATTAACAATTAAAAAATATATAACCTTTTTTTAACAATAAATTTTTGTAAATTCACAAATTAAATCAGCTGTTTACATTTAGAGGTTATGTCATACGGAAATATATATGCACGTGTGATAGCAAAAATTATGAATCGTATGTAAAAGACAATTTCGACAGACATGAGGAGTTTCATATGGATAAAAAAAGTGACAATACATATGTAAAAAAACACTTCGTGTAATAGCACCTTAATCAGTACAGATCAAATCACAACACATATCTCGTTAGCTGCCCAGCCATAATACATACAAGCACAAAGTTCCCGCTTTTTATTAGAAAGTAGTGCTAATAAGATCCAATTAGAGGTAGCACAACCAAATCTATTCACAAAAGCTGAATAAAATAATGAAAATAGAAAAAAATAAAAAAAATAAAAATATAAAAATCAATCTGAATCATAAAGAAGTTCCATGAGTTTCAGATGAAAAACGTTATTTGAGTGCGGAAAAATCCGCAATTCCAATGGAAGTTTGTTCCAATACCTTATGACTCTGACTACGAAAGATCTACCAAAAGCCGATCTAACAATTCTAGGGGAAACAAAGTGTGGGTTTCTATTAAATGATGAAAAGAAAAAGGTTCTACACAGGGCAGAGGGTCGACCACTTTTCATAATTTTATGAAACGTAATCAAATTACGATATTTAATAAAAGATTTAAAAGAGCATCCAAGAAAACGTTTCACAAAGCCCGAAATAGGATCTCTACGTCTAACATTAAATACGAATCGAAAAATAGTATTTACTATGAACTTCAGCCTAGTAAGGTTAATACCAATCGTACCAGAAAAAACTTCAAATCCGTAAAGGACTTGTGACATCAAAATTGCATGAGCTAATCTCTTCTTAACACACAAAGGCAGAAATATATTCGTACGATTAATTTTACGCAGAGAACCCCAAATTCTACCCGACAAAGCATCAATATGATTGCCAAAAGAGAGCTTCTTGTCAATTACTGCTCCTAAGCATTTATGATGATCAACAAATTGAACTACATCATCCCCTAAGAAAATATCCAAATCCAAAAAGAAACGATTTGTAGGTCCAAACATTATCGCCTTAGTTTTAGATACATTTACTGATAAAGAATTCGCCACAGTCCATTGCATCACATGCCCTAAGCATGAATTTATCTTATCCTCAAAAACTTCTACAAACCTACGGTTACCACCAAATAAAAGGAATCCATCATCAGCAGACAAAAAAGTAGAACAGCATCTTGAATTAGTAACATCCACAAGGTCATTAACATAAAGAATAAATAAAAGCGGACCCAATACCGATTCTTGAGGGACTCCAGAAAATAGAGGAAGTATACCAGATTCAGTCCCATTTGCCGATACAAACTGAGACCTACCAGTCAAGTGGGACATTATAAGTCTGCATGCAGCCATAGAGAAATTAAATTTATTCTTAAGTTTAGTGATCATTGTAGAAAAATCAACAGAATTAAAGGCTTCTGATAAATCCATAGAAACCAAAACACTTAATCTATCATCATTTATGTTCTCCCTAATAGAATCAGTAAGTCTAAGAAGCAGCGAAGTGGTATTCAAACCTTGGCGAAAGGCATATTGCGTTTCACAAATCTTTCTAGAAGTAAACCAAATCATCTGATCATTTCATATACGCTCAACAACCTTAGACAGAGCAGGGAGAATAGAAATAGGCCTCAAATCATCTGGACTATGCACAACCCTAGATTTAGGTATTGGAACCACAGGCGCTATTTTCCAAGCTGCAGGAAATGTCGACATAGTCAAGATCGAATTTACTAGGTGTAAAATTACACCAGATATAAAAAGAAAAACTTCCTTCAAGAAATGAATCGGCACACCATCGATGCCACTAAAGAAAAGCATCCATCAGAATCATGAAAGTTGTTAAAGTTAAAATCACCAGGATTTGAAGCACCAGAACCATCAAAATAGCTATTAATAGCATCAGAATCAAGCAACGGGAAACAGAAGGCAACGGGAAACCACTGAAGTAATGTCCCTTGAAAACCATACAATGAACAATAACAATAACGTACGGCCCTCAATCTCCGGAAACACGAGGGTGCTAAGAATCCCCGGAGGTAAAACAAAACAAAAACTCAACATCGGTACATGGAATGTACGAAGTCTTTATGAAGCTGGAAAACTAGCTAATACCATAGCCGAAATGAACAGGCTCAAAATTGACATACTCGGTATAAGTGAAACGTGGTGGCCAGATAGCGGAGAATTTGCTTCCCAAAATACGAAAATTTACTAATCAGGCAACCTTAACATTAACCACAGAAATGGCGTGGGAATTATCGTAAAAAATAACATAGCGAAATGCGTATCCGGATTTATAAATATAAATATTATTCAAATATATGCACCCACTGCTGATAAAAGTGACGAAGAAATTGAAGTTTTTTATGATGAAATTAAAGATGTTATGAAAATGACGAAACCTCACGAGATAACCATCATTCAAGGAGATTTCAACGCAAAAGTAGGAGAAGATAAAGTACCTGGTACAACAGGAAATTACGGATTAGGAGAAAGAAATGAAAGAGGCGACAGACTAATCCAAATATGTCAGGAATACAAAATGACAATAACTAACACACTGTTCTGCCCTCCGCCAAGACGACTCTATACCTGGAAATCCCCACAGGATAGAAGGGGTAACATTGTGAGGAATCAAATTGATTACATACTTATAAATAAACGCTATTGCTCAACTATAGCAAAAACTTCAACGTACCCAGGGGCGGACGTACCATCGGACCACAATCTCCTAATGGCAAACTTGTACCTAAAACTTTCCTTAACCAAAAGGAGAAAGGTACGCAGGAAACTAGATATGGGAAAACTCGAAGTACCCGCTATTCGAACAAATGTAAAGGAGCGAATAAATCGAGAACTAAATAACGTTAGTAGAGATGAGACTGAAAATGTATTGAGTTCTGTTAAAAACACATTAAAATCAATAGCAGACAATACACTGGGAAACAGCGAAAGGGCTCAAAGAAAAGAATGGATGACAACGGAAATATTAGAACTAATGAAAGAACGTAGCAAATACAAAAACTCAAATTATGAGCTATATTATGAATTAAATAGGGAGATTCAAACGGCAATACCGATAGCAAAGAACGAACACCTGAATAGACAATGCCAGGAGATCGAAAGATTACAATACTTGCATGACGACTTTAATCTCCACAAAAAACTAAAAGAAGCCGCAGGGATATACCGCAAATCAACCACAGTTGTACTGCACAACAACAACAACGAAGCTGTTTTCGATATTACAGAAAAGAAGACTATATGGACTGAATATATTAGACAAATGTTTACTGATAGAACCCGATCAAATTATGAAGCGCAGATGCAACAACCACTAACAGGATCTTTTATCACCAAAACGGAGGTGGAATCTGCAGTAAGGTCTATAAGAGACAATAAAGCCTGTGGTCCTGATGAAATTCCTTCTGAAATACTGAAGTTGATAGACGACGACAATATTCAACTATTAATAGATTTGTTTAACTACATATATGATACGGGTAAATACCCACAAGATTGGCTTAGATCAACATTTATAACCATTCCTAAGAAAAAACACCCAACATATTGTAATGATTAATCAGCCTAATGAGCCATGCCCTAAAAATATTCCTCAGAATAATTCACTCCAGAATTTATGAAAAATGCGAGAAGGCAATGGGCGCATCTCAGTTTGGCTTTAAAGAAGGAATGGGCACCCGTGAAGCACTATTTTCTATACAGATATTGGTTCAGAAATGCAGAAATGTACAGAAGGATGTTTTCTTGTGCTTTATTGATTACGAAAAAGCTTTCGACACAGTGCGACATGATAAAATGATGGAAACTCTTATGTCCTTAGGTATAGACGACAAGGAAATTAGATGCATTAGGAGCCTGTATTGGCATCAAACAGCGCAAGTAGATATCAACGGTGAGCTGACGGAAAATATAATAATTTCCAGAGGAGTCAGACAAGGCTGTATATTGTCTCCATTATTAATCAATATCTACTCCGAAAAAATTTTTCATGAATCCATCAGCAACGTTCGAAAGGGCACATATATAAACGGCACATTTCTTAACAACATTAGATATGCTGATGACACTACCTTACTAGCTGATAGTATGTCGGGGCTTCAAGATCTAGTGGACAAACTGACGACGTACAGTGAAGCATACGGTCTGAAGATTAATATACGAAAAACAAAATACATGATCATTAGCAGAAAAAATAACCACAACATAACCAGCTTAAAAATACAAGACTCCTACGTCGACAGAGTACATAGTTTTAAATATCTCGGCTTTACGCTGAATGACAAATGGGATGGTTCAAATGAAATAAGATACCGTATCGAAATGGCAAGAGACGCATTTTTTAAATATAAAAAAGTTTTCACCAGCCATGACATTAATCTTGAAACGAAGTTAAGATTTACCAAGTCATATGTATGGTCAGTCCTGCTATATGCGATGGAGGCATGTACCATTAAAGCAGTGGACATAAAGAGACTGGAGGACTTCGAAATGTGGATCTATCGAAGGATACTCAAAATACCATGGAACCATTTTATATTGAATAACGAAGTTTTAAGAAAAGTTCACCGCGTAAGAGAACTTGTCCCCACTATAAAGAGACGAAAGACAGCATATTTAGGCCATATTATGAGAAACCCAAAATATAAGATGCTGCAAGTTATTACGAGAGCAAATATTGAAGGAATACCCACTAGAGGCAGAAAGGAAACAACATGGCTTCAAAATATTCAGGCGTGGACTGGTATCCGAGATGTAGGAAATCTTCTAAGCGAGGCGAGAAATAGGGACGGTTATGCTGAAATTTTAAAAACCTTATGAACTTATTGAAATGTAATTCGAAAATCGAATAGGCAAATAAAGAAAAAGAGAATCAAGCAACAAGTCAATATTATCATCACCAATACAACCCGAGCCTCGAATTACCCTCCAGAACCCAGCAGAATCCAGAATTTCTTACTTAGAAAATCAGTAGTTATTTCCAACTGGATTCCATTGTATTGTTTGTTGTTTTTCTTATACATACATATTTGCTAATAAAACCAAAAATAGCAAATTTATGGCAGCTTAAAATATATACTTTGATACTCTCACAATGTTTTATTACTTTGTTATAATATTTGTTATTTTCTGTAATTCTTACCACGACGTAGGATATTTCAAAATTGCTTCTGCTTTGTAGGTGGATTTTTAAATAAAACGAATGTGTGTAGGTATGTATATTGTTACTTAAATTTTATGTTTTTGTACAACAATAAAACTGAAAGATTGAAGCTCTCAAAATACCACACCACAGCTAAAAATATAGAAATAAAATATATATATAATGATCAAGATCGGCTATTAAATGCCCAATAAGGATTTTGGACTCCAACTTAAATCAACATTTAATAAATTTAAGACGAAATTGTTTATAAAATTTATGAAATCATAAAGTTGATTGTATACAAATCCATTTTTCAGTCGGCAAATTCAAGAAATAAAACTATACATAATTTAAATTACACAAGGGTCAGTACAGAAGTCTTCGTGCTTTATTTCAATTGACTAATCATAGTTGGAGCTATCATAAAAATTCATCTTAAGCATAAACGCCCGTAGCATATTATGCTAGATAAAATCATATTCTTCTCTATTAATGAATTATTAACAAACAACATTGCTTCCTTATAATATTCTCGTTTGTATAATAATTCTTTTTAAACTACTGTTTTATTCGTAATGGCTATGTTATTTTGTGCTTATAAATATTAAAATATTTTTCCCATTTCATTTTTCTGCTTATATTTTTGAGAGAAGCCAAAAATAAGATTGATGGTTTTAACCACTTGCTATTTAAGTAAATTCTATTCTACTTCGGTTGTTTTTTAAATTATGAATAAGCTTTGTCATAAATTATGACAACACCCCCCTTCCAAAAAAAAAAAAAAACTTAAGGCTTTTGATGTAAACATTACATTATTAAACATTGTTAAATTAATATCGAAGTTTGTGCCTACATTATTTTACATAATTATATAAGGTTTTTTAAAGTTAGTTTGTAAACGGACAATTAAGAAAATTGTTCAAATTTTTAACATACATTTTAATTCTGTAAAGGCTCTGCTCAAGTCATAATTATTTAAGGTTTTGGCAATCAAATTTTATTTTGTTTTCCAGTACAACAGAGAGCTTCCAATAAGCCTGTATATGATGAAAACAATGTAATGGTAACGAGTTTGTGCTGATGTTTGTAACTACCAAAAATATCTGACCAAGACCCATCATCTTATAATTCGATGTATAGATGTGCGCTCGTTTGTCTGTCCGTCTGTGTGTATACGAATATATTTTGATGAAATTTAGTATATGAGCTTTTGTCGGTCATAGGACGAATACTATGATATGTTCAGACCTAGTCTACATAGAAATCACACCTATGAGTTCGACTTAAATTACCCTAACTTCACTAAATTATACGTAAAAACAAAAATATTGTACAGAATTTTTTTTTGGTTTGTATACGTTTTTTTAAAATATAAGAGACTTCGCCAAATGTGGTCAGCATCGGTCCATTTTTCGTACCAGTTTCATATAAAACAAGTAAATAAAATTATATTTGGTCTAGACCGACTATACGATATCTCTATCTCTTAGGCTTAACTAATTTGATATAGAAAATAACAATAAACTCAATTTTAGTGGCATTATTATTAATTTTTTTTGCCTGCAGATATCGAAAAATGGACCCCGAACCTGGCCATATTTGGCAAGGTCGCTTATTTTTTGCATTATTTCTGTTCTTTTTATACCCTATACCACTATGTGGTTTGGGTATAATGATTTTGTGCTGCTGTTTGTAACTACCAAAAATGGTCTGGTTCGTCCATTTTTTTTATTGTAGCTAACATCTTTGTAGCGTTTTTTTTAAGTGCTTTGACGAAATTAGATAATTGCTCTTGTATTTCGGTGCTACACGAATTTAAGTTTAATTTTATTTTAACGTAACTAAGAACATCTTCCTAGTTTTTGTTCCTAAAATACTCTTCGGCCAGTTCTTTATAACTTAAGCTCTGAAAATTTTTATTTACGACTGTTTTTATTTACGACTGAAAAATATTATAGCAATTGAGTTTGTATTCAAATGTCACTTTCTTATAAGCCTTTTCATAAGCCATCATACTATGTTTCTAGGTAAAAAAAAAGGTAAAAAAATGGCATTAGTACATTACTACCTAAAATGATATATAAAAATAAAACATGTGAGTCCGATCATAGGGAAGATGTGTAAACATCTAGTAATTAAAGATTTTTTAAAATCAAACAGAAAGCGTCATCTATGTATCACTTATAGCAAAAACTGTTTCAGCTAATTCAACAACCGTTTGCTGTAAAACGTTAAAAATATCCTAATATAAACGTATATAAGTGATACATAGATGACGCTTTTAAAAAAGTGGCATAAAAAAACAATTTTATATCATAATATTTTCACCAATACAATCATAAGTCACACAGCGTTATCTGCTTCAGCTCACATCGATATGAGTTACGCTGTTTTTGTGATTGTACTGTGAAATAGAAATTTACCCCCCTGCGCGTATAGATGTTTACACATCAAAAACCCCACTATACAAATGAATTATCTGTGTGTTTTCTTTACTACTTGCATTAGCGCATCGTTAGGTAATATAAAAAGGTATAAAAAGATATGATAATAAAAAAAATGCACGTTACAAATGTAATACATCCTCTGTGTATTGACATTCTTACTTACAAATATATCAAAATGGTGGTGTGATTTGTAAGCAGATATCATTACTGGTAATAGAACAAATAATGACAATTATAGGCTATAAAATACCAAAAGCACAAATTTAACACACCATTGTATACTTATAGGGCTGTTTAAATTTATCATAATTTGACTTGTGTAATTTCATTAAAATGAAAAAAGTATTCTCCGGGCGTGTGCAAAAGTGTTAAAGAGGACACTTCACCTTTCTTCGGGTGGTATACGTTTCTTGTTCCCTTTTGTTCCCTAAAAGTTCTATTCCACTAAAGTTTAAATTTGACACAAATATAGTAGTTTAATAAATATTTCAGAACACCCCTTATATTAATCGGTAGGGTCGTGACGACTTACAACAACTAAAGACTGACATCCTACCAACCTTGTAAAGAAGACCGCAGGTCATCATCGATGATCACTTGCGAGCAGTAACCATTATTTTTGATAAAAAACAAAAATCACCTTTTTCTGAAATTAAAAAACAGTTAAATTTGCCAGTATGCCACGCCCACAATTAGCAATAGTTTAAACTATTTTTTGACTACCTTAATCTGGGTATATTAGCTACAAAATAGCGTTAAAATTTTAAAAATCGATAACAAGAAAAAATTAGACTTTTGGCCAATGAAATCAAAATTTCAGCCACGGTGCGGCGAATGCTTACTTATAAGCAAAGAGTTGTTTAAGAAGATATAGCTTTCGTTTTGTCCTACTTCTAAATATCAAATTATTTTTAAATACTTTAACGAAAATTGATGAATTTTTTAATTGATATTTTAATGGAGCCCAAAATAGAAAGTTGAACAAAAGTGAATTTTTCAACCAACAATTTTTGGTGAACCTATATTTATATTGAAATATTTTTTATCAAAAAATCATGTATGCACACCGAATAAAACCAGGATAACGTATACGTAATAATTCAATCAACAATATAAAAAACATATACAGCATTGCAGAGTCAGTGAGTCAGTGATGAGCGGAAACAACACGTTATATAGTATGTCTTATTCTTATTTGTCTTAGCCGAATTTCTGTAACGCACTCGTTGAATATATGTATGTCCATTCGTCAAAATAGTAACAACGGTGGAGCTTTCATTTTAATTCAATAAATGGATCTCACCCTCTTTGAATTGAATATAAATCTTACTATACTTCCTTAGGTTTCGAGTCGCTTAATATGTTCTGTTAAGTCAATTTTACATACTTTAACGTTTATGATTAGTAACGTTTATGTCAAACGGTTTCAACATAGTACTTCAAAATTATTTCTCATGTTAGACGAAGGATAAATTTCTATTTTACAAATTATTGTCATTAATATTCTGAAAAGCAAAAATTATAAGCTAAACAACCCATATGGATAGACTTGTGTGGTTTAATAAAAATAGCCATAAGCAACAATGTGGTTGTTCTGGGATCACATAAATTTAATATAAATATATTATGGACGTATTTAAGTACACATAAGTATGTATGCGTAATAACCAAACAAACCATTTAACTTTAAATAATGAATGCTCAGAAATTAAATTAAGTATTTAGACACACAGAGATAACAGCTTAGCAGAGTTATTAAATGCATTTTGACTTAAAAGCAAATAGTTTACTTTTGATTACAAATCGGAATTTGAAATATGATATAGCGAATATTTTATGAATCCTTTTATTTCTGCAAAATGACAGCTTTACATGTAAAGTGTCTAAAAAAAACTTTAATTTCTTATAGATATATTGTTAACCTTAAAGAAATAGTTTATTTAAAGCAAATCCAGCAAAACATAATTTAATGTATATAATTAACGATACTTTAACAACTTTTGAGCTCGTTTTCTTCAGCAGAAAATTACAAATATGTTTTCAGCAATAAAATCGGATAATAACTTCCAATCTCATAAACAGACATTGGTCACATATATGTGACATCACTTAGCAATCCTCCAAAAAGGATTTAGCTTTTTTTTTAAATTAGTTTAATTTTTTAACACTGTGAACAATTGTAATCGCCTAAACAACCTATTCGCAAAATCGGCAAAATGCCAATTATTACGAATTAACTGAATTAGTACTTGCGCAGTGCAACAGCCATTCTAGGAGGAGGAGGAGGGGGGGGGGGGTGAGGAATTTCACGTCCAGGTGAAAGTACTAGGCCAGTATTTTACAACCTCCAAAGGGTTTGGCTTCTTCAGGCCAATTTTTTTTTATGATCTTTTATATTTGTATCTTATCCTCATATTTGTTTGCTTAGTTTTTCAGCTATAACTCAAGCACTCTTGATGATTTCTCGTTTCATTCTTCAGCAAATCAAGTTGGACTAATTTTATCGAATGAAATCTTAAAAATTGCTATTTTGCCCATTTTTTATACCCTCCACTCCAGTGTGCAGAGGGTATATATAAGTTTGTCATTCCGTTTGTAATAATTAGAAAAAAAATTTTGGACCCCATAAAATATATATATTTGTGATCCTTATAACAACCGGAGTTGACATAGCGATGTCCGTCTGTCCGTCTGTGGAAATCACGATGACGGCATCAATCGGGCAGCTAGGGTGCTCTTTGACATAAAAAATGATTCACTAACATCCTGAGAAGTTTGCTGTTTTAAATCGTCCAAATCGGTCGATTAGGGCCCGAGATTTGAATGAAGAACTAAAAAAAGTCTTGAATAAATATAATTTTCTATGTCGTACTTGTCACGATCACGCACTCAATAGGATAGCTAAGGTGATCGTTTTCAGTGAGAATGATTCAACAAATTCATGGGAAGATTTCTATTTCAAAAATCATTAAAATCGGTGGAACAGGTCCAGGGAAATCTCTGAAAAATTAAAAAAAATTAAAAATATGATGTTTCTATATTGTTCTTGTTGTTATTCTAAATGTTGTATTGTTGTCATAGCTGGACTTGTAATTTTGGTGGTCATTGTGGTAAAAATATAATAAAAACTAACCTTTGTACATTTTTTTATCAACTCTGGTAGAAAAATTTAACAGTTTCCATTGTTTTGGCATCATTAAAAAAATTTATTAGATCATTTCTGTCATTGCCACGAGCCCTCCTGCAAACTTTCAGATTGATTGGGTAACGGGAAAGGGGTTAAAATCGATCCAAATTTTTTCTACCAGCAGACACTACGTGTTAATATAAAGGGAGTAAAAACTCACCAGCATCTAAAGCAAATAATGCTAAAATACCTAGTTGTCAATAAAAAAAAAAAACAATGTAAATTTAGCAAAAAAAATTTTTATATATTAATTTATTTAAAGAGAAAAACACAAAAATATCGCTTGATGTTGTATTTTTTGTGTGTAATATTTACATATACATACATACACATATTAAATAATACAAATAATATACATATATTCTATATATGTATATCCATAATAACTGCATATTAGAAATAAATCGGTATATTATTTTATTTACAAAATTCTGCAATATTTTGTTGTGGGGAAAATACATTTCTTTTGCATTAACACAGTGTCACTTCATTTTGCTCAGCGTGACTATGCCACAGTAGATGGCGCCACAATTTTTGTTCTAATTAGCTTTGCAATAATGTCAATATTTTCGACTTGATATCATACAGAACAATGTTAAGAGTATACACGGGCTGGTCTTTTATTTCATACGTTTTTTCATTATTCTTTTACAAATATGAACATAAGTTTGGTATACTAACTTTTTGTTGTCTTTACAAAATAGAGTTACCGAGTTCATCAATGAGTTTTTTGCTTTCAAAACAGCTCTACATAGTTATATAGAATTATTATTCTGCTTTACCTACAAAATATCTGATTGCGATTACATCTAATTTTTAAAAATTGTTTATAATTACTAAAGCATTATTATTCACATAAATACAAAATTGCACTTTTCAAATTTTCCATTCAAATTTGAGAAAATATCAATTCTAAAAACTGGAATTAAAATTTCAAATTATAAATTAGAAAATATTAATTGAATCAAAACGTCGGAAATAATAAATTAAATTTAGAAGACATCAATTGCATCTTTAATATACATATAAATTTTATTCGTTAAACACAAATTGAAATTCCAAAAAAAACACCAAATATGTTTACATTAAAAAACAAGTAAGAAAATTATAGTCGGTCTAGACCGACTATACGATACCCTATACCATGCGTTTAGAAACCCTATCTCTTAGGCCCAACTAACTGGACATAGAAAATAAGCAAAAACCAAATTTGAGTGGGATTTTTATTAATTTTTTGGCTGCGGATACGAAAAAGTTCATATCGCATGCTATATCTATATAGGGACTTGGTCCAAAAATGGAACGATCCTGATCATGTTTGGTAAAGTCTCTTGTATTTTGCAAAAATATATACAAACAAAATTTGAGAAGAATCAGTGCCTAATTTTTTTTTTTTTAATAGATTTAAGTGAAGATCGGGAAGCAGCTCTATATGGGGTCAAGGGAATCATTTTTGGACTACTCATTAATGGATGTAATGAACGCAGACAAACCCAATTTGAGTAAGATCTATATGACAATTTGGATCTTATGGCAATTTATGTCGATTTCAATTGATAATTTGTATGGGGGCTAGGTCTGAACATGGACCGCTTCTCACCAATTTCAATAGCGTTCATCCCATGGCCGATAAAAGCTTATGTACCAAATTACATCAAAATACATTCATATTTGCGACCTGCAGTTTGATTACAAGCTTTACATGGACACACAGACGGACGGACGGACGGACGGACGGACATTGTTAAATCAACTCAGAAAGTGATTCTGATTCGATCGGTATAATTGAAGATGGGTCTAGGTCAAATATTTTTGGTTGTTACAAACAGCAGCACAAAGTCATTATACCCAAACCACATAGTGGTATAGGGTATAAAAAATATTGGCATTTAGGAGAAATTAATAGCTTTTCAGTAACTTCTTTTAACGACAGTCGAATCGTTAAAAAAAAGGAAATAGCAAAATTATCAGTAAAATTTGTAAACGATATTCGCTACTGTTAAAGTAAGCTGTTGTTGTTATCTAAACGACAACCATTTTTGTGTTGTTTATTCAATCGATAAAAACTTAAATTTTTAGGTTGAGATGTCGTCATACATAAATAAAAATCATAAAATAGTGAAAATATTTTGCTTTTATTAAAAAACTTTTTTATATAAATAAAAAAATTAAATAGCATATTCAATTCATTATTTCATTATCAAATAAATAAACAGAAATATTAGTAAAAAAATAAAGATATTAAACATAAACATAAAATCATCTTGTCAAACACGAAGTAATTTGTTTTTTTCTATGCTTCTTTGTGTTTTTCGCTTATTTTGACAGAGATGCCACTCGTTTACAATTTAAATAAATATTAAAATAGATTTGTCGACTGTCGTTAAGATGTATGTACTTAGTGAATCACTTAATCCTTAGTGCAAACAACAATAGCTGTCGATATATTTTGCGATTGTCGGATCGCTGAAATTTACAGAATCGGACTTCAGAAAACATTGATTTATATTCAATGAATTTTAGAGAAACCTCAAATGATATTTAAGAATTGCGAACACAAAAATTGTTACATAAATAAACGCAATTTAATGAGAATGTTATTTATATATTATTTTTCACAATTTTTTTGGATGAAAATTTTAAGTTTTTCAGAAAATAAAGATAACAAATACTTTTATTTAAAATGTTCGGGACATTTAGTTTTTTGCGTTTGGCATCCGTAATTTGATTATTTATTATTATAAATTTATTGTCTATGTTTTCAAAATATAGCAATATTTTAATAAAAAAATTGAGAGAGTTTTTTTTTTTGGTTATTATTTTGTTAGTCCATCCGACCTATATGGCCGCAATGAAGAAATATTTGGCCAGTTAAAAGCCAAAAAAGCACGATTTAATGCATATAGCCACCCTACACAAACATTACCTTTGCAATGGAGGTTAGGGCGAGCTATTTAATTAGCAAAAACTAAATTAAACGAGAAGTTATGTCATATAACCGGAAACGCATGCATATAGGTATATAACCTAAATGCATGCCGATCAGTAACCATGATGACCAAAAAGCAAACACCGAAATAAATCCGAAATAATAGAAAAGACGAAAACCAACCCAAAGAATTTGCTGAAATAATCTGGTATTAAGTTTAACAAATTGTTTACTTTTTCCAATATTTTGTTTACATTTATTATCATTACTCAAACCGAGGTGGAGGGTTTAAAAAATTCGGCACAGCCGAATTTAACACTCTTACTTGTTTTTAATAACTTTTTTTTTATTAACAATACATATTCAGAGTATGATTATATTTCATTTGTACGTATGACTGGTATTTTTAATATTAAATGAAACAAACATCAGTATTTTCTATTCTATTTTTTACATGGATATACTCGTATTAATAAAAATTATTTATTTAAATTTATTTTTTTCTATTTTTACAAATATAAAAATAAAAACCTTATGTTCGATCTTTTACATTTTAATGATTGATTTAGAAATTAATCAGGCTCAAGGTTTAATTTTACAAACAGTAAATATATTACTAAATACATTTTCGTTTATGAAATATTTTCAAATTTATTTATTTATTTTTTCAATATTTTAATTTAAATTAAACGTAAAGTTTTTTATTGCATCGCAAATTACTCCACTAATTTGAACAATTATTATTATTAAGTTATGAGCTCATAAGCTTATTGCGTTATATATTTTATTGAAATATTTTTTCCAGTTAAAAATAATAGTTTGCTCTTAGCTATGCATAAATATAATTCCTTTTTTGCTTTAAATGAATAAATTGAATTGGGATTTTTCAAAGGAGTTGGGGGTTGAATAAATATTTGTATAGAAGTGTGAATTTAAAAACATTATTCTCTCTAAATGAAAATATACTTTGCTTTATATACGAGTAACTTCCATGCTATGCAAAAGATAGATGATGCATAAAATTGAGCACATCATTAGCGAAAGTAAAATGAAATTAACTGCAACGAATAGCGAATATAAGCTAACAACGCTTTTGCGACACTTCACAAGGCCATTAAGCTACGAGTAAATCTTTTTGCAAGTACATTCATAAGTGCTTCTGATATTTTAAGCTTATTAACAAGGGGTGGTAATTTTATCAAGTTTTTATTTTACATAATAAAGTAAGTGTTAAACTACAAGATGCCAATTGGGAACTATTATGTTTTTATGCTCAACGTAGTCTTCCTCTTTAGTTCGATTCTTTTTTCCCAGTGATACTCAATATCTTCAATACTCTGTTTAAAGTGAGAACCGTCATCTAAGAGAACCACCGAGAACAGTTCATTGCTGGAAAATCATTTAACAATAATGAATTTTTTACATTTTGGAAAAAGAAAATAATCCGATGGCATTAAACGAGAAATGCAAAAAATAAATGTAAAACGATTTTTTGACATTTATTACATTTCGGATTCAACTTGCCAATGATGGAAGATAAGTCCATTATTAATTTACCAAACTGCATGTTACATTGGAATATCAAAGACAACATATGCTCATATGGCCGAATATACAGGGGTTTATCAACGTAATGATTATAAGCAATAATTCAGCTGCAATTATGGTCTCATATTTTTTGTTTCATCTTAATCCTAGCAGATTTCAGGTATATAAACACTACTGCCACTGCTACAACAACAAATCAAAATATGAATAACACTTGGTGTTGAGTATTTAAATGTAGACTTAGACCAAAATATTAAAAAGAAAAACTACAAATGCTAAAGAAATAAACACAAAAAATTTTCAAAAAATAATTTGTTTTTAAGAAGAACAAATATTAAAAAAAAAAAAAAAATGGTGGATACAATAAATATAATAAAAATATTCTCTTTGTGGCACAATAACAAAACGAAAAAAAATCCTGCGGCAAATTTAACTTGACAACAATAGAACAAATGGAAGGAGTACAAGAAGCAGACATGATTGTATTAGTTTTTTTTTTTTTTTTTTGCTAAATTCGTAGTTAGGAGTAGTAGTAGTAGTTATAGTACCAGTACTAGCCATAGACAATGATGACGGTACGTACAAGTATAATAATTATTAAAAACAACAACACAAAACTAAAAACGATATATGTACATAAGTAGGTTGTTTGATAGAAAAAATAAGACTAAGGAAATTTTATCAGAATTGCAAAACTCATAAAAATTATTTTATTCACATATTTATGTGCTTTGTTCCATAAATAAAGATCAGAAATTAAACATACATACATACATATTTGCCATAAATGGGCAATTCCATGTGACTCACGTTACAGTTTGACACATTTTTTCAATGTTAAATTCGATGTCAATCAAAGGCATATTCATATTTTTAAATGAAAATATGTATATACATAGATACTAGGCTACTGACTTAAACTAGTAAATTTTTTTTTTTTAAATATATTGTAACCATATGGTACCCAGACAGTTATTTGACAGTGTGACTCACGTTACGAAAAAAAGTACACCAACATTTAGAAGTCAACATTAGTGTTAATTTTCTCCTCTTGCAGAACAGTTTTAAAAAATCAACTTTTTATAAAAGGTTAAAAACATTCAAGGCTTTTGTTTAACACTCAAATTCCAAATATTACATACCAATAATGATGTTTGTTCTAATTAATAAGTGTGACTCACGTTACTGTATCTTGTGACACGCATTACATTTCCCACTTCTGCTTAACAATGACCCTTATTTTGCAATGGTTTGAATTTTAATGTATGTTTCAAAGGATATTTGAATATTTTTACATAACATTAAATATTTTTATTAATCTTTTAAGTCACATTTTGGCAACAGGGTATATTTTTTTTTAACTAAACATATAACTTTATACTAATATTAAAATGTTAATGAATTTGTTATACTATGGCTTCCAAAGAGTGTTATTTTGACAAAATATCGCAAAAGAGTTATTATTACAATCTTGTCGAAACCTATAAATAATACAAATTGTAAACTACTACCTTTAGATATTTATTAATCATGTTTTTATTGTTTATTTATTGTTTAATTGGCATCACGAGAGCGTTCAGATTCCAAGGAATCACCAGACAATTAAAACCCTTCTGGATTTCTGTTTGCAGTAACCAAACAGTGGAATTTTTTTGTACCTGATAGTTTAGAGGCGTTTTTCCAAGTTCTCTTTAAATTTAAGGTATCATTTCTTTCCGTTTTTCATGTGAAATTTCTATATTCAATTTAATATGTTCTAGTGAAATTTCATCTTTGAAAAGAGAAGCCTTTGGTTTGTTTCTTGCATGATCTTCTTTTATAAGCGGCTGTAGCTTAAGATTCCTGCAGTTTTGCATGTTGGGCATGAACTTCAAGTCTGTTTTGATCTGATTTTTTTCAAATTCTTTCGTTTCAAATATAATCTTCATAATATTTTCGACTTTCACTTCTCCCTGTCTTTAATTCCCTCGTGATTTTTTTAGAGGTTCTTTTTTGTATATAAAACTAATTTCATTCATATTCTTTACATCTTCATTTAGATGTCACGTTCACGCACGCTCACGTGAGTAAAATTAGATTTTAATCACGTTCACGCGTGAATCACGCTAATCACGTGATTTGTGCCCATTTCTAGTCGTCACTGAAACAGCGACGAATGAAGAAGTGTATGGATGTAGGCAGATTTTTTTTAATGCAGTGAAAATGGTAGTATTTATGTGACTCACTTTACAAAATAAAATTTCCCTTCAATGATAGGATAAATTTCAAAGAAATATAACAACTTGTTTTTTGTTTTAAGCCTACATACCAGGTAGGAGTTACTGTAAAATTTTATTATTTAATTTCTAATATTTTTTATAAAAATTGAAAAATTCTACTTTTTGTGACTCACGTTACAAATTTTGTGGCCTTTCTTAAAATAGGCACTTACCATTTATTTGCGATACCAATTCGAAATCAACCTTTAAAATTTATTCTCGATTAAAATACCTTTATGAATATATATATATATATATATATATGTACATGTGAGGAAAAATTAAATACTTAAAACAATACATACCTGTGAAATTGACACTAACATCCTGAGAAGTTTGTTATTTAAAATCTTCCAAATCAGTCGATTAGGGCCCGAGATTTGAATGAAGAACTAAAAAAGTCTTGAAAAAATATAATTTTCTATGTTGTTCTTGTCACGATCACGACCTCGATAGGATAGCTAGGGTCATTATTTTTAGTGAGAATGATTTACCAAATTCATGGGAAGATTTCTATTTCAAAAATCATTAAAATCGGTGGAACGGGTCCAAGGAAATCTCTGAAAAATTAAAAAAAAAAATGAAAAATATGATATTTCTTGTTATTCTAAATGTTGTATTGTTGTCATAGCTGGACTTGTTATTTTTTTGGTCGTTGGTCGTTTGGTCGTTTTTTTTTATCAACTATGGTAGAAAAATTTAAAAATTTCCATTGTTTTGCCATCACTAAAAAAATTTATTAGATCATTTCTGTCATTGTCACGAGCCTGCCTGCAAAGTTTCAGATCGATTGGGGCACGGAAAAGGGGTTAAAATCTACCCAAAATTTTTTCGACAGACACTAAGAGTTAATATAAAAGGCGTAAAAAATCACCAGCATATTAAGCACATAATGCTAAAATACGTAGTTGTTATTAAAAAAAAAACAATGCAAATTTGGCAAAAAAAAATTTTATGTATTAATTTATTTAAAGAGAAAAACACAAAAATAACGTTTGATGTTGTATTTTTTGTGTGTAATATTTATGTACATATACATATATAACATATTTAATATTACAAATAATATTCATATATTCTATATATGTATGTATATCCATAATAACTACATGTTAGAATAAATCGGTATATTATTTTATTTACATAAAACTCTTCAATATTTTGTTGTGGGGAAAATACATTTCTTTTGCATTAACAGAGTGTCACTTCATTTTGCTCAGCGTGACTATGCCACAGTAGATGGCACCACAATTTTTGTTCTAATTAGCTTTGCAATCGTTATTTCTATTTTAACATGAATGTCAACATTTGCAATTAGATATCAAACTTCAATTCGCGCAGTGTTGCTATGCCACAGTAGATGGCGCCGCAATTTTTGTTCTAATTAGCTTTGCAATCGTTATTTCTGTTTTAACATGAATGTCAATATTTTTGACTAGATATCATACAGAACAATGTTAAGAGTATACACGTGCTCGTCTTTTATTTCATACGTTTTTTCATTATTCTTTTACAAATATGAACATAAGTTCGCCATATTAACTTTTTGTTGTCTTAACAAAATGGAGTTACCGAGTTCATCAATGAGTTTTTGTTCTCAAAACAGTTCTAAATACTTACATAGAATTATTAATCTGCTTTACCTACAAAATATCTGATTTTTAAAAATTGTTTATAATTACTAAAGCATTATTATTCACATAAATACAAAATTGCACTTTTAAAATTTTTCATTCAAATTTAAGAAAATATCAATTCTAAAAACTAGAATTAAAAATTTTCAATTATAAATTACTATTATTTGAATTGCAGAAAATCATATCAAAACGTCGGAAATTATAATTTTAAATTTAGAAGACATCAATTGCATCTTTAATATACATATAAAAATTTTATTCGTTAAACACAAATTGAAATTCCAAAAAAAAAAACACTAAATATGTTTACATTTAACAAATGTTTACATTTAAAAAAATACTGCCATTCAGGAGAAATTAATAGCATTTCAGTACCGCGATACAGTAACTTCTTTTAACGATAGTCGAATCGTTAAAAAAAGAAAATAGCAAAATTATCAGTAAAATTTTTAAACGATATTCGCTATCGTTAAAGTCAGCTGTTGTTGTTATCTAAACGACAACCATTTTGGTGTTGTTTATTCAATCGATAAAAACTTAAATTTTTAGGTTGAAATGTCGTCATACATAAATAAAAATCATAAAATAGTGAAAATATTTTGCTTTTATTAAAAAACTTTTTCAATTCATTATTTAAAAAAAAAAAAATAAAGATATTAAACATAAACATAAAATCATCCTGTCAAACACGAAGTAATTTGTTTTTTTCTATTCTTCTTTGTGTTTTTCGCTTATTTTGACAGAGATGCCACTCATTTACAATTTAAATAAATAGAAAAATAGATTTGTCGACTGTCGTTAAGATGTATGTACTTAGTGAATCACTTAATCCTTAGTGCAAACAACAATAGCTGTCGATATATTTTGCGATTGTCGGATCGTTGAAATTTACAGAATCACACTACAGAAAACATTAATTTAAATTCAATGAATTTTAGAAAACGTCAAATGATATTTAAGAATTGTGAACATAAAAACTGTTAAGGCCAGTATACACGGTCAAAATGCTTGACGTCAAATTCATATATGTGTGCATGAAGCTTTGAACATACACGGTACTGCATATCACTTGATTCATTCATTTGGTTTTTGATTTTGTGCTGAAAACATCATGTCGGTAGCGGACGATACACTTGTCGCCATTTTGGCAGTGTGCTTAAAAGCAAAAGAAAATGAAAAAGAAGAAAAAGAAACGTATCTGGATGAAGGAGTGGTTAAAAAAGGAATTCATTTACCCATGAAAACTTAATGGTAAGCTTCCAGCAATTCTAAAATATTTTTCCTTTCATCCGACATCTCACAATGTGCTTCAAAGTCACATTAAATTCGTACGTCATGCAAGCAGAAAATCTAAAATTTTTGATTTTGCTTCAATCATCGTCGGTGTGACACATACAAACACATTTTCACTAATACCACCAAAATGCAGTTCAATCATTTTGACCGTTTATATCCCGCTTTACATAAAGAAACGCAATTTGATGAGAATGTTATTTTTTATGTATAAATTTTCACAATTCTTTTTGGATGAAAATTTTCAGTTTTTCAGAAAATAAAGAGAACAAATTATTTTATTTAAAATGTTTGGGACATTTGCTTTTTTGCGTTTGGCATCCCTAATTTGATTATTTATTATTATTATAAATTTATTCTGCATGTTTTCCAAATATGGCAATATTTTAATAAAAAAGTTGAAAGAGCTTTTTTTGGTTATTATTTTGTTACTCCATCCGACCTGTATGGCCACAATGAAGAAATATTCGGCCAGTTAAAAGAAACTATACAGCCACTACAGGCAACTACTTTTGTATTAACAAAATGGAAAAATTTTAATTTCATGCGCTTAGAACATAAATTATAAATTTTTGAAAACCATTTTCAAACTAAAGAAAAGTTTAAAAGGCAGTATGATGAATCTGCACCATCCTACGGCGTGATTCAGAAACGGCATATGGAATTTCGCTGTGACCATATAACCAGCTGAGGACACAACAAAAAAAAAATTATCAAAGTTCACGACCTGTTTATGGAAAATTGTCGACTGATATCTCGCGATATTGTTGACATAGTAAAGATCTCTTTTATGTAGCAATTCATAACGCCTTTGTATAAAGGAAAGATTTTCAGCTTTAATAGTAAAGTTATCTCAAAACAAAAGCGTATTTAAAGGACTTTGAGAATCTACTATTTGGAAGGGATAAACAGGCTACAACATCATCATTGAAAAAAGTGTATCGATATTATGTTAAATTTAATAAATAAATTTTTAAGCAAATATACTAAGGGTTTTACTTTATTAAAAGTAAAAGCATTTGAACCTGAGCGTGCTTGATTTCTAACTCAATCATTAAATTTTACAATAGCTACACTATACACGTAGATTACAACCAAACCTCTGTTACATTTACATATTTATTTTGTGTGTCAAAAAAACATACATAATAATAACTCGTATGTTATATACATTCGAAAATTTATTATTTTCTATTTTTACATACATACATATATTTTAATTTTTGCGTTAGAAATTAATCATATGTTTCTGTTTTAAATAAAGCAAAGGTCTTATAGCACATTTGTTTAAAAAATTTATCTACATTCTCTAAGACAGATTATACAGCTCTTTCGGGTCGTTTTTTATTATAGTCTTGATTTAAGATTTAATCGGCTCAAAGACGAACGCTGCTGAAAATGAAGAAATCGATGAATATTGAGAACTAGTTCCTATGCAAATATCCCTTCTAAATTTGACTTAAATTTCCCTAAGATTCATTTGTATGAGGAAATTATATCCAAATCATCAGTCCAAAAATAAAGAATGTAGGTGCATTTTCAATCATAGTTAAGTATTCAAATATATCTAAAGACTTACAAATATGACATATTTTAATCAACTTTTGTTTGTGTTCTAAACGGGCCATTTTTGAATTCAATTCCAAAGTTAGTTAGTTCCACCAAACTCTAAATATTTCTCAAACAACCCTTTAACAGGCTAAAAACACTTCTTCATAAATACATTGTTATGCAGCTAAAAACAATGCTATTTACATATATTTAGTTAGAATTGTTGATGCTTCAGCTTGCTATTGTTGCAAGTTCTGCAGTATTTTGTTTGTATGCATAAACATGAATATATGTATAAATAAACATATAGAACAGAAAAAACAACATCTAGTGTTAACAATATGCAACATCAGCCAAGCAGAGACATACAAACGGCAAATAAAAAAATATCGCGTTAGGCAGAGAGGCAACGATATTAATACCATCAGCAACAAAAACATCAACAATTAAATTCTTTCTAACAAAAGTATAACATGCAAAACACTTATCGCTTCATGACAACACACAGGAATTATAACAAAAAAAATCCGAATTTCCAGCGTTATTTCCCAGCAGTTTCGAAAAACCTTATGGACACAGTATATTTGAATTTTGCTTTTTCCTGCTACACTATACACGTAGATTACAACCAAACCTCTGTTACATTTACAAAAAAAAAAAAAATGTGTAACGGAAATGTAAAACTTACAGGATGAGGATGAAATTACGAGACATCCGTTTTGGATTTTTTTTGTAACGATTTAGTATATAAAAACTGTTAAGTTCTTAATTTAAAAAATCTATAAAGTTTTAAATCATTTATCTGAAGACCTTTAAAACAACTTAGGAAGTGCAACAGCATTCAGAGAATAGATCTATATTTCTTTATAGTTTCAAACTTAGACAACAATTAATAAAAAAAAGCTTTAAAATTGAAAAAAATTAACTTTCTGCTTCTCTAATCTCTAAGCGCATTTTTTGTATTATTTTTTACAATTTTTCATTTCTCAATACGAATTTGACTTTTCTCAATTTAAATTTTTCTTATCTCAATATTAAATTTTCATTTCTCAATAACAATTTGTATTTTCGCAATATTAAATTTTCATTTCTCAATAACAATTAGTTTTTTCTCAATATCAACTTCGATTTCTCAATTCCGATTCATATTTGCTCAGTGTCAGTTTATATTTTCTAAATATCAATTGGGCCTTTCTCAATTTAAATTTTTTATTTCTCAATATCAATATCGCATTTCTGAATATCAATTTTCTCAATATCAATTTGTATTTTTTTCCCAACTTCAATTTTTATATTCTCAATATTAATTGTCATATCTCAAAAAAAATTGGGTACTTCCCAATATTAACTTCGATTTCTTAATTTTAATTCATATATTCTCAATAATATTTTATTTTTTAATTTTTAATTTCTGAATATCAATTTAGTTTTTCTCAATTTCAATTATTCATTTCTCAATATCGATTTGTATATTCTCAATATTAATTTTAATATCTCAAAATCAGTTGGGTTTTTCTGAACATCAATTTGGATTTTCTAAATATTATTCTAGTTTCCGAATATCAATTTACAATTTTCATTATCAATTTGTATTTTCTGAATTACTAGTGAAGAGAGTTGATTTCATCGGCAATAGACTTCGGCTCTAAAAATCTTATATTCTTGGTACTATGTACACTCTTTTCAGTCAAACGTTACGAAACGTTACGCTCAACTCAAAACTCAAAAAAAAAGTAGAGTAGAGTGCGGAGTTGTGGAAAGGCCTTTGTCCTTGGCCAAAGTCGTTTTTTGTGTATCTCAGCATAAGGAATCTCTAGAACGTCTTAAAACACGGAAGGATTTTGTTCAAACAAAAAAAAAAAAAAAATTTTGTTGGCCCGAAAGACGCTTTTTCGGTATTTTAAAAAAAGGTGGGAATTTGTGGAACACGTCTCAGATGGACAAAAATTGCAAATTTTTATTAATATTTTTTATTCAATAACTCAATAGTAGCAAACTTTAATGGTTTTTTCCATTTGATTCATCCCATTTGGTACAAGTATAATATCCGGCTGTTAAATGGGCAAACTCCAAGTGAACATGTAATGCCTTCTTCATTTAGACTCTAGTAGTTTTTGAGTGGGTTCTGCTAGTTGCACTTCGACGAACTTTTCCATTTTTTCCCGTGTTTTTATAAATTTATGATGCGGCATATTAACTAAAAAATAACAAAATGCCATAAAAAAATTCGAAAACTTTTAAGATTATCCTGCCTGCGTACTGCATAAAACATAAGAATTATGCAAGAATAAAGCGAAATACGCATTTGAAAAATCCAATCATTCAAATATGGTTTTTCACATTACTCCCCACATTTGGCCACCGCGTCATCGTAACGTGGAATGTTTATGTAAAATTGATTTTGTGCATCACCAATGTATGTTTTCTATATACTTGTATATATGTATACGTATGTATATATACTTTCTTAAAAAAGTGAGTGAACTTACCGCAAAAACGAATGGTAACAAAACATTTTGAAATATAATCAAATATACAACCTGAAGACACTCAGAAAGAGTATCGACAGTATGTACTCATGATAGTTGAAAGTTGATTAATGTTCCGAACTAAACTGTATAAAAGTTGCTTCCGAGTTAAACAAATATTAAATATAATCTAGAAATTATGGTCCTACTCTAAATGTGTCTTAAAGTATCGTACTGTCAACAACATAAAAATAAACATTTTAAACATTTTATTCAATCCAATGCCACACAAAATTCTTAATTGTTATTTTCTTCAAGTTATCTCAAAATACTTTAGTATTTATTTTGTTACTTAAATAAGTATTAAGAAATCAATTTATATTCTGTTATTAAACTATGACAAAACTGTCATTAAGACATGAATATACAATGATTTTGAGCGTGATGCTACTGTCAATTGACAATGGACTAAAAGTGCTAGCAAAATTTATATGCATGCACAAGTGTATGGATATCAAATGTAAATGAAGCCATTAGCTATTAAGTGGATGGATGACGTAAGGAATAGTGATTTAACGACTTGTCCTATAATTGAAAATAAATGCATCATGCAAGGAAATGAGAGAAAATGTTGAAAATTTTATCATATAATCAAAACATAAGTAATAATGCATTAAAATTATTCAAACTTGAATAACTGAAACCAATTTAAAATAAAAATAAACCATTGCATACCTTAAGGATGAATTAATTGTAAATAATATGGCATATTTTAAGGCAGCTGTTATTTAACTGTTTAAGGTTTCAAAATGAAACATAGACTAAAGTAATTACGTAGTACCACAATTGATTGATAATAAATAAATAAATTATAGAATATAATTTCTTTAGGCCTGTAGCATAAGAGAGAATTGTGAACTACGATATTGTCAATATAGTTATATATAATTACAATAAAGAGTCAGTGTTGTTTTGATACTCAAGCAGATCGTATTACTTATTTTACATGGCGCAGTCGGTATTTAAATAAAAACCACGCGGTACATAAAAAATATAAAAAAAGAGACATACAGAAAAGTAAACAAGTCAGACCGACTATACGATACCCTATACCATGCGTTTAGAGACCATATATCTTAGGCCAAACTAACTGGACATAGAAAATAAGATAAACCAAATTTGAGTGGGATTTTTATTAATTTTTTGGCTGCAGATATGAAAAAGTTCATATCGGATGCTATATCTATATGGGCACTAGGCCTAAAATTGGACCGATCCTGATCATCTTTGGTAAGGTCTCTTGCATTTTGCAAAAATATATACAAACAAAATTTGAAAAGAATCAGTGCAATATTTTTGTTTTTTGATAGATTTAAGTGCAGATCGGGAAGCAGCTCTACATGGGGCCTATGAGTAAGGGTTGTCCCATAGGGATAATTTTTGGACTACTCATTGATGGATGTAATAAACGTATACAAACCCAATTTGAGTAAGATCTATATGATAATTTGGATCTTATGGCAATTTATGTCGATTTCATAGGGGTCATTTGTATGGGGGCTAGGTCTGAACATGGAACGATTTTCATCAATTTCAATACCGTTATGGTATTTTCATCCTATGGCCGATAAAAGCTTATATACAAAATTTCATCAAAATATACTCATATTTGCGACCTGCAGTGTGATTACAAGCTTTACATGGACACACAGACGGACGGACGGATGGACGGACGGACGGACGGACGGACATCGTTAAATCGAATCAGATAGTGATTCTGATTCGATCGGTATAATTAAAGATGGGTGTAGGTCAAATATTTTTGGTTGTTACAAACAGCAGCACAAAGTCATTATACCCAAACCATATAGCGGTATAGGGTATAAAAAGAAAGGAAAATTTGAGAATTAATTGGGTATCCACAAAAAAAAAAAACTAAAAAACTAGAACAAAACCTAAGTTTTTTATCCATTATAAAAAATAAATTAAGAAACAGTAGTTAAAAAACCAAAGAAAAACACAATATTTATAAATTCTTGGAAAAATCAAAAAGTTACAAAAAAATTTAATACTACAAAAAGTGTGGAAATAAAAATGGACTACTTTAAAAAAGTTTCGATGGTAATGTGGCAGAAAACTGACTACGCACAGTGGACCATTTGACGAGAAGGCGGTCAAAAATCTATAACTTTTGATTGGAGTTTTGGAGTTTGGAGTTTTGATATGCGGTTTTTTTTTTTGTTTGGTTGGTGAGACTTTAGCCTTTAAGTTTTGGTATAAAACGTAATTCTTGACCGAAAATAAAAAAAGTTACGGAGCTTTTAAAATACATTTTCATTTGTAGTTGAATTTTAGTACAAAAGTGAAGTGTTAAAAGTTAAAAAAAGGTTTTTTTTAATATAATGTCTTATTTTTTCAGTTAATTTGACAACTAATACTTTTTAAAAATTTTTTAATTTATTTTTTTCAGAAAATGCCAAACTTTGGCGCCCGTAAACTTTTTAGTACTAATGTGCACAAGGGCCAAAGGTTGTTTTTTTTTTGAAAGATCCCGAGTTAAAATATAATTTATTAAGCAGCGAACGTAAAAGTTACCTTATATTGGTTCAAGATAGAGAAGTTTCAATGAAAAACTCGTATGTTTTTGCTTTAGTTAAATTTTTTTTATTGTCTTTTTAAATATTTCTATATCAATTTTTATGGTAAATTTATGAAATATAACAATTTTTATTGTAAATTTACAAAATATATAAATTTTTAAATCAAGAAAATTTTTTAACTGTATAAAAAAAAAGTGTAACTTATTGTTAGTGTAATGAAAAAGTACTTTAAATCAACCAATTTTAGTAAAAATTTGTTCTAAATAGCCTTGATTTTCATCTTCTAGAAGTTGTTTAGCTTCTTCGTCTAATTCAATAGAAGTAGTTTTCCATTTTTGACGAATGTTGGACATATATGGATCTGAACTGCACAACAAAATAGTGATAAGGTCTTCATTAGTACAACATCTGGACATTTTCCTTGTGTTGTGCTCGCGAAAGAATCTGTGGTCTTTGTTCCTTTTTTCTTGCGCTTCTTCAGATAGATCTCCTATTGGTAGCATATTGTTTTGAATTATTTATTCCCCATGGTACAAAATTTTATGAACTGTGGATGGCATATATTTCCAAGAGTATTTTTCATTATAAAGTATAGCTGTTTTATTGGCGTACTCTCCAAATTTTTTTGCATTTATCTTTCGGCTGCATGCTAGAACTTGTAATATGATTTTGAATCGTCTTATTAATTCATGATCTACACCTGTGATAGATGCTGCAGTTTCCGGATCGTAAAAAAATCTCCTTGCAGTATTTCCATCATTTGTGTTCCTTCCCCTTGTTTTGGTTGGTCGATTACGAGGCCTAACTGTAGATATTTTTGTTGAATTTGTTTTTTTTTTTGCTTTCATTTTTCTTAATTTTCTTTGTTTTTTCTCACTGTTTCGCCTAACGGACCAAATTCCAAATCATAACCCAATTTAATAATTTGCTCCATGAAACGCATTCTAGCATGAAGAAGGGACATTCCAAATTCATAGGCTTCCTTAAAACTATCGTCTTCTGGTGGGAGTTGGCTTAATTGACTTGATGTATTTTGGCATATAATGCAGCTTGACGTTGACATTGTTCCAGTTAAAGCTTGTGCAACTTTTCCATCAATCATTGTGATACACATTTTAAAATGTACTTCAATGTCTTGGTCATCAAATTTAAATAATACTGGTTGAAGTTCCTTAATTTGATCTTTTATTTTTTGAACTTCTTCAGTTATGACATCTTTGGTTTCCTTTTTGAATGCAAATTTTATTGGTCTGCAATACTTTGTTGAAGAAGGAATTTCATTTTTCCATATATAAATTTGCTTGTATTGTTTCTGACCAGAGGATCCATCACATCCCCATTTAGAAATTAAAGTAATGCTGCCATTACCAATTTTTTTTTAAATGATCAGTATCAAGCGTATTTAGCAATCGTTCTGCAGTATGTTCGAGGAGATCTTGCAATTTTATTTCTGCTGATGTTGAAGTGACACTAATAGCAGATTGTGAAAGTAAGCATTCTTTTTTGGCAGAGACTAAATCTCGATACTCTGAAAAAATCCCACAATTCTTTTCATTGGTTCGCTTCCGCAATTCCTTATATTGATTTTTGGTCAATTTCAAATCCAAAAATAGGGCGAACGCTTCTTATCTTCAATTGGTGTAGGAAAGCTTTTCAAAATCCTCTTTGTGCGCTTTGGGCTCGCTTCTACTATTTTTTCAATTATTTCAATTTTATTTTTTTTATTTTGGGTTGGTTGAATTTGGTGCAAAAATGAATCCTTAATAATTCTTTGAGAAATTTCTTCATTGATATTCTCCAGCTTGCGCCTTCGAGATCTTTCACTACATCCGTCAATTGGTTTTGCATTTTTACCACTTTCGTTGGCAGTTGTAGATGCACTCTCAAAAATAAAATCCTTTATTAACCAGTCTTGGTAACGTTTGTACATCTTTGCCTTGCTATGAGAGCATTCAATGTACCGTCGTTTCAAATTCGATGCAAAATTAGTAATTTTTCCTTTATGCATTTCAATGTCTTCTAGGTTACAATTCTTAAAGAAGTCGTTGCTCACTATGTGCAAAATTACATCGTCTACATCATTTCGTTGAAAATAAATATCTGCCAGATCTCTGTAACATTACTTAGCCATTGCACAAATTGTAATGAATAATAATTGTGGAAACATTATTATAAATACTCTTTCTTGCAATTATGTAAAATAAAAATTTTTATCTTTTATTACCACTTTTAGAAGTATAAAAAACCCACACCCTAACCCCTTTTAAAAGGTGAAGCATTCCTGCTCATATCTTAAAGGGCTATGTCGCAATAGTTTTTTTTTACCATTTACCTGTTATTTATATTGTTTCCCATTTTGTCACGTATTTAAACTAAATAACTCTAATTCAGACTATTAATGTTTTTGAAAGATACCTATGTAAATGTACTTGTAACAATTAAGCTCATTATATGTCAACCCTTTTTTATAAGTATATAACAACTCCTGACAACTCCACCGACATGCAAAAAAATACACCGCGGTGCACCGGTACGACAAACTTTTGTATTCATAACACTCAGACGGACGGACGGACATCGTTTAATCGACTCAGAAAGTGTTTTTGAGTCGATCCGTAGAATAAAAGATAGATAAAGGTCCAATATTTTTGGCAGTTACAAACATCACCTCAAACTTAATATATCCTAACGACATAGTGGACAACTTTCGTATTCATAAATTTTGCAGAATATATCTAACCTTTGGTCAGAAAAATTGTTCTGGTGCACACGGGCGGAAACTGGCGGGTGCATAATGGGGTATAGGAGTATAGGGGAGGATTCGGGCTATAGAAGTCTGCAAGATTTTTTCTGACTGCTGTTGACTGGCAGGAGTTATGCTCTATTAAGTAGGAGATTTTCGGTATATTTGGACCTTTTTTAAAATTTTTTTTTTTTAATTTCAGAATGACTCAGTGATTTTACATTTTTAACATTAATAGTATGGAAGCCACAAAATTGTAAAAAATTTATTTCACTTCAAAATCTTTAAAAACAAAAAAGTTACGGTCATTCAAAAATAAAAATTTACAAAGAAATTTTTAATTTTAGCAAAATACTGAGAAAGCCCATTTTCGAAGACCCTGTTCGCTGTGTTATGGTTGAGATAGAGTCGCAATTTTTTGGCTCCCGAGGTTTACTAGTATTTACTTTCAAATGAATAACATAACTTTAAAATCGATAACAAAAAAAAAAAAAATGTTTTTTGGCCGCCTTCTCAAAATATGGTCCACTGTGAAATTAACTGTAAGCCAGATAAAACAAGAATTGGGGCATTTCTAAACGCCTTAGGAGAAGAAGGTATAGAAATCTACAACAACATTGAAATTTCCAAGGCTGACAGATTGGTATATGCAAAAGTTAAAGAAGCTATAGAAAACTATTGCACTCCAAAAAAACGTTTTGCATATGAGCGCTTTATATTCTTCGCAAGACTTCAGCAAGAAGAAGAACCGTTTGAAAATTTTTTTAATTGATATAAAAAAATTAGCATCATCATGTGGTTTTGGCGATCAAAGTGAATCACTCATGAGAGATCGTATTGTTTTGGGAACAAAAACAAAAAATTCCAACAAAAAATGGTAGAAAAAGACGAACTCACATTTGAAAAAGCAGTGGACATCTGTAGAGCAGCAGAGATTGCAGAGAAACACACCACAACAATGCAAAAGTAATGTAGTACACTTTATTATAAAGGAGAAATATAAAACTAACAACACTAACACATATAAAAATAAATTTAGTACTACCCAGTAAAAAAAGAACTACCAAAGAAGTAATAAAAAAACCGCGTCTAATGAATCCGAAGTGGTTCAAAGTTAGGTGAATAACCAATGATTTTAACATTGGCGTGTCCTAGGAAAGAAGTTGTTCATATATAGCAACTTTCCACTTAATATAATAGGGTTTTTAGATGCAACTAAGATTCGATGATTGGATGTTCTTCTTAATAATTGTAACAGAATCTATTCTTTTGCGTATTTAAGATGCGATGAAAAAAGATTTCTTATGAATTGGTTCAATTTCGGATTTTAGAAGTAATTGTTGTCCTATTATTAGAAACACATCCGAAGCATTTCAAAAAATTAAAAATGGAATAAAATGCGGCAAATATCTTTTTTATGATTTATTAAAATCTAATATTTTTGTCAAAAAACAATTCATTTTTTTAAAGGAGATCAATATTAAATTAAAAGTATGTATTATAAAGAAATACAATATTTTTGTCAAAAAACAATTCATTTGTTTTAAAGGAGATCAATTTTAAATTAAAAATGTATTATAAAGAAATAAAATTTTTAGAAACTTCCAACAAATTTGATAGTAAACTGTTAACCTGATTAACAGAAGCATCTTGTTGCGGCATATTTTCCTTTGGAATTATTTTATTTTTCTTCAAAATATGCTTTTCTTTGAAGTGGCGACTTTTTCCGAGTTTCAAAGCAGATCTTAAATCACTTTTAAAAAATTTTTCGGAATTATTTTCGTAGCAAGTTCCACCTATAAAATTGTTATAACAATAAAATTAAGAATAGTGAGAAACAATATTCATATAAAAAACTAGAAAATTTCTATGTCCTAAATGTAATTCGAAACACAAATACGCTGAATGCCCAGCTTACGGTAAAACATGTTTAAAGTGTACTTTAAAAAATCATTTTGCTATTTGTTATAAAAAATAATAATGTAATAATGAAAATGTTAGTGAAGACCAGAATTTAAATTATTACTTTGTTTATTCACTAAAAATAAATAATTTAAATGAGAAAAGTGTTGGTAAAAACGAAAACAATAACAATTCATCCGAGTGCTAGAAAAAAACGATTAAAATAAATAAGTGTACAATTGATTTTAAATTAGATACTGGGTCCTCCGTTAACATCTTGACATTATATTTATTAAAAAAAACTTGAATTAACAAAAACAGATTCTTTCTTAGAAGCCTATGGGGGACAAAAAATTTATCCTTTAGGTACATGTTTATTAACATGTGAGGCAAAAAATGAGGTCTTTTTAGAAAAATTTAGAAAAATTCTTAATTATTAAGGAAAAATTGTCACCAATTTTAGGTTTAAATTCTTGCGTCATTAAACAAGTTAATTCTATAAAAAATAAAGATTTTAAAAAAGACTTTCTCGAACAAAGTAGTGATTTATTTTGCGGGATTGAAAAATTTCCAGGGCAGTATAACATTGAGCTTGTTCCAAACGCTACACATAAAGTGAATCCACCGCATCGTGTTCCTTTAGGAGTACGCGAAAAATTAAAAACATCTCTAGACAATTTAGAAAATTTAGCTATAATATATAAAGTATATGAACCAAGAGACTGGATTAACAATTTAGTAATTGTAAATAAAAAAGATGGTACTCTCCGTCCATGTTTAGACCCTCGAGACTTAAATCAGATTATAAAAATGCATCCGTACCTGATCCCAAACCTAGAAGAGGTTGTGTCAAAAATTAACAATACTAAATATTTTACAGTACTTGACAATAAACAAGGCCCCCATCAAATTGAACTTAATAAAGAATTATCAAAAATATGTTCTTTTAATACGCCCTTTGGCATTTATGAGTACAAAAGATTTCCGTTTGGCATAAAAACCGGCTCAGAAGTTTTCCAAATGCATAATTACAAAAGTTTTGGTGACATTCAGAGTGTAATAATTTACATTGACGATATAATTATTTTTGGACAAACTGTTGAAGAGCATGATATGGCTTTAAAGAAGGTATTAAACCGAGCTAGAGAATTGAACATAAAATTTAATAAAGAAAAAACGTAATATCAATTAAACACAGTTAAAGACAAAATGGTATCAAACCAGATGAAAATAGAATAGAAGCAATAAAACACTTAAAAGATCCCAAAAACAAGAAAGACTTGGAAAAATTTTTGGGAATAATCAATTATGTGAGAAATTTTTTATACCAAATTTATTAGAAATCACAGCATCTTTAAGAAGTTTACTGAAAAAAGAAACATTATTCGAATGGTTATATACACAGTCAGATGCGGTTGAAATGATTTAAAAACAAATTTGTAACAGTCCAATATTAAAATCGTTCGACCCAAAAAAAAAAAAAAATAACAGTCATACAGTGTGATGCTTCACAACACGGACTGGGCGCATGTCCACTACAAGAAAATTTTCCTACGCTTATGCTTCTAGAAATCTATCAGAAACTGAAACCAGATATTCTCAAATTGAAAAGCAATTTCTAGCAATCTTATTTGCTTGCAAAAAATGCCATTGTTTTCTATATGGACACCCTGTAATTGTAAAAAGTGACCACAAACCAATTGAGGCAATAATGAAGAAAGACATATACAGAATACCGGCCTCGAAATTACAAAGAATGCGAATTCGACTGCTAAATTATGATATGAAAGTAGAATATTTAAAAAGTAAACATATGCACATTGCTGATTATCTTTCTAGACATTTTTTGACAGTCCAAGATAATGAAGATGAAAAAGATTTACAAGAAACAGTGTTATCCATAAATATGAGTGATGAAAAACAATTAAAATTAATTACAGAAATTGAAAATGATGATACACTCAAAAAAATAATTGAATACTGCTAGCAAGGATGGCCAAAAGATACAAGTAATGTAACCGATGATTTAAAATATTACTACAAAATAAGAAACAAAATTGCAGGAATAATATTTATCGATGTAAAAATTTTAATTCCTAAGTCCTAACAGAATTTACAGGTGCAAATTGGATATATTCACATGGAGAAGTCCATTCCTCAGCCGAATATGTTCTTTTTACTATTATTTTTTTTAACTACAATACGGGGTAATCTATGATTAAGCAGTCGCAATATTTTATTGATATAGTCAAAATGTAGCTTCAAAGTATTCCAAGCCAGTTTCAACGTAAAGAATATAATTTGGTGTATTTTTTCTTTTTTTTGTAAAATCATCATTATTATGATAAAAAAAACCTGAAAAATTTTTCTACATCATTATATCTTTTAAAACCCCAAAGTTTAGCACCGTATAACATTATAGATTTAGATACTGCATTAAAGATTTTGAGTTCGTTTTATTTGAGATCTTGGGATGATTTATGTATTTTGACCAAGTAGAACTAATCGTCATTTTTGAGGTGTTTAATTTATTTTCTTTACGTTGTTTGAAAGACAAGTTGTAGTTGAAATCCATGCCCAGATATCTATAGCTGTTTACAATTTCTATGTTTTCTTCTCCAAAATTCCACTTCAGATTATTAGATATAGGTGTCCCGCTTAGAAATATTAGTATCTTTGATTTAGCAAGAATTGCTTTTAAACTCCATATGTTGCGGTATGTGTGCTGTTTATCTATCATAATCTGTAGAAGACCCGGTTCATCAGATAAGATGACAATATCATCAGCGTAGAGAAGAATTGTTAATGGTTCAGCTGCAGCATTTATATCTCCAGGTAATACATCAGCCAGGTAGTTAAGGATAAAGCAAATAGAATAGGACTATAGGACTATAAAGAATATATTCTATTTGCTTATAAGAATGCAGCCTTGTTTCATGCCAAGATTTAATCTGAAAATTTGTTGCCAAAAATATTTGGCTTGTGCTGTTTTCGTAGTAAAGTTGTAAGGTGCGAATTATCTTTGATCTTTACCAGAATAAATGTAATTTAATACACTTTAAAGATCAGATATTTTAACAGGTGATGACATAAAGTAGCTTAATCGACACAAACGGAATTAGAGTTTTTTTTCACATACTTATGTTAATTGTAATCTTTCTATCAATTTTATCCAATCAGCATTTAGATTTAATTTTTAAAATGGGAGTTATAATGAAATTTCATAACATTTTACGTAATTTATACCCTCCACTCCAGTGTGCAGAGGGTATATATAAGTTTGTCATTCCGTTTGTAATAATTAGAAAAAAAAAATCTGGACCCCATAAAATATATATATTTGTGATCCTTATAACAAGCGGAGTTGATATGGCGATGTCCGTCTGTCCGTCTGCCGTCTGTCCGTCTGTCCGGCTGTCCGTCTGTCCGTCTGTGGAAATCACGATGACGGCTTCAATCGGGCAACTAGGTTCCTCGTTGGTATAAAAAATGATTCACTAACATCCTGAGAAGTTTGCTATTTAAAATCGTCCAAATCGGTTTATCTGGTCCCGAGAATTGAACGATGGAGTAAAAAAAGTCTTGAGAAAATATGAATTGCCTATGTTGTTCTTGTCACAATAGCGTTCTCAATAGGACAGCTAGGGTGCTTGTTGTTAGTGAGAATGATACACCAACATCATGACAAGGTTTCTGTTTTTTAAATCGTGACAATAGGTTTCATAGGTGCCGAGAAATCACTGAAAAGGTAAAAAAATATGATGTTTTCCTATATTGTTGTTCTAAATTTTGTATTTTTCACAATTGTACTTGTAGTTTTTACGATCGTTGTTGTAATAATATAAAAAGTCACCAATATCAACATTTTATGGTGTAATATTTAAGTTAGTTAATTAATAAAAGAAACTATATAAAACCAATATCAATATTCTGCGATTTTTATAAGATCACAAAATATTTCAAATTGATACATACTACTGTTGCCAATATCAAAATACTATAAATAACATTCATATATTCTGTATATGTGTATCGATAATAAGCGCATATTAAAAATAATATAAATACAAATTATTTTATTTATACAAAATACTGCAATTTTTAGGGTTGCAAAAAATAGTATGATTTTAAGGGTTCTACTTTTAGTACATACATACTCGCATTCAAAAATAGTAGTAAACCATAAAATATCTACCCTGTAAAAAATTAGTAGTGTTTAAAAAAAATTTTTTGTCAGATGATAATAATATAATATAGATGTCAATAATATTTAATTATAACACATTTTCAAAATTTATTATTTAATGTTTGGCGCAGGCAAACGCCATTCCCGGACTACCGAGAATTTAATGCACGAGTTATTCGCATTAGGAATATTTGCGGAGCTCAGCTCAATCAAAGTGCAATGATCAAGCCTCACCCTGGGAAACATGTGTTCATGCTTTCCTTTGCACAAACGCCATTCCCAACTACAAAAAATTGTAGACACGAGCTATCCACATCAGGAATAGTCGCGGAGCTCAACTCAATCAAAGTGCAATGATCAAGCTTCGCCCTGGGAAACATGTATTCATTCATTTCTTAGCACAAACCGAACTTCTTATGGCACATTAAAAATAAACTAATTGAGAAGTACAATTCATTATTACGCTGTATTTTAATACTATATTCTTATTTTTTTACTAGCTAGTAAACAAAGTGATCGTATCATTGTGAACGAAATAGAATTGAAATTGTGTGCAGATTTGTTTTACTTAAAAAACTGTTTCTACAGATAGTAAATAAAATCCCAGTAAACATTTTATGCAATAAGTGATCATGTGGAGTCTTTTTTGACTCTTCTGTGCTATTAAAACAGTCATAAATGCGCTCTTTTGCTGATCACAAAATATTCTTTTGTTGGCAGGAAATATTACCTTACCCCCGACTCATCTTGAGAACCTTTTTTATCCAATTTACTGATTAGTTTCGACTTATTTTTGAGTCATATTTAATGTCCTTTTTCTATAAATCACTTTTTAAGCGTAAGCAAAAATCATTTCTTAGTCTTTTTCTAATACCGCATGTGATTCATCAGTTTTTAATCATCAAAAGTGCTCGAAGAAGACACAGTAAGATAATTTTTGTTAAAACAATCTTCGAAATGATTACTGGGATATAGTATATTTTTGTTTACACATACATATACATAATGGCACCAGTAAGCCGAACTCTCTCATGAAACACATAGACGACAGCGGCTACACGACTACAGCCTGTCAAAAATAAAATACACATGTTTATATGAAAACGATTATTTTGATACCAACACAGCTACACGACTACATGACCACTTTTGCTGCTGTAGTCAACTTAGGTTAATTTCTATTTTTGTTGGCTACAAAATAAAAATAGTGTTGACAATATAACAAAATATGTAAAAGATATTATTGCCATGAAATATTTTATTTTTTTGAAAAAATTAATCGCAAAATGAAATGCTATAATAATTCTATTAATAAGTAAATTTATTTATTTATTTTTACGTTATAATAATGCATTATAAATAAGTAATATATTTAAGACAATTTTATATAGAATCATACAAGTTTTTCTATTTTAATAAAGTAAAAAAAATATATAATAGGCACTACTGAAATAAAAATGCTATTGTATAAAAACAGCTGTTTATATTGTTGTTATATGTTGCTGTCGTTTTCAAAAAAAATTAAGTAGTTGACTACACGACTACAATTGCAGCCAGCAGCATTTGTATCCGTGTGTTTGTGTAGCCTCTGTCGTTTATGTGTTTCATGCATAAGTAACAATTTCATTTAGTCTTATGAAAGCTTTTGAACAAAGCAGATATACGTCGCACTGTTTTGTGAAATCTTACATTGTTTTTTAATAGGTACCAGTGATGCCAGGAGATTTTTACAGAAATCTCTACGCTAATGAAAAAAATCCCTTTTTTTCCCTACACCCACTTTTTTCTCTACATGTGCAATCATGTGCAATCCAGCTGACCTATTTAGAGTATGATCGTGATGCAGAGGAACATTACTATATCAACTCCGCTTGTTAAAAGCATCAAGAGTATATATATGTTTTATGGGGTCCAGTTGTACGATTACTTTTTCTTATGATTTTTATTCCGACTATACGATATCCTATGCCAAGTGTTTAGAGACAGGGTCTAAGGTCCAACTAATTAGATATAGTAAATAAGCATAACCTAAATTGGAGTGGCGTTGTTATTATTTGTTTTGCCTGCATATATGAAACAGTTCATATCGGATACATTCTTTATATAGGATCTAGGTCGAAAAATGGGCCGCTCCTGATCATATTTGGTAAAGTCGCTTATTTTTTGCAAAAAAATTTAGAAAAATCTATGCAATATTTATGTTTTTTGATAGAATTGTGTGAAAACCGGGAAGCAGCTTTGTGTGGGGGCTATAACTCAAAAATCTTCTACAGGGTTAATTTTTGGACTACTGATTAATGGGTGTAAAAACATACCGATTTTAACTATAGTTCGACAGCGTTCGTCCTACAGCCAATAAAAGCTTATACACCAAAATTCATCAAAATATATTCATATTTGCGACCTGTAGCTTGGTCACAGAGAGGGACAGACGGACTCAGAAAATGGTCAAATATTTTTGGTAGTTACAAAGATCACTACACTACAAAGATCACTACTTTTTTAAGTTTTAAAAAAAAAAATTTTAATTTTTTAAATTTTCAATTTCAATAATGCAAAAATAACATAAAAAGGAAGAAAATAGCATAAAAAATAAGATAAGAATATCATTAGAATTACATAAAAACAACATAAAAAACCAACAGATATTATAAAAAAATATTTTTACTATTCTGTATAATTCATCATTTATATGGCTAGATGTGCATTTAAAATTTACACAATTAATTAAAATGGCTTGCAAATGGGATCTTATAACGTAAACAGAATTTTGGTTGTTGGTTTTATAATATATTTTTTTTAAGACATTGGTTATTAGCATGTATACTTAGATCTGATTTATCGCAATTTAATATTTTTTCACAAGCCTTGCATCTGTATTTAAAGTCGTCATCTTTGACCTGTTCCATCTCGTTAGCTTCTCGTCTCTCAACTAACTTGAGTAAAACCTTGGTTTTCTGTATTTCTTTGATGTGTTTTCAGCATCATCGAAAAACGAATCGGACATTTTTCTAAAATTAATTATGTTTACATTTATAATATTTTAATGTTCTTTTTATTTACAAACTTAATAAAATCGAAGAGATTTACAAGTATTAAAAAAATGCACAAAAGTGTTTTTTACTTGTCATTCTTATTAAAGAAGCCACGTATTTACTTTCTCCACATTATAGAGTTATTACCAGATTTAAAAAAAGATATATATTTTTAATTTTAAAGTTTAAAATTGAAATATATATAATATTAAGTTGTTAAAAAAAAAACTTGCAAAAAAGCCCTACTATTCGACAAAAGTAAGAAATCTTTTGCATTAAACAAATAGACGCTTATTCATTTATCGATGCGTTACAAATGGAATGACAAACTGATGTAATAAGATCGGAAAAATAAAACTGATTAACGCTAGTGCTTTTAAAATATAAGACATGGACAAGTATTCCGAAAAAGATCCGAAATTTAAAAATGTATTTTGTTTACTATCTTCTATTGACTTTAAAATTGTTAAACGTGAATGCTGAAAATTCAGAGTATTTGTTGTAATAAATTACCAAATTGATCAAATTGTTTACATTTTCATATATTTTATTTACATTTGTTACAAATAGTGCAAGAAACCTAGGTGGAGGGTATCAAAGATTCGGCATAGCCGAATTTAACACTCTTACTTGTTTTTATATGTATCTGCATTTGGAAGCTCTTCCCTGACTATTTTATAAAGTAAATTTTTTTTCCTACATTAAGGTTTTCTTCTAAGCACTTTTATGAAAACATGCAATTATAATAACTAGCAGATTCCAGCCCTCGAAATTCGAGTGCAAATTCTAGGAAATTTTATTTTTTCATTAAACAAATACCCTAAAAGTATGCTAATATGCTTATAGCTAATTCACAAATCAACACAAAAAACAAACTCATTTTTATTACAAACACATTAAAAAATTTAATAGACACACATATACCATTGTATAATTTTATGCATGTGTTAGTAGCAATTTTAAATGTAATTTACTCAAAATAAAGGAAAAATTTAAAAATCCGTAAATCTGCAAAACGGATAAAAAGAAATACCTTTCAAATAATATACGTCTGGTCAAAATCGGGATAAAACGGTAGAACAAAACATGGGTAACAAGAAATCGCCTAGCCCATTAATATTACAGATAACATATTGCTACAATTATAATAACATTTCATGGAATATAAAAAAAAATAACATTTCAATTCAATTTTTAATAATATTTGTTATATATACGTTTGTATTGTATTGCAGACAAGACTTTACTGATTCTTAAAGGTCATACTGATTCTTAAAGGTCTAGACCTCCGCAGTATCATTGTACCTAAGACTCTTTTCAGAAACTCATAAACTAGGGCATCGTACAGTTGATCTAAACCGATTTTTTAGTTGTTGATAGAAAATTTAAAATGCTAAAAAAGCAAACGTCTTTTTCTTTTTTGAATCATTAATCATTCGTACAAGTTTTGCATACCTTAAGTTTGAGTCATTATCGCTTGTTTTTCAATAAGTACATATATTAAAACAAGTAAGAAAATTATAGTCGGTCTAGACCGACCATGCGATACCCTATACCATGGTTTAGAGTCCCTAACTTTTCGGCCCAACTAATTCGATATAGAAATTAAGCACATAAACCAAATTTGAGTGGCATTATTATTAATTTTTTGGCTGCAGATATGTAAAAGTTCATATCGGGTGCTATATTTATATGGGGACTAGGTCGAAAAATGGAAAAAATATACATAAACCAAATTTGAGAAAAATCTGTGCAATATTTTTGTTTTTTTTTATAGATTTAAGTAAAGATCGGGAGGCAGCTCTATATGGGGCCTGTGACTAAGAATTGTCCAATAGGAATTCTTTTTGGACTACTAATTAATGCATACAATAAATAGATACAAGCCCATTTTACTATGATCTATATGATAATTTGGATCTTATGGCAATTTTTGTTGATTTCATAGGGGTCATTTGTATGGGGACTAGGTCTGAACATGGACCGAATTTCACCAATTTCAATAGCGTTCATCCCATGGCCGATAAAAGCTTATATGCCAAATTTCATCAAAATCTATTCACATTTGCGACCTGTAGTTTGATTACAAGGTTTACATGGACACACAGACGGACGGACGGACGGACGGACGGGCAGACATCGCTAAAACGACTCTGAGCCGATCGGTATAATAAAAGATGGGTCTAGGTCAAATATTTTTGGTAGTTACAAACAGCAGCACAAAGTCATTATACCCAAACCACATAGTGGTATAGGGTATAATCAACTGAAAGCATATTTTACGTCATTTACAACATCTTAATATTGTAAAAAACATGAAAAACAACATAAAAACTCCATTATAAATGGCACAAAAGATGAAATGACAAAAGAAACAATAATCCAGTATTTAAGACAAAAAAAAAGGAGAAAACAAATTTAATTAAAATTAAAAAAAAAATGTGTTAATGGTGGCACTGATAACTGATAATTAAACAGGAAATTGAATTTTAGTCGGTCAAGCCTCTTAATATTATGCAAGACATAATTGTAGCTCGCCTGATGCTTTCATATCAGCAAATCTGCATTGATAAATCACTTTTCTGTGAATTTATATCAACTGTTGGTTATATGGACAGTTGTATGTGACAAAAAACGGCACTTCTGCCTCGTGATGGTGTATTTTGTCAAAAAAAAACAAGTAAGAAAATTATAGTCGGTCTAGACCGACTATACGATACCCTATACCATGCGTTTAGAAACCGAATCTCCTAGGCCCAACTAACTGGACATAGAAAATAAGCAAAAACCAAATTTGAGTGGGATTTTTATTAATTTTTTTGGCTGCAGATATGAAAAAGTTCATATCGGATGATATATCTACAGGTTCAAAAATGGACCGATCCTGACCATGGTTGGTAAAGTCTCTTGTATTTTGCGAAAATATATACAAACAAAATTTGAGAAGAATCAGTGCAATATTTATACCCTGTACCACTATGTGGTTTGGGTATAATGACTTTGTGCTGCTGTTTGTAACAACCAAAAATATTTGACCTAGACCCATCTTTAATTATACCGATCGAATCAGAATCACTTTCTGAGTTGATTTAACAATGTCCGTCCGTCCGTCCGTCCGTCCGTCTGTGTGTCCATGTAAAGCTTGTAATCAAACTGCAGGTCGCAATTATGAATATATTTTGATGAAATTTGGTATATAAGCTTTTATCGGCCATGGGATGAACGCTATTGAAATTGGTGAGAATCGGTCCATGTTCAGACCTAGCCCCCATACAAATTACCCATATGAGATCGACATAAATTGCCATAAGATCCAAATTGTCATATAGATCTTACTCAAATTGGGTTTGTATGCGTTCATTACATCCACTAATGAGTAGTCCAAAAATGATCCCTTTGACCCCATATGGAGCTGCTTCCCGATCTTCACTTAAATCTATTAAAAAACAAAAATATTGCACTGATTCTTCTCAAATTTTGTTTCTACATATTTTTGAAAAATACAAGAGACTTTAACAAACATGATCAGGATCGGTCCATTTTTGGACCTAGTCCCTTTATAGATATAGCATCCGATATGAACTTTTTCATATCTGCAGCCAAAAAAATTAATAAAAATCCCACTCAAATTTGGTTTTTGCTTATTTGCAATGTCCAGTTAGTTGGGCCTAAGTGATAGGGTTTCTAAACGCATGGTATAGGGTATCGTATAGTCGGTCTAGACCGACTATAATTTTCTTACTTGTTTTATTTTTTAATAGATTTAAGTGAAGATCGGGAAGCAGCTCTATATGGGGCCAAAGGGATCATTTTTTGACTGCTCATTAATGGATGTAATGAACGTATACAAACCCAATTTGAGTAAGATCTATATGACAATTTGGATCTTATGGCAATTTATGTCGATTTCACAGGGGTAATTTGTATGGGGGCTAGGTCTGAACATGGACCGATTCTCACCAATTTCAATAGCGTTTATCCCATGGCCGATAAAAGCTTATATACAAAATTTCATCGAAATATATTCATATTTGCGACCTGCAGTTTGATTACAAGCTTTACATGGACACACAGACGGACGGACGGACGGGCGGACATTGTTAAATCAACTCAGAAAGTGATTCTGATTCGATCGGTATAATTAAAGATGGGTCTAGGTCAAATATTTTTGGTTGTTACAAACAGCAGCACAAAGCCATTATACCCAAACCACATAGTGGTATAGGGTATAAAAATAATTAAATAAAAATAAAATAAATCGTGTGCTTTGGCAAAACTTTAAGATGCTGCAGTTGAGCCCATTTTTCAAAAAAAAAAATTGAAAATGCTTTACTGTCGCAAATTTAAAGCGCTTTAAGAAACCTGAAGATTGCTTAAATTTTTATTATTTCTCATCAATAGGCATTATTTGATGGGCTTTACTACAAAAGTCGTTCCGATGGGACCCGCTAACGGACAGACAGTCATGTATAATTTATTCAGAATGTTATGTGATATCTGTCGATCTTTAAAAATGTGATTTTAAACAATATAAGTTCAAAAAAAAAAGCCTTAGTACCTCGGCTAATATTAAAAAAAAAAAAACAACTTTTAGACATAAAATATTTTTTGATAAAGCAAGTATCGAATTTTTGTATACACTCAGAAAACAGATGCATTTATCAAATTTATTTTGATTGCAATTCTATTGCCTTAACAGTAAATATTTTTTCACGATAAAAAATGGTTAGAAGCAATAAAATTTCTGTCGATACAACATGGTGAAAATACTTGCCAAACAGAAAAAAGGTGTTCAAATTTGTCACTTAAATGCTCAGAGCTTAAAGCCTAAAATAGATGAATTCAGATGGACCTTGGAGAACTCGAATGTTGATATTGTATGCGTCTCGGAAACATGATTAGATAAGTCAACCCCAGATGGGCTTATAACTTTACAGGGCTATAAAAAATTTAGATCCGATAGATTGACTGGAGGTGGAGGTGGTGTTGCAATATATGTAAGAAGTAATAAAACATGTAATTATTGCACTAAAAATGCAGAAATTTCATCTTTAGGAAGAAAGATGTTGGTTGGTTGTGTATATAGGCCAAACAACACTAATGTAATTATTGCACTAAAAATGCAGAAATTTCATCTTTAGGAAGAAAGATGTTGGTTGGTTGTGTATATAGGCCAAACAACACTATTGATTATACTAGTTTCATCATAAAAATTGAAACTTTAATCATGCCATACAACGACGTGGTAATAGCAGGAGACTATAATTCTAATCTTCAAACTGAATCCTCGTTCAGGGACCATATGGAATCGATAGGTCTTACACCGACTAACACAACATTACCTACTCACTTCACGAAATATAATAGCACGCTACTGGACCTTTTGTACGTGGGTGATACATCTAAAATATTACTTTATGATCAAATTTCTGCATCATGCTTCTCCAAACATGATCTGGTTTTTGCATCATATGACTTCTTACTCGATCAAAGAGATCAAACCTATTCTTATCGCGATTTTAAAAACATAAATTATACCCTTCTTCGAATAGAATCTACGACTTGATTTCTGTTGATGATCAACTATCGTTCCTAGAGTATAATATTCTGAAGCTTTATGATGAAGCAGTCCCTTTGAGGACAAAAACAATTTCGGCAAAAAAAAACCGTGATTCAATTTTTCTATTCTAAATTCAATACAACGAAGGGATTTAGCTTACTCTAGATGGAAGCGTTTTAAAACACCAGAACTAAAAGCTGAATTTCGTTCTGCCCGGAGGTATGCTAATAATCGAATTATAATGGCCAAAACTGAGTATTACTCTAAGCGATTCGGTACCGCCCTTGAATCCAAACACACCTGGAAAACTATTAGGGACATTGGTATTGGAAATATGGATAAAAGCATGAACTGCTCCATTAATGTTGATGAACTCAACAACATATTTACTAATACTTCGCTTCTTGTAGCGACGGGCAATATAGCACAAAGACACAAGGACATATTTGAATTTTCATGTGTCAATCAATTTGATGTTTTCTCTAGTTGTTCTCAAATAAAATCCAATGCAATAGGATATGATAATCTCGACCCTAAGTTCATCAGAATAATTCTGCCATCTATATTGCCGTATATTACTCATTTATTTAATACCATCATCACAACTAGCTGTTTTCCTTCGAAATGGAAGCATGCGAAGTTAATTCCAGTCCCTAAATCAAACAGTGAGTACCGGCCAATATCTATCTTAAGTTTTCTTTCAAAAGCTTTAGAAAAAATTTTACTCCACCAGATAAGTGTTCACGTTTATGAAATTCACCTAATGTCTGACCGACAGTCAGGTTTGCGACCTAATCACAGCTGTGTAACTGCTTTAATTGACGTATCAGAGAGTATAAGGCGTGAACTAGATGATGGTAAGATTAACTTCTTGGTGCTACTCGATCACTCCAAGGCTTTTGACACAGTTAACCATCAAATATTATGTAATAAGCTAAGGTCACATTTTAAATTTTCATCAACATCATCACAACTTATATCATCTTACCTCACTGACCATTGTGTCCAATCCCCTTACACTAACAAGAGGCGTACCTCAGGGATCTGTTCCGGCGCCACTACTTTCTTCTATTTATGCTAATAATTTGCCACAACATTTATCTCACTGCAAGATCCACATGTATGCAGACGATGTACAATTGTATTTAAGTAGTCCAGTTCAATCTATCAGAGAAAACGTTAATAAACTCAATCATGATTGATCGTTGGGCATCAGCAAACGGCCTGTGTTTAAATCCACGAAAATCCAAATGTATCGTAATTCCCAAAACGTTAAATCCAATCATTCAAGATGACATCATTATAAACAACGAGAAAATTGATATTGTACGAACGGCAAAAAATTTGGGAATAGTTTTTAACAATAACTTAACTTGGTCAAATCATATCAATGCTCTGGTTGTGCAAACATATGTCAAATTAAGAACGTTGTGGTCTGTGCAGTACTTTAAGCCGTTAAAAGTAAGAATGCTACTCGCGAAAGCTTATTTGATTCTTAGTCTTACTTACGGTTGTGAATTGTTTTCTTATTGTGACTCCAGTTTTATATAATAATATTATACGATATGTTTACGGACTTAAAAAGCGAGATCAACTATCGTCCTATTCGAAGACTCTCTATGGAGTTTCGTTTGAAAACTTGTTAAAGATTAGAACTTTAATATTTTTTCGAAAAATTATATACTCTCAAAAATCGAAGTACCTTTTTGAAAATATACGCTTTGCTATATCGTCAAGAGGCAAAAATGTCATAATTCCCAAATTCCGATGTCTTGTTTCTGAATGGCAGTTCTTCGTAAATGCTACTCGCCTTTGGAATGCTCTTCACCATTGCCAACAAATAAACAGCAACGCAATGAGTTTTAAAAAAAGTCTTTTTAATTATTTTAGTTAAATACTCCTGGTAGTTTTTCTTTTATAGTTATTTATGTCATAATTATTATTTTTTTATGTCCTAATTTTTAAAAACTTTAATTTATATAATTTTTTTATATCACTATTTATTCCTACTCCTGGTAAAATTTCATTTACATATATATACGTACTTCTCTTTTTTTTGTGTAATTTTTAATTTTTCAATTTAAAAATTTTTTTTTTCTTTAAATATTCTATGTTATATTTTATTAATGTCACATTTTTATAAATTCTTATGTTATAATATTATTCATATTAACTTTTATATATTAGTTACAATTTTAATCAATTTAATTTTGATAAACATGTTTGTACACTACTAAAATCCTGTACTGTAATTATAAGACTTGGGGCCATTATTACAACTTCCCTTTAAAGTAAATGTTAGTTAAATGTAACTTTAGCTAAAGTGAGCAATAAAGTTACCTTTAACTTCTTTTCGTTATTACAACTTCCCACTAAAATAAAATTAATATTTTTGATGGCAACACCAAAGGAAACACCGATTACTTTTGACCAAATGAATTGCTTTATAAAATACGTAGTGGCAACGTTCCTTTATTTGTTCGCAAGCAAACAATAGAATAAAAACTAAAAACCTTTATTATAAGTTGCATAATTGTTGTAAATGTGTAATAAAACTTTTTAAAACATATACAAGCATATATTTAAGTATATGCTAATAAATTTATTTCCAAACTAAATTGGTGTGAATTTATTCTTCATAGATCAGAAAATGTGGCAACATTAAATACATAAACCTCACGTTAAAAGTTAAAGGCAACAATATCTTCCCTTTAGCTTATCGGTCACTTTTAGCTTAAAGTATAGTTGTAATAGCGAAAATCTAATAATCTGCCCGATAACATCCTAACTTTAGCTATTGGCAAGTTGTAATAATGGCCCTTAGTCTTGTTGTGCATCGAAAGTTATATTATACAAATGTTTATGTGCGAAATCCTTTTTAAACTATTTCTTTTAACTCACACACTCTGTCTGTTTGTCTGTCGTGGGGCAACGCCATTCCCCTTATCCAATTGATCCTGAACATGGCCAATAGTCTTGTTGTCACTACAGATTAATGTTGGGGTAGCCATGCACAGTCACGCATAGTCACGCACAGTCACGGAGTGATTTAAACCCCATTTCTTCTCATCCGATCGATCTGAAACTTTGTCCATAGATTTATTGTGACCAAAGATTAATTTTAAAATAGTCACGCAAAATCACACACAGTCACGGAGAGATCCAAAGCTCATATGCATAATGAAAGAAAGAGTTTTAATAAAATCTATGTTTTTATGGGTTAGATTATTATTTTTTTAACAAAGTCACCTTTAGTATTAAGAGTTTGTTTTAGCCATCGCCTCAAATTTTGAAGCAAATTATTATCAGCCCAGCCAATTTTTTTACAATAAAAACAATAAGAGACATTAAACTAAATTTGGAAAATACGGCAGATGAGGGAGCATCAAGGTCTTCATAAAATTCTTTCTTTGTCAAATGCGGACACGTTTCATTGGAATCGTACATTCAAATCATCCAATAAGTTGATATACAAAAGACCATTATAAATTTCCATAGGCTTATATAGCCTATTATGTCTTAACAACGCTAAACATTCGTTTGCAGTTAAAACATCTTTGTGTTTTTAGTTAAATATTAAGTAGCATGATGTCCAGCTTTCTAATCTCCCAATCATTTCTTTAAAATTTTATCAGCCATTTTCAGTACACATCTGATGTGGTTCATCAAAAATTCTGGTAGATACACGAATAAATTTGACTTTTCAAGATTTGAATAAAAAACTAATTTTTAAATGCTTATAGTTCTGCAATTACTTTACAACTTACCCTCGTATATTTAGTTCACAACTTTTTTTGTTCAGCATAAATAATGGAATAGATTTTAAACTAACTTCCCCATAAAATAGAGCCTTGAAGATATCGCATAACTCGACGACAATGCAAAATAAGCATTTTTAGTTTATATATCAAGAGGACTTGACAGGCCTCCTTTACGAGTACATGATTAACATTTATCGTCATATAGATAGAGTACTGAAACTGGCTTGAGTCCAGAAGCTATTGTACCGTCTCCCAAATATTGTAACTAAAATTTTAATGTACGTAAACATTGTTGTTGTATGTTGGTTAACAAAAATAATTGCTGTGTGGCTTTTCATTTATTTATTTTTATAAGCGCACATTGTTTTCCACATGTATTCAAACAACATAAAAATAAATATTAATCAAAAATATTTTAGCTAAATTAAGTTCAACCATCTAATGTACAAAAAAGCTAAACTCTATTTAATCAATAAACAATTTCTTTACTTTAGAAACTGACAACCAAGAGGGTGTAAGACGTGGCCTGCATTTTTATACTTTTAGTTTTTTTCCACAAGGGAAATCTTAAAATTTAATCTGCATCAAATTAAAACTCAGCTAACAAAATGCAAAACAAGGATTGAACAACACCCCAATTCTTTAGCTTCAAATCTTATGAGGAATGCAAATGCCCCACAAGATTTACTAAGTGACTGGAAAATTGGCAGGAAAAATTAATAATATCAAAATCCTACGTAACTACTAGGAATATAAAGAAGCTTGGGATGATCATTGGATCATCGCCATTTAAATCTTCAAAGTTATCAAAAATAATGTTTAATATCGATATTTATTAGATAGATTGCATTATATTATATATATTTAATCTTTTAATTCCTAAGAGGAACATAGGGCCGTGAGATAGATTGCATTAATAAAGTATATTTAAAAAAGAATCTACATTAATTTGATAATAGCGTCGGCTATAAAAGAAGCTACAGCTAACTTTTCTGGAAAATGACGTCCAAATCCCTTGAATTAAAAATTTTCAAAATCCAATTCCCCCTAAGTTTAACATCAATCTAATTTCGGTCTTCGACTCGGAATCATTTCAAGGAATTGCAAAGAGGTCGAATCTACCAGACAAGAAAACATCATACAAATTTGTGCAAAACTGGAGAGTTATTACTAGTATATTATAGACTATTCTAGCCATAGTCTTTATATAAAGTGAATTCCCCATATTCGTTTAAGTCTCTCAAAATTAAAAAAATATCATAAATTTTTCTCAAGTTTTATGCAGCAGTAATTCCAATATGAGAACTACAAGTTGACCTTACCAAATATGATCTTGACTGGTTAATTTTCGCCCTAGTCCAAATGCCAAATAAATTTTGGAAGTATCCAGGTTGTTCACTATATCAAGGTTGACATTTTTTGTTCAAAATACATTAGAATAAATCTGAAATGTACGTTTTCTTCTTCGGTACCCAAATGGACTTTTGGAAAGATTTTTCGTGTAGACTATGCAGTATAGTATACCAGCCTAAACATTAGTATTGGCCTTATTCCATGGGATAGCTTTATCGAAACTTTCAATAGCTTCAGTAGCTTCAGTAGCTTTTAAAGGATTTAAAATCTGTATTTCGCCAGATTCGTCATCATCAGATTCTGAAATATTTTTGGTACTTCATCTTCGATTGCATTTCATTTTTATACCCTATACCACTATGTGGTTATGGTATAATAACTTTGAGGTGAATCAGAATCACTTTCAGGCCAACCAAATATTTAATGAATAATACCCGGGAGTTCACTAATATTGCTGTTTAACGAAAAAAAAATTTCAAAAATTCAACTCTACAACATTTTCAGATAGAAATGAACTAGAGATACCAGACCATGTAAATGTACTGGAAGGAAAACGTGATACATGAAACACATAGACGACAGCGGCTACACGACTACTGCCTGTCAAAAATAAAATACACATGTTTATATGAAAATGATTATTTTGACACCAACACTGCTGCAATGCTACACGACTACTTTTGTCGCTGTAGTCAACTTAGAATAATAGAATAAAAATGTTGACAATATAACAAAATATCTAAAAGAAATTAGTGCTATGGAATATTTTATTTTGTTAAAAAAAAAATTGCAAAATGAAATGCCATAATTCCATTAATAATCAAAAGGAGTTAAATAAATTTATGTATTTATTTTTACGGGAACAAGTGGAGCAACTCTCCGATTTTATTTTTTTTGGGGAGGGGGAGTAGGGGCTTTCGGGGTGATTCTAGGAAAATATATTTTTCTTTCCCGAGTTATGGACTTCCAAAGTTTTGACATGGACTCTTATATAATTTTGTTATTTAGCGATATATATATATCATGAAAGCTTACTTGAGTGCCCTTTATTTGATATTTTTAAATTTTAAATTTGTTAACCCATTATGGACCAATTTCAAATTTTGTATTTTGTGATATAGTTTTTTTTAAAAATGGAATTATCTCATAAATAGACATATATCATGTGTGCTTTTACGTAAACTGAATAAAAGCTGGGTCCAATAGCTTCATTTTGATATATATTTCGACATTTTAACCCTTTCAGGACCATATGGCGGAATTAACTATCTTACTTGTTTTCTATATCTAATTTGTTTGGTCTCTAAAAGCATAGTATAGGGTATCGTGAAATCGGCCTAAACCGACTATGATTTTTTTACTTGTTAATATCGATTTTAATGTAGGTTTCCTAAAACTAAATGAACAAGTAGACGAAAACATAGGTCAATAAAATTACTTCAAGGAATAGCAACTTGCAGTAAACTCTGTATGTCAAGGACTTCTCTTTATTTGTCCTGCAATAGTTTTTGTCGAATTAAGCACAAATTTACATCATCGCCTTAATCTTCGCTTTGATTTGGCTCTGTTGCATTGAAGCATTCCAATAAAGGCTTTCAACATTTCGCTATTACATTGGCCTCCAGTTAATTGCAAAAGCAAGCATTAAAAACGCTTTTTACAGTTATAGTATATAGAAACTATCTGATGTGATCCTTCCCTACAGCTAATAACAAGTGTTTTTTGTACTAAAGCTTAATTCCGCGATTTTGATTCATGAGCTGTATAAATAGTTTAACATTGGTTGGCATATAAATCACAAATATAGAGTCATCAGTAATTTTAATCTCATTTTCTGGCGTTGTCAAAAAATATGATAACTTTGGTTTGTAAATCCATTTGTTGCAAAAACTTTTAGATCTAATAATGCCTTATAAAATAGTTTTATTCATTGTATCGAATGGACGAAACAATGGTGAAACTATTCTCTGGAGATGTCTGCAGTCATCCATGCACTCTTAAAGTTTCGGTACTCTACTGAAAAGTCATACGCTTTAAAAGAGCTTGGCTTCTTCGCATGCCCAATTATTAATGGTTCGACTTTATTATGAGCATCTTCCAAAATAATTTGGTCCTTGCAAAGCTTAAATGGTTCACTGCTTGGGCATGCGATGACAGTTTTTCGGCGGACACTTATCAGTCGAATTCCGAAACGAGTTTTACACCCAGATAACCCGGAGCTGGCATAAAAGCTACTATCTGTTTCCTTAATATTGCAACTTCCTTCAGCATTTCCTCACTGACTGGAAAATTTTTTTTTTCGGCGTTACCTTACAAAGCAGTTGTATAATGCTTTCTTCAATTTTGCCTTTTCTAAGAATCTTCCTCTTAGATATTCCACTTGTCTGGTGAGAGATCATACTATGTTCTCTTTTATTTATACACGAAATATATACTATATATATTATTGCTAAAGATGAAACTTTAACTCCTTTTCCGATTTCTTCAACAATTTTTACTTTAACTCTCATTTTATTATCATTCTGAAACTTTTAAATACACGTAAAAAAGTACGCTTTCGGCCACAAACGTGGAATACCAGCTTTCATTTCTAATTCTTTTTTACGTTTTTTTTTTTTTGACGTGTAAAAATCTATACGCGCAGGGGGTAAATTTCAAAAACAGCGTAACATTTAAGCGTAAAAGGTGAGCGCGTAAGCTGTGAGCGTAACATGTGAGTCGTAAGACAAAATGTGATTGTATTGGTGAAAAAATTATGATGTTATGATAACCTGTTTGAAAATTAAAAATGAAAAATAAAAAATTAAAAAAAAAATTAAAAATGAAAAATAAAAAATGAAAATTGAAAAATGAAAATTGAAAAATGAAAACCGAAAAATTAAAAATGAATAATAAAAAATGAAAAATAAAAAATTAAAAGTAAAAAAATTAAAAATAAAAAATGAAAAATGAAAAATAAAAAATGAAAGATGAAAAATGAAAAATAAAAAATAAAAAATTAAAAATTAAAAATTAAAAATTAAAAAGGAAAAATGAAAAATAAAAATGAAAAACGAAACTTTTAAATACACGTAAAAAAGTACGCTTTCGGCCACAAACGTGGAATACCAGCTTTCATTTCTAATTCTTTTTTACGTTTTTTTTTTTTTTGACGTGTAAAAATCTATACGCGCAGGGGGTAAATTTCAAAAACAGCGTAACATTTAAGCGTAAAAGGTGAGCGCGTAAGCTGTGAGCGTAACATGTGAGTCGTAAGACAAAATGTGATTGTATTGGTGAAAAAATTATGATGTTATGATAACCTGTTTGAAAATTAAAAATGAAAAATAAAAAATTAAAAAAAAAATTAAAAATGAAAAATAAAAAATGAAAATTGAAAAATGAAAATTGAAAAATGAAAACCGAAAAATTAAAAATGAATAATAAAAAATGAAAAATAAAAAATTAAAAGTAAAAAAATTAAAAGTAAAAAAATTAAAAATAAAAAATGAAAAAATGAAAAATAAAAAAGAAAGATGAAAAATGAAAAATAAAAAATTAAAAATTAAAAAGTAAAAATGAAAAATAAAAATGAAAAACGAAAAACGAAAAAAGAAAAAGTGAAAAATGAAAAATAAAAAAAAAAACATTAAAAATGAAATATACAAATTAAAAAAAATAAAAAGGAAAAAGGAAAAATAAAAAATAAAAAATGAATAATAAAAACTTAAAACTAAAAAATTAAAAATAAAAATGAAACATGAAAAATAAGAAATGAAAAATGAAAAACTAAAATTAAAAATAAGTAATAAAAAATAAAAATGAAAAATGAAAAATTAGAAATGAAAAATAAAAAATTTAATATAAAAAATTAGAAATAAAAAATGAAAAATAAAAAATTAAAATTGAAAAATAAAAAATGAAGAAAGAAAAATAAAAAATTAAAAATGGAAAATGAAAAATAAAAAATTAAAAATGAAAAATAAAAAATGAAAAATAAAAAATGAAACATGCAAAATGAAAAATAAAAAATGAAAATTGAAAAATGAAAAATGAAAAATGAAAAATAAAAAATGAAAAATGAAAAATAAAAAATGAAAAATAAAAAATGAAACATGAAAAGAAAAAATGAAAAACGAAAATTTAAAAATGAATAATAAAAAATAAAAAATTAAAAGTAAAAAATTAAAAATAATAAATGAAAAATAAAAAATGAAAAATTAAAAATAAAACATGAAAAATCAAAAATGAAAGATGAAAAATTGAAAATTAAAAATGAAAAAGGAAGAATGAAAAATAAAAATTAAAAACGAAAAATGAAAAAAGAAAAAGTAAAATATGAAAAATGAAAAAAAAAACAGTAAAAATGAAAAATAAAAATAAAAAAAAATAAAAAGGAAAAGGAAAAATGAAAAATTAAAAATAAAAAATGAATAATAAAAAGTTAAAACTAAAAAATTAAAAATAAAAAATGAAACATCAAAAATAAGAAATGAAAAATGAAAAACTAAAATTAAAAATGAGTAATGAAAAATAAAAAATGAAAAATGAAAAATGAAAAATAAGAAATGAAAATAAAAACTTAAATATAAAAAATTAGAACTAAAAAATGAAAAATAAAAAATTAAAATTGAAAAATAAAAAATGAAGAAAGAAAAATAAAAAATTAAAAATGAAAAATGAAAAATAAGAAATGAAAAATAAAAAATGCAACATGACAAATAAAAAATGAAGAATGAAAAATAAAAAATGAAAATTGAAAAATGAAAAATGAAAAATACAAAATGAAAAATGAAAAATAAAAAATGAAAAATAAAAAATTAAAAGGAAAAAAATGAAAAATAAAAAATGAAAAATAAAAAATGAAAAATTAAAAATAAAAAATTAAAAATGAAAGCTGAAAAATGAAAAATGAAAAATAAAAAATTAAAAATGAAAAAGGAAAAATGAAAAATAAAAATAAAAATGAAAAACGAAAAACGAAAAATGAAAAAAGAAAAAGTGAAAAATGAAAAAAAACATTAGAAATGAAAAATAAAAATTAAAAAAATAAAAATGAAAAATGAAAAATATAAAATAAAAAATGAATAATAAAAAGTTAAAACTAAAAAATTAAAAATAAAAAATTAAACATGAAATATAAGAAATGAAAAATGAAAAACTAAAATTAAAAATGAGTAATGAAAAATAAAAAATGAAAAATGAAAAATAAGAAATGAAAAATAAAAAATTAAATATAAACAAGTAAAAAAATTATAGTCGGCCTAGACCGACTATACGATACCCTATACCATGCGTTTAGAAACCCTATCTCTTAGGGCCAACTAACTGGACATAGAAAATAAGCAAAAACCAAATTTGAGTGGGATTTTTATTAATTTTTTTGGCTGCAGATATAAAAAAGTTCATATCGGATGCTATATCTATAAAGGGGGTAGGTCCAAAAATGGACCGATCCTGATCATGTTTGGTAAAGTCTCTTGTATTTTGCAAAAATATGTACAAACAAAATTTGAGAAGAATCAGTGCAATATTTTTGTTTTTTAATAGATTTAAGTGAAGATCGGGAAGCAGCTCTATATGGGGTCAAAGGGATCATTTTTGGACTACTTATTAGTGGATGTAATGAACGCATACAAACCCAATTTGCGTAAGATCCATATGACAATTTGGATCTTATGGCAATTTATGTCTTTTTCATATGGGTAATTTGTATGGGGGCTAGGTCTGAACATGGACCGATTCTCACCAATTTCAATAGCTTTTATCCCATGGCCGATAAAAGCTTATATACCAAATTTCATCAAAATATATTGATATTTGCGACCTGCAGTTTGATTACAAGCTTTACATGGACACACAGACGGACGGACGGACATTGTTAAATCAACTCAGAAAGTGATTCTGATTCGATCGGTATAATTAAAGATGGGTATAGGTCAAATATTTTTGGGTGTTACAAACAGCAGCACAAAGTCATTATACCCAAACCACATAGTGGTATAGGGTATAAAAATTAGAAATAAAAAATGAAAAATAAAAAATTTTAATTGAAAAATAAAAAATGAAAAAAGAAAAATAAAAATTTGAAAATGAAAAATGAAAAATGAAAAACGAAAAATGAAAAACGAAAAATTAAAAATAAAAAACGAAAAATTAAAAATTAACCGGTTAAAATAATAAATAATAATAAATATTTTTATATTAACAGAGCCCCTGCAGTTGATTGCTATAAGTGATGCGCTTTCTGTTTGATTTTAAGAAAGTGCTATAAAAAATCTTTAATTACTAGATGTTTACACATCTCCCCTGCGATCGGACTCACAAGATTTTTTTGTTGCTTTCTGTTTGTTTCTTTTAAAATTTTGTTCACTATTTAGAGGAGTACTCCATGTAATAATATAGGTGTTCACTATATTTTTTAATTTTAACTGACCTCCACTAATTCTTTGATTGGATCTGGACCTCATTCATTTCAACTTTATTATTTTGATTTTACTGAAAATTCGTTTGCTAATCTAGTTATAAATCAGAATTATTTATTGGGTTTTATGTGACCAGTTTTTTTTTAACAAAAAATATTTTACTTGCAAGTTTCTTTGAAAAAAAAAATATTAAAAAAGACTTTCTCTTTACTCAATTCATTTGATATGTTTCTCTGAAAGTTTAAGGCTTCCTTTTTTGGTTCTGTGTGTGCATGTGAATATGTGTACATATACTATATATTGATAAATTGATTCATTTCCGTAATTTTTTTTAAGTTTTGGGTACCATACTATAAGCACGCATGTACCGTACCGGCAGCTGAGTAAAGCAATGTTACGAATATAATTGTTAATATAATTTCATATATTCCAACGAATCACAATGTAGTTGTCGTGGTCATGGTGGGGATCATGCCTGTTAAAAACTCTTAAATATTTTCTCTTCTCTGTGATAAAAATGAAAAACACAAATTATAGTTTACACAGACTGAACTGAACTGATGTGTTTATTTTTTTATTTTTAATTTTAAAAAGAAAACGGAAGTAAAAGAAACAACAAAACATAATAAAAGAATAAACAGTTTGTAATCATCTTACAGTTTAAATGAAATTTCCTTGTTGTAATTTCCAACATGGAAATGAAAAAAAGATATATAAAGAATTTCTTGTTTTTTCTTGTTCAACTTTTAAAAACAATAAGACACGTGTAGTTTAATAATAGTTTTAACTGATAATGCAATTTTTAATAAAATTGTGTTCAAATATAAAAAACAAATGAAGTATTTGTTTGGCTAAAAAAGTGGTCATTTATAAATATTTCTTTTGTTCAAAACGCACTTTAAATTACATTTAATATTTTGAGTACTATAATTTTCGTATCTATAAACCTCCATAGAAAATTGATTGATTCGTAAAAAATTAAAAAATCATCATTATATAAAATTTTTTTCTACTCTTATGGTATTTATACCCTATACTACACTATGTGGTTTGGGTATAATTACGTTGTGCTGCTATTTGTAACTACCAAAAATATTTGATCTAGACCCATCTTTATTATACCGATCGACTCAGAATTATTTTCTGAGTGGATTTAGCAATGTCCGTCCGTCCATCTGTCCGTCTGTGTGTTCATGTAAACCTTGTAATCAAACTACAGGTCGCAAATATCAATATATATTTTAATGAAATTTGGTACATAAGCTTCTATCGGCCATGGAATGAATGCTATTGAAATTGTTGAAATTTGGTCCATGTTCAGACTTAGCCCCATACAAATGACCCCTATGAAATCGACTTAAATTGCCATAAGATCCAAATTGTCATATAGATCTCGGTCAAAATGTGTTTGTGTATATTTATTACATCCATTTATCAGTTGTCCAAAAATAAACCCCATATAGCAATTTTTTGCAATAGCCCCCATATAAAGCTCTTCCCGATGTTCACTTAAATCTATCAAAAAACAAAAATGTTGCACATATTTTTCTTAAATTTGGTTTGTATAAATTTGTTCAAAATATAAGTGACTTTACCAAATATGGTCAGGATCGGTCCATTTTGTCGACCTAGTCCCCATATAAATATAGCATTCGATATGAACTTTTTCATATGTGCAGCCAAAAAAAATAATAACAATGCGACTCAACATTGGTTTATGGTTATTTTCTATATCCACTTAGTTGGACCGAAGAGATAGGGTTTTTTAATGTGTGACATGACCCTTAAAGACCATTAAAAATTGTTTGGTTCTGAAAGTATGAAAAATTAATAATTTGTTAATATTTCACATATATTTCAGCTATGTCCCTCAGTCCGTTTGTCAGTAGGGCTATATGAAATAAAGGGTGATTTTTTAAGAGCTATAGGAAAGTTTTCCAAAAAAAAAACACACAAAATTCAGAAAAATATATGAAATCTTTATTTGAATCGATTATTTCATGCAAATGTTGACAGTGACTGCGCCTCAAATGGTCCATCCGCTTAGTCCAATTTTGGCATATTCTTTCCAACATCTCGGCCGGTATCTCACGAATAAATGCTTCAATGTTGTCTTCCAATGCGTCAGTTGAAGCGGGATTGTCTGTATAGACATGAACTTTAACATAGCCCCATAAAAATTAGTTTAAATGTTCACCGAACTCGCCTCTCAATAAATCCATTGTTGCGCGTGCTGTGTGGCATGTGGCACCATCTTGTTGAATCCACGTGTCATGCAAGTCAAGCTCTTGCATTTTGGACAAAAAAAAGTTGGATATCATCTCTCGGTAGCGCTCACCATTCACAGTTACTTTACGATTCGCATCATCTTTGAAGAAGTACGGTCCAATGATGCCACCAGCCCATAAACCGCACCAAACTGTGATTTTTTTTGGATGCATTGGTAGCTCTTCCAATGCTTCTGGCTGATATTCACTCCAAAATCGACAATTCTGCTTAGTTACAACCCATTGAGCCAAAAATGAGCTTCGTCGCTGAACACAATTTTTCGGTAAAAAAGTGGATCTTCGGCCAACTTTCCAAGAGCCCATTCACCAAAAATTCTACGTTGCGGTAGGTCGTTCGGCTTCAATTCTTTCACCAGCTGTATTTTGAAAGGCTTCACACCTAAATCCTTCCACAAAATTTTCCACGTTGTTGAGTAACAGAGGCCCAATTGCTGCGAACGGCGACGAATCGATAATTGATGATCATCATTAACACTGGCCGATACAGCTGCGATATTTTCTTCAGTTCGCACTCTACGTAAGCGTGTTGGTGGTTATGGTTAAATTATAGACCAAACTGAAGATGTTTGACAATGAAACAAAACACGAAACGTGCGTCAGCTGTTTAAACCAGTGTTGACAAAAAGATAATAGCTAAAAAATCACCCTTTATAATCGATGTCATCAAAGCAATTGTTGTGTTTACAAATAAGTTGGCCTTACATTGATTGAACGCAACAAATACATGGCAATATGACACACAGTAACCTATTACCTGCCATTAAGAAATTTGTAAAGTTTCGAAATTTTTGAATTTTCTGTAAATGGAAAATTCAAACAATAGCTAAATACCAGTGTTATAAAACCTCCAAAGGGTTTGGCGTTCTCAGGGCAAACTTGTATGACATTTCATATTTTTTCATTCAATTTAAAGCGAAAAATGGACGCGTGTAGCTTGAAAGCGGTTAGACCAATGAAAAACCTTCGCTTTCAATCACGTATAGTACAGGAAATTAAAGAAAAATGGTTAACTACGCTAAACATATGTGACGTATACTTTTTTATTGTTACAATTCGTAGAATTTGAGTAAAGACTTTGCCCCGTATGCAAAAAAAAAAATTAAAGTGTACTTCAAGTAGACTTTATTGTATGTTTTTCATACAAAATTGTTGATAAATTCTACTTGAAGTACACTTTATTTTTTTTGCATACGGCCTTTTAAATTTCAAATAGAAATTGTTTTTTTCGAATTTTTATTTCTGGCCGGAATTTGAAATTATTAACGAGTTATTGATTACAAAAAATGATTTGCATATTTCATTTGATTTATTTTATTCTTTCATTTGACTTTTTAAATGGATTTATTGATAAAAATTATTTATTTGAACCTTAGCTACAATTTTGCTGAAGAGTTAAGTAAGAAGTCATAAATGGTTATTGAGATATTGCTGAAAAATTGATTAAAAATACACTGGCCTAGTACTTTCACTCTGACGTAGAATTTCCAATCCCCCAGCATGGTTATTGCACTGTGTACATTAGACCTGGCGCAGCTAATAAGGGGTTTTTTATTTTTTGGAATTTTGATGTGGGTAGTGACGAAAATACGCGATTTGTTGCCAAAACTGAAATTTTGGGGCTGATCCGATGATCACCATCCAGTACCATACATAATGAGGTCAAAGGTCAAAATTGTGAAAAATCACCAAGATTCTCGTTTTTGTATTTGATCAACATTTTAAATCAGAAATACTATAAATAAGCCCCCGGTAGGTGAGTAGGTAGCGTGCACGCCTATCATGCGGGGGTCGTGGGTTCGATTCCCACCAGAGGCTTTGGTATGTCGCCGCAAAAAAAAAAAAAAACAAAAATGAACTACTCCCTCTTTCCTCCTTAACCTATTTTCCCGAGATCAACACAATGCACTGCATCTGTAGGGGGCATCCCCTGGGTGTTGATTAATTAAAAAAAAAAAAAAATAAAATCTCTATAAATTGGAACAAAGCCACCAGAAACAAATACATACATTTATATTATAATTTTTAATTGAGCTCTTAGTTGTAAAAATGTAAAAATGGTAAAAAATGCTAACAATATTTATACCAACAACTATAATTGAAAAAAACGGGAACATTTTTGGCTCGTTGCTTTTTTTAAACTACCTCAAAATTCCTACCCTTTGAGCTGTTGACAACTGCATATATGTCTAAAAGTACCGTTTTTCCAGCTCTGCTACTAATCACATAGCACTGCTGTTGATATGAATATGTAAAGTTTTGTCATTGCAAATTTGAATATTGTTGAGAAAGGTTTAGCTTATTGTAAAATAAAATACTTTCCTAATTTCCTAACTCAATGGCTCAAAAGACAAATTTATCGTTGAAACGGTAAATGTGAACCCAAAATAAGTGGTGTAAAATTGCCATCAAAACAGCAAGTGCTTCAATGTTTTTTTTATAAACTAGTTGTGAAAATAAAACAGGTAAAGAAAGGGCAAGATTGGCGTTGGGTGAAATATTGCCTTTTTGGGAAAAACCTAGAATCCCAAAACCAGATCAAAGAATGTGTGCTGCAAAAGTAGTTAAACTTTATGAAGAGTGGAGAACAGTCCAAAAAATATGTAAATCTCTGTTCCCCAATCATCACAAAAAAATGAGTTTAAGGAAATTTAAACAATTTGTTTGACATTGCCCACGTTGACGCTCTGAAGCTTATAAGGATATAGGAAGATAGAGACTTCTTAACAAAGCAGCGAGAAAGTGGGCGTGTCGGTAGCATGACTTATGTCAATGAAAATGTCTCAGAAAAAAGAAAGGTACAAAGATTGGAAGATGAAAAACGTCGAAAAGAAAATAATGAAGAGATAAAGGGCACTTCACGTAATACTTATGTAGTATTTTCACTCACATATATAGACTTGACTATGGAACATGTTGAATTTGGGAGAGTTATGAACTGGGAGATGCTGTGCAGGCGATGGATGTAAAACAGACTGATAACATTCCAAGTTGCTCCAATAAGCCGATTCGAAAAAGTGGAAAGAAGAATTTTGTAAACAACAGAATGTTAGCTTGTATGGATGCTAGCAATATGTCATCTCCATTAGCTATATACTTCATCAGTGCAACTGCCAAAGCGTTGGTTCACAATATTGAGGACCTTGTTCTGAATTACACAAGTTTGCGTGAACAACGTAAAAAATATCGTCGGAAATTATTGAAAATTTCAAGGTAAATTTTTTTTATTATGGCCAAGTTATAAATTTTCCTTTGATCTTAAGTTTTGACATTTTGTTTTTCATTGTTACGGAAAGCTGCTTTCCACAATTGCTGGAAAAGATAAAGTTGATCGCTTGACTACTGTACTCACGTCGGAGAATTTTGAAAAATTGATAGCTATCCCCATCATTGAAGATGGAGTTGGTGCTGCAGTCGCTCAATCAGTCTACGAATATATGCTAAAAATGAATATGCTGAATTTATTTATTCGGCATGATTATAGAGAACTCCTACAACTTGCCTCTATTTTTCTTGGTCATATCAATCCCAATTTCACATTTTATGTACCATCTATTGTCTAAAAATGTATATTTTTCACGCACACTTTAAAATTTCTGTAAGAAAGTTGAATGGAATTCGTAATAATGGCATTTTCTTAGTAAGTCTCCATACTGGTTCAGAACCACATATGCAGTTGGATCACCAAATAGAGATATGCAACTGATAAAGGCGATTATTGGCAATTTTGGAAAAAATTCGGAACCATCTGTGGTATTTATTAGAGGAAGCAGTTGCACTTGCCTTTCTTGATCCAAATGTAGACTCACAAATAAAGTAAAAGATGGTTGTGACGTTGCAAATAGAGTCCGATAATGACAATCATATCGGTGATGATGTTGATATTTTCCTTTCTAAAAAACTGTGTGCAAGCGTTTATGAATTACAATTATTCACATCCAAGGATTTAAACTCTTTTGTGACTACCAAAACAAATTTTTTTTCTCATTTGGAAATTTCTATGGATTTATTGCGTTTTGATCCGCCAAATTGGTTTAGGCATTTTGTAAAGGGGGAAAAATCGTCAAATGCATTACTGTTGTGAATGATGAAGCAGAAAGAAAAGTCGAACTAACAACTGACTTTAACAGATGCATAACATCGACATAACAGATGCATCTTCATTGATTTAAAATAAAAATAATAAGCGTATTAAGTAAAAACTAAAGAAAAAACATTATATTTCATTTCATTTCATTTCATTTATTTCAGTCAATGGAACATGATTTCCTTACAGACTATGATTAAAATAATTACATATGTATTAATATAAGTACAAAAATTTACAAATTAAATAATGTAAAGAGAAGTAACCTAAAAGAATCTTTTGATGTACAAAACTCTATTAGTTGGTTTCGGATTCCATTTATAGCTATTTCATTAATAGCATTTATATCGGCACACGCGCGATTTAAAGTACTGTTTTGGACATAGTTTGTGCGATGATATGGAATACAAAAAATATTATGGTGACGAAGTATTCTAGGTGGATTTATTATTATATTTATAGTATTACTTATTAAAAAAATGATAAAATGCAAAAAAAAAAGAGTATTTTGGTAGATTTAAAAATTTGGACTTTTGACCTCATTATAGCGCGGGTTGCCACCATTCGATCAGCGTGAAAATTTGCTACTTCAATTTTGGTATTCAAGGTTAAAAAAAGCTTTTAACGCCAGGTCTAGTTTACATACATGGTCGGTTTTTATAATATGGTCCTTTGGTTTTAAAAAAATATTATTTCATACTCCTTAAAATGGTCTAAAAAATAATTTTTTTAAATGATCTAAACGACATGAAGGGTAGCCAAATTAAAAAAATTAACCATTTTCTTTAGAATAACATAATGGAATTATAAATAAAACTGATTTAAAAGACATTTTGTAGTGTTATGTGATTTGACTATTATAAAACCTATTAAGGCTACCGAACAGTTGGCATAAACTGTCTCTAACTTCCTTGTAATTAGTTTCCAATTTCAGCGAAACATAGAATAGTCTCTTTGAATCGATTAAGAACAAAATTTTAAATTCTGGTGGCCTATCCACATACTTTAAGTACATAACTACCTAACCGATTATGTCTTTACCATTTTTCCTTCGATTTTTTTCTGTAAAATCATCCTCATAATGATAATTTATTGTCATTCCGTAGTTTTAAAATTCATTCAGTTTATTTTGTATGAATTTTTAATGCAATTTAAGTTTTGTATACATTTGTTATGTATGTACAAACTATGTGTCTGTTTATTTGTTTAAATGCACACGATACATATACATACTCATTCCCATTGACGTATTTATAAATAAACTCAACCACACACAAATATGCATTCATAAATAGGAATACTCATCAAACACACCCATAAAAACTACATATAATTACTGATAGCATATATTTCAGTGCTCCATTTGGTAGTGTGTTGGAAAAATACGAATAAAAATGGGCAACATAGCTGTGGGAATTGAAGTGATAGGCAGAATTTTAGGTAATGAATTATGAAAAATTAATTAGATGTAAATAAACTATTGCAAAATAAATAAATAAACAATTTTACTCATACTAATTATGCACATTGGGGCAGAAATGTTTTTAATGCGTGATTAGTATCAGTAAAAATGTCAACATTTATGGTTGCTAAATATTCAAAACTAGTTGATTGTGTGGCGCTTAGGCGCCCGTTTAAAAATTATGAATAAAACAGTTTAAATTTAAATACACAAAAAATTTATAATAAATTAAATTTCTTTTAATAAATTGAAAATTATATTGTTACATATGTACATATGTACATATGAAAAAAGATTGTGTTTGTTGAAATTGTATACATAGGTATCAAAACAGCTAAGAAATATTTGGCAAAACAGTTTTTCAATTTAGAATCTCTTGAAAAACTATATTTCGTGTGAAAAATCGTTGGTCATTTAATAGTTTTCCTTGCAGTGGGTTCGATTGAATACGTATCTTAACTTGGCTTGCAACTTTTGATCGTGACAAAGCCACATACAGTTGGCCGTGTGAAAATACCGCGGTCTCCAAATTAATGCCAAAGTAATCAAATCACTGGCCTTGAGCCTTGTTTATGGTAATTGCGTATGCTGGAATACTGGAAACTGGCGGCGTTTCAATATGAAAAGTAATGTGGTGTCGGTTGGGGCGAGATCAATCCTAGAAATTAGAACCGTATCGTTTTGGTCAGCGTTACAGAATCACTCAGTCGCTCAGTCAGTCAGTCAGTCAGTCAGTGAGTCAGGGATCAGCGTAAATATATTTTAGATATTACCCGGCCTTCACACGTTAAATTTTTGGCTTTCAGGTTGTAATGCACTCATACTTTTTTACTCTTTTTTACTAAACAATTCTCTCTTTCAATTTTTCAATGGGACAGTTGCTTAACAATTTTTTGACTATTGTATGTGTGATCAATTTGACTTGAACGTGGGAAGGCCGGGTAAAGTGAGGAGATTCCCAAAATTATTAAAATTGAATACAATGGAGTTCGCTTATAACGAACCCTGGTTGTAATACATTTTTGTTTATAGCGAAGAATTTCTTCGGTCCCAAGAGTTTTAATCACATTTTTCATATAAATTGCTTGTCTTATAGCGAACAGTTGTTATATTAAACTTTTGACTTTAACAAACAATTTTTTTTCCATTTCAGAATTTTCCTGTATTATATATATTTAAAAAAAATTAATTTTAATTTAATTTAATTTTATTTTAATTTAATTTTAATACAAACCAAAAACTTCGATTTTCAAATGAAGTTATGTAAAAGGCCCTTTTATGTATATTTTCGAAAAAGTTTGCCAGTTGTACTTTCTGCTTCTATACATAAGGAGTTTTTAATATATGATTTTAAAAAAATATTTTATTTTGATAGAAACTCGGTAATTTTAGTCTTATTAAGGCAAACTATTAATATGTATCTTTTTAATAATTTAATTTATGTTTTATAACTTTTTAAAATGCATCAAAATAAATAAACTTATTCAACTAAAAAAATTTTTTAAACCTTTCGGACAAAGCAAAAAAATGCTACGGTTATAACGAACTTAGTCTAACTAATTTGGCCGGTCCCGCCGAGTTCGTTATAACCGAACTCCATTTTACTGTAAAGAAAAATAGAATAGCACAGAAAAAAAAACGTTTCAAGGTTTTAAAAGTTAAAAAAGTCGTATTTTCATAATTATTTTTTGAAGATATGAATAATGTTGGATTATTTATTTCATATGTACGTTATAGCATAACATTTGAACAATCTGTGAAAAAAAATTTCAATAAAAAATTTTAATAAATAAGTCCGTGACAGGGAATTTCCGGAGGCGTTGTTGTTTTGCGGTGAACGTCATAACTCGTTACCGGATTATGTGAAATAAAAAATCGAAATGCGTTTCAAAGGTGACGTGTTTCCTGAGGTAGTGACGAAGAGCTTTTTACAATTTTTACACCCTATACCACTATGTGGTTTGGGTATAATGACTTTGTGCTGCTGTTTGTAACAACGAAAAATATTTGACCTAGACCCATCTTTAATTATACCGATCGAATCAGAATCACTTTCTGAGTTGATTTAACAATGTCCGTCCGTCCGTCCGTCCGTCCGTCTGTGTGTCCATGTAAACCTTGTAATCAAACTGCAGGTCGCAAATATGAATATATTTTGATGAAATTTTGTATATAAGCTTTTATCGGCCATGGGATGAACGCTATTGAAATTGGTGAGAATCGGTCCATGTTCAGACCTAGCCCCCATACAAATTACCCCTATGAAATAGACATAAATTTTCATAAGATCCAAATTGTCATATAGATCTTACTCAAATTGGGTTTATATGCGTTCATTACATCCATTAATGAGTAGTCCAAAAATTATACCTGTGGGCCCATATAGAGCTGCTTCCCGATTTTCACTTAAATCTATTAAAAAACAAAAATATTGCACTGATTCTTCTCAAATTTTGTTTGTATATATTTTTGCAAAATACAAGAGACTTTACCAAACATGATCAGGATCGGTCCATTTTTGGACCTAGTCCCCATATAGATATAGCATCCGATATGAACTTTTTCATATCTGCAGCCAAAAAAATTAATAAAAATCCCACTCAAATTTGGTTTTTGCTTATTTTCTATGTCCAGTTAGTTGGGCCTAAGAGATAGGGTTTTTAAACGCATGGTATAGGGTATCGTATAGTCGGTCTAGACCGACTATAATTTTCTTACTTGTTTTTTTGCAACATTTTGAAGTGAAAACGATTTTTGCTATACAATTTCGGGAATTTGTTGTTAAAAAATGGGGAAGAAAATGGAATTAAAAAAACTCTTCGTGGTTACCTGATGATTTATGTGTAGATATAGTGTCTAAAATTTCAAAACAATCGGTTAAGTAGATTTTGAGTTATGATGTGCACGGACTTCGAACATTTATTTGCGAGAAAATCGGTTTAAAGTTTTCTAAAAACTGATTTATATACAAAATACCGTATGAGGCCGGTCGCTGGAAACGCTGTATCTTCTTAAGTTTCGCTCTGATTTACTTAAAATTTTCACACAACACGCTCGACGTGTTGTGCATTCAGAAAGAGAAATGCAAGAAAAGGTTTTATAACTTACCACCCCATAAGGAAGTGCAAACACAAATACACCTACACAAAAGAGAAAAAAATATTTCATATTTCATCATATATGCAAACTGAAAAAAGGGAACTACATTTTTTGCAAAGTTATCTATAAATCTAAAAAATAAAAAATAAGGGCGTATTAGTTTTACTTAAAAAAAACTTATTATTCCAAATCGCCTTTAATTCTTCCATGATAATTTCAATAAATTATTCAAATTAGAATCTTTAATATACCTATTTACGTAATTTATGTTTGTCTAAATTTTTTGAAAGCAAATTATGCAAAAATTAATATTATGAGTGAAAAAAAATTATTTTCCCACCTCTCTTCTGAAATTACAATGTAATATAATTATGCAAAGTTAGAATAAATAATTTAAATTTTAAACATAATATTCCACTATTTTTTCAAGGGCTTTTCAATACAGAGCTATAAACGAAATCATACGTTGGACAACAACAAAATCCACATTGAAGATCTCTTTTTCTCAAATATTTATCAAAAAGCTTAAAGTGCTGGCCATCAGAGAACCTGAGCGAAAGCACTCATAACAATACAAAACAATTTTGAGATGAAAAACAAAACAGACAAACGGAAAAGTTTAGTTCGATAAAAGAAGTATGTATGCATATCGGACGACGTTAAATGAGAAAAATAAAAATGTTTAAAATTTCATTCATTACTTTTTTTGCAGAATTTTTTTATTGACCAACAAAGGGAATTTAAAGAAGAATTTGAATAGATATTAGTTTTTTTATGCATTTTTTGCGTTCAAATTATTCCGTATGTATGTAACACGAAATCTGCATATGTAGTGCTATTGTCGTTAGCAGTGCTGCCAATTTTGGCAACTTATTGTAATTTCGACGATTTTTCAATTTGTTAAAATGATTTGTTAAATTTGTTAAAATGATCATTGAAGATTTAAAATTTTCAGTAGTATAAAAATTACGATTTCAAAGGTTAACAATTAATGGGTTTTTTATCGAAAATTGATAGTTTTTGTTCAGTGTAAATGAAAATTACAAAATATTTATAGATTTAACTCTGGGTCAAGTCGTTTCAAAACGGAAATACCTTGAATAACACCTCCATTTAAGATTTAAGTTTTAATTACGGCGATACTTTAAACCTATATTATATGTTTCAGCTATAGATACATATAAATATTATTATTTAGTTGATTGCTGTGTTAAATTTTTTTCGTTGAAATTTCATCACTAATACATTTTTATATATAGAAATAACCAATGCTGTAATAATATTCGCAATATGAATGATATAAATAAATTTTATTGTTTCCTTTTGTAATATTTTTTCGAATATTATAAGCGGTAAAATTTTCTTGGCAATTTCTTGTTTTAAAAATGACGATTTTGGTGATTTAGTTTCAAAAATTGTCGATTTTCAGAAGCTTTTATTAGCAGCACTGGCCGGTAACAAAGAGGAGAGAAAATTTTGTGTGGGTTTGTATAAAATGAGAAAGATTAAATTTTGTTTGTGTATTTCGCATAGCTTTGTATGGAGTGCCATGTGTGTGTATTATTTCAGCGTTACAGAATCAGTCAGTCAGTCAGTGAGTCAGGGATCAGTGTAAATATATTTAAGATAAACATAAACCAAATTTGAGTGGGATTTTTATTAATTTTTTCGGCTGCAGATATGAAAAAGTTCTTATCGGATGCTATATCTATATGGAGACTAGGCCCAAAAATGGAACGATCCTGATCATGTTTGGTAAAGTCTATTGTATTTTGCAAAAATATATATAAGCAAAATTTGAGAAGAATCGGTGCAATATTTTTTGATTCTGATAGATTTAAGTGAAGATCGGGAAGCAACTCTATATGGGGCCTGATTAGTGGATGTAATATATACATCCAAACACAATTTGACTAAGATTTGTATGACAATTTGGATCTTATGGCAGTATATGTTGATTTAATAGAGGTCATTTGTATGGGGGCTAGGTCTGAACATGGATAGATTATCACCAATTTCAATAGCGTTCATCCCATGGCCGATAAAAGATTAAATACCAAATTTCATCAAAATATATGCATATTTGCGACCTGCAGTTTGATTACAAGCTTTACATGGACACACAGATGGACGGACGGACGGACGGACGGACTCAAAAAGTGATTCTGATTCGATCGGTATAATAAAAGATGGGTCTAAGTCAAATATTTTTGGTTGTTACAAACAGCAGCACAAAGTCATTATACCCAAACCACATAGTGGTATAGGGTATAACAATGCCACTCAAATTTGGTTTGTGCTTACTTTCTATATCCAATTAGTTTGACCGAAAAGATAGGATCTCTAAACCATGGTATAGGGTATCGTATAGTCGGTCTAGACCGACTATAACTTTCTTACTTGTTTTATTTTATACTAGATGCAACCCGGTGTGCTTCGCTACACCCTCTCCCTCCCCCACCTCTTCCAAATCGTTATGAAAGGGCTCACGCAAATTCCCCAGGCTCTCACTAATACAGTAATTCAGATATATCACATTTAATATTAAGTTTGTGTAGTGGTGCCACGCGCATTAATCCAATCCCGCCCATTTTTTGGTCTGACTACTCACGTTAATAATAGATGACCTGAGTCAAATTTGCAAAGCTTTCTCTATCATATTAATATATATGATATTTAAAATTTACTTTGTATGGGAGGTGCCACGCCCGCTGAAAATATTTAAAAAAATTACAGCGTGTAGTACTCCCATATCCGCAGTAAGACTATGTGAAAATATCAGGAAGGTCAGATGAGTAGTTAAGGAGATTACCTCCTACAAACAAATACACATTACCTCTTTATTATGTTAGTATAGTATAGTATAGTTACTTTTCATGGGGAGTGCCACGCCCATTGGTGTGAACCCGCCAATTTTTTGTCAGACTACTCATACTAAGATCTGATGGTGTCGTGCAAAGTGTCAAAGCTTCCCTTTGTTAGTACACCAGTTATATGATATCATATATTTACTTCGTACGGGCGGTGCCACGCCCACTGCTCCGATCACGCCAATTTTTTATCTAACTAATCACAAGAATAACTTATGGGCTCACACAAAGTCCCAAGACACTCACTATAACAGTACTCCCGATATATGGCATTTTATATTTAATTTGTATGGCAGGTGCCACGCCTATTGGTCCGATACTGCCCATTTTTTGTCCGACTACTCACATTAATAATAGGTGACATCAGAAAAATTTGAAAAGCTCTCTCTATCACATAACTCGAGATATATAATATTGAATTATTACTTGTATGGGAGGTACCACGCCCACTTGTCCGATCCCGCCCATTTCCGGCGTAGCTTCTAACATTGACAATAGGTGACCTTACACAAATTTGCAAAGCTCTCCCTATCATAGTACTCAATATATATATACGATATTAAAAATTTACTTTGTGTGGGAGGTGCCACGCCTACTAAAAATATTAAAAAAAAATTATAGCCTATAGCACTTCCCATATCCGCAGTAAGACTCTGTGAAAATTTCAGGAATATCAGATGGGTAGTTACGGAGATTACCTCCTACAAACAAACAAACAAACAAACACACATTACCTCTTTATAATATTAGTATAGATTGGTTTGATGTTGAGACACCAATAGTCAAACGAAACACGGATTTATAACCAACTAATTGGTCGAAATGAATGATTGGAAATAATTCGGGTTCCTTTAAGGTTCCAAACCAACTGCAGCCACCAGTTGTTAATCGGAGTATATACTGTAAAATATTAACCGACTGAAGAGGTTTTGTGAAAACCAGGAGGATATTACCACGTGTAAATTAACTAACCAACGTTAGTTATTTATTCCTATAGAAAATATAATTGTACTAAATTATATTAGGAATACTACACACAAATAATAATATTATTGGTAATTTTAATAATTGTATATAAAGATTTTATGAAGTTTAAGCAATTTACTTAATGCACAATGTAAGGTATACAATCGTGGCTTCAAAGAATGACGAAACACTTCGTTTAGTATCGAGTTCTTAAGATGGATAACGGAAATTCATTAATTAAAGAAGTGTAACAAGCGATTGTATGGAAGTCAACGTGTGGTAAAAATTTACATAGTTGTGTACCTTCCATGGTTGTATATTATTATCTTCGATATTATTAGTTATGTTAAACCGTTATCTTCAAAAAAAAAAATTTTTTTTGTTTTAGTTTAAGATACATTTTTTTTTTTTTCGTTAAAGAAAAATTTTCTAGAGGGCCTCACACTTTCGATATTATTTTTGAGCGGAAATGATAACAATTAATTAAAAATAAGGCCTCCTGGGGCTATGCGTCAAGCTCGTTGAATGGTGAGAGCTAATTTGCCGCTAGAAAAAGTTCTTATTTCGCGATCACCTAAATTTAACCAGAAAAGAAAACGGAGATTGGCATAAAGTAGTTCTATTCGCTACAACAACTTACGTTAAATCACGAATACAATGCAAATTGACCGTAAAAGATCCCTAAATATACTGCAACTGCTAAATGATAATAATATTGCATATATCTTTCTTATTTTCTTTTTTTAACATAAAAATAAACGAAGCAAAAATTGTTTGGTCCAAAAACATTACTATCATAGAAAAATGGATATTTCTCTTTTTAAGGCCACGTCGCTTAGGGAAGGCATGGTCGTAGGGGCGCAAAATTACACATGAGTTATATTCAAGTCAAATGGAAAAAAAATATTGAAAAATAAGGGACACTCTAATATACATATTTGGTTGCTTGCTCTACATGTGAAAAGGCAATAACAAGAGAAAAAATGTGTATGCATCGCTAATAAACATACAAAATATAATTATATGTATTTACATATATATCCATTGCATTTAAAAATTGCTTTGAAATAATTTTTGTGTATTATCATATCAATTTTAAATATCATTGTAAAAAATCTAGCCACTATCATTTGAAATCTAGTGCTTTTTTCTTTAAGTGTTGACGAACCTGATTATAATATTGTGTTTAGAACATGGGTGGAGGGTATTAGAGATTTTCAGTTCCTGCACTTGTTAAAGATTGTTTGCCAACATTTTTAACTGTTGGGTTCATATAAAGTATTGGTTTACATTATCAGCCCTGTTCTTGAAACGTTGTTATTTGAATAAGAGTGAATTTAAAATCACATGAAATTGAAATTTTGGGTTTCTTGAAACCACTTTTTTATTTATTTATTGGAAACATATGTTTGAGTTAAGAACCATACGTTTGAGTTAAGAACATATGTTATCTCGAAACGGAGGTGCCATATGGTTCTTTATTCAGTTTCACAAAAAACTTTTTAGTATTTTGTGCATGTTTTTTTTTTCTTAAGTTTATAGAAAAATAACAACTTATTTGTTCATTTAATTGTTTTTGTTCTTCAATTTCATTCAATTAAAGATGACTTTTCTATTTTTAAAAAGTCAGGCATCACAAAAAAAATTTCGATATTCAAATAAATTGGATTTGACTGACATATGCAAAAAAATAAAAATACGTGATTTGATGAAAAAATTTTTTTTAATTCCTTTATTTGCAATAATAAGTACATAAATAATTTATGTTATAATTGAAAAAATTACAATGGAAAATAGATTGTGTAAATAAAAAGTTTTTATTATGGTTATAGAACAGCATCATCGCAAAAAGTGTGTTTTATTAACATCGACCACTTATTACGAGTTTTTTTTTTAATCGGCGCAAAATGTAGACGTTTTTTAAAATCGTTTTTTTTTTCATTAAATTAATGTCTAATTTTCTAAAATAATAAAGAGGTTCAATAAAAAACATGTCAGAGTTTAAAAACAATTTGTTTTTTTTTATCTCTTAAGACCTGCTTAGTAGAAAAAAGGGCATTTGTTTTGATTTCACAAAGCCTTTTCTATGTGAATTAAAACGAGAAAAAATATTCTTATTGAAATTAGAGAACAGCAAAAAACTCGTAGATTTAAGAATTTTTTCATTTACGAGTTTTTTTTTTTTTTTTTGTGATAGTGGTTTTTTTTTTTTTAAACTTGATCTTTGAACAAGGTGCTTATATAGTTACCCCAATGTGCCATGCAACTACTAAATATGAAAATCATTAATATAACTGGACTATAAATTTTATATTAAATGGCTGGTCTTAAAGTAAAAAACGCTAGAACATGTTGACAGTAGATTGACTGTATTTTTAATAAGGCATATCAGAGCTATAACTATTAAAAAAAATTTTTAAAACATTAAGGAAAATTTGATTGCCTTTTCGTAGTTATTTTATATTTTTTATTAATTGTAGTAGGCTAAAGCCCCAAAGTTTTCAGGATCTTAAAATAGATATACGCATATTACTGTAATAATTACTAAAATTTAGCACAAATATGCAGAAGGTATAAAAAAAAATTTTTTTTTAATAATTTTAAAAATATCATATTTAAGACATATTTCTCAAATTAAAGATTGATTTTTCGTTATTCAAGGCAATTGTAGTACCTTTCAAACGAAATCTTATCTTAACTTGTTGGTAAACTACGTTTAAAGACAATCACATCAATTTTTTTTTTTTCAATTTCAAAATATCATCTTTATTTCATTTAATTTTATATATACTTATGTACATATTTACAGAGTTTGAGATATTATTCAATATGTTACAACAAATGAGATCAGTAAATTCTTTATAATGTTTTATATAGTGTATATTTGATATTTTAAAGGAAATTAGGGAAAACCTTTATCTGATTCTAAATCTAAAACTATAAAATTTCAAACACTATTAGAAAATCAGTATATACCCACGAAAAACAAACATTACCAAATAATGGGTTTTAGAATGAGATGTAACTGGTTGAAGTTTGCCTGATAAGCTCATTACTATTCTCACTATTTTCACTTTGAAAGTAATACAGTATGCAAGGCGCTGGCATGAAATATAAGTAGCTGTATAACACATTATTAGTAACGCCTTATTTTCACTTTAGAAGTAATGCAGTGGGCAGTGGTAGGTCATTATTGGTAATGCAAAAATCAATGAGCTGCTATTACGAAATTTTTCCTGGGTATAAACGGTTTACTTTGTGAATAATTTTATACGTATAGTTTTCAGTTTGGTGATTTTTACTTAATATTTATAATGAGAATTCTCTACATGCTCTTATCAGAGGGTAAGTAGAATGCGTGTTAGAGTGAAAATAGTTTTGGCTAGACCTATAAACAGAGTTCAGAAAAAAACACACACTGAATAAAAAACTCGTACATATATGTAAACAAACATAACTTAGACCAACACACACATATTTTTATTTTCATATCAATTATGTTTGTTTTTAAATTTTCTTCGGTGCCCAACACAACCATGACTGTGTTCGTTTTAATATTTCGTTATTTACACGAACATTTTTCTATCACATACTTTTTTTTTTCAATCACACATAAAGCACACATTTTTGAGTGTTGCTTTATTTGAAATTCATGTTCTGGTACGTGTAGTGAAAAAAAAACACAGAACATGTACAATAAACAGGTTCGAGTTCAGTTATATTTTAAGTCGTGTTGTGGCTCGTGTAGTGAGAAAAAACACAACATGTACAATAAACAGGTTCGAGTTCAGTTATATTTTAAACACGACTTAAAAGCAACACTCAAAAATGTGTGCTTTATGTGTGATTGAAACAAAAAGTATGTGATACAAAAATGTTCGTGTAAATAACGAAATATTAAAACGAACACAGTCATGGTTGTGTTGGGCACCGTAGAAAATTTTGAAACGCACATAATTGATATGAAAATAAAGATATGTGTTGGCTGCTTTTGAACAGAACATTGTGTGTTTCGTGTGTGTATTTTCTGAACCTTGCATATAAATGAATTCATGAATTTTTTCGAATCCACTTCTAATATGTAGAAGATCTGTAGAATACCTCCAACGCAGGTTATTAATCATTTTAAGAGATTTATTTTGGATTATTTGCAATTTTTTGATATGTGTTCTGGCGGCTTTTTACCATATAGGGCAAATAAAAGTTAATGTAGGTCTTATTACAGTTTTGAAAATGAGATTTTTGTTTTTTAAGTTGAGGGACGAACGATAGTTTATTAATGGCCAAAGTGCTTTTAAAACATTTGAACCCTTTTTGGCGGTTTCATCAATGTGTTTTTTGAACTTCAATTTTTTATCCAACTGAACACCAAGGTATTTAACATCGTTAACGATGGGAATTTCGACATTGTCTAATTTCAAATTCCGATTTCAATTCGTTTGGGGGACTTGCTGAACGGAAAGATAATAGCTTGGGTCTTAGCAGGGTTAATTTTTATTTTCCATTTATGAAAATATTTGTAGCAACTTATTAACCCCTTTTCCATTTTCTTGAGTAGAGCTGAGGTGACTTTACCTGAAGTTATCAGGGCTGTGTCATCTGCATAGTATGCTGTGCCTACATATGGAGGAGGAGAAAAGTCAGATGTGTATAAAGAGTAGAGCAATGGCGAAAGTACCGAACCTTGCCTGCGGTTGTAGTTGTCGGTGAAGAACACGATCCATTAACACTTACAAGGTATTTTCTCTCATCAAGAAATTCTGTTATTATTTTGCACAAATATTTTGGCATGTTAGAATTCAGTATTTTATAGATAAGGCCATTGTGCCAGACAGTATCAAATGCCTTTTCGACATCTAAGAGAATAAGCCCAGTAGAATGTTTCTTGCGCTTATTTTCCAATACGATATTAACAATTCTGTTAACTTGTTGAATGCAGCTGTATTCTTTCTTGAACCCAAATTGTTCTTCAGCTATTAAATTGTTATCTGTTGCAAACTCACTAAGTCTGATATGTATGATTTTCTCAAATAATTTGCCCAAGTTATTTAAAACACTAATTGGCCTGTAACTGTTTGGGTCATTTTTAGGTTTCTTTGGCTTTGGGACCGCAACAATTTTGGCAGCTTTGAAGTGCTTTGGAAAATAGGTTAATTGAATACAGCTGTTAAATAAAACAACTAAAAGATTTAAAGCCTTTTTCGGCAACTTTTTGAGTAATTAATTAGAAATTTTATCCAATCCTTGACACTTAGAAGTTTTAAGGCTTTTAATTATTGTACTTAATTCATCCATTGAAGTGAAAATGGCTCCCTCAGAGCTATTGGTGTCCTTTTTAAAACGGTTCACTTTTCTATTTACAGTCTTGTCAATTGGATGTTTAAAATTTGAAGTTAGACTGTTTGCCATTAAAAAAGAATCAGCTAACAATTGAGCTTTCTCATTGTCTGCGCAGATTACCTGGTTGGCTTTGTTGGTTTTGTTAAGTTTACCTCTCAGTCCCCTGCTGATTCTCCAAAACGACTTATCGCCTGGCTCTAAGTTTAATAGTAACTTTGTCTACTTATCATTTCGTTCCATTTTAATTCTGTGATCAATAATTGTACTTATAAATTTAACACATTGCTTATAGAAATTTGAATCATTTTGGGTATACGCTCTTTTCATTTATCGATGCAGAATGCGCCTTGTCTTTATTAGTTTTACTGTAGCCATTGTGAGTACATAATTATTGTCTGACCATGGGGGTAGAAATGTTGCGGGCTTCTAGGATGACTTCAATAAGATTGGCGATATCACGGTCGATTGTATCTTTGCTAGTATACTCTACATTTCGAAGTGAAATCTTAAACGGCTTTCAATATGGTTTTGAAAAAGCAACCAGTTTGACAATATGTAATCGAAGTGACTTGTATCTACAAGATTTACAGATGATTGACAATGGTCGGTGATCAGAGGGAACATCGTTACCAAGAACATCTAAGGTCATGTTTATTGCTGAGTTGGTAGACAATCACATCAAAATTTTCACTAATCTTTTAATTTTTTAGTTTTTTTTTACTTTTTGAATAACTAATATGATTCTACCTAGATTAGTATGTACTAGCAGATTCCAGCCCTCAAAATTCGAGCGCAAATTCTAGAAAAATTTTATTTATCAATTATAGCCAATTCACAAATCAACACAAACACATTAACAAATCAAATCAAATTTAATAAACACACACATAGCATTGTATAATTTTATATATGTGTTAGTAGCAACTTTAAATGCAATTTACTCAAAATAAAGGAAAATATTTAAAAATCTGTAAATCTTCAAATCGGCTAAGAAGAAATACCTTCCAATTCACAAATTAACACAAACACATTAACAAATCAAATCAAATTTAATAAACACACACATAGCATTGTATAATTTTATATATGTGTTAGTAGCAACTTTAAATGCAATTTACTCAAAATAAAGGAAAATATTTAAAAATCCGTAAATTTTCAAATCGGCTAAGAAGAAATACCTTCCAAATAATATACGTTTGGTCAAAATCGGGCAAAAACGGTAGAACAAAACATCAGCCACAAGAAATCGCCTAGCCTATTAATATTATAGATTCTATTCGTATTCTAGAAAAATTAATAATACGTACCGTACACTAATCTTTATTCATTAAGTGGAATACGCTGCGTATGAGTATTTTTTTTTTAAATAATATTAATTTGTGTTCTTCGTGAGAACTCTGGACACACGCATATTTTTAATTTTGTCTTATTTTTAGAAAATATAGGATTTTTTCATGTAATAAGTAAAGATTTATTAATTAAGTGCAGATTTTATAAACAACAAAAATATTTTTTTGCCTTTATAATATAAAATTTTTGAACATTTGATATTAGAATAAGCATATTTTACTTAAAATCAATGTAGTCGCTACGTCGCCCTCTTATAATTCTTTAAATATATTATCTATTTAATATTCGAATTTTTCGTGAGAACGTTAATTAATCTAGAAACACTGAGTAAAACGATATAATTTTATATTTGCCCCCTTTTTTCAGAATTTGTATTGATTTTTTAAGTATTCCGTCAAAAGTTTGAATTTCATATTTTATTATTTTATTGGGTGATCAAGTGCTAGTTACAAATTAAAATTAAACATTAAAAATTGCATTAATTAATACATATTTGAATATGTTAAATACTCGTAACTTTGAATAGAAGAATACCGAATGCAATTTAATTTTTGAAATTAATTCAACATGTAGCAAACTACTTGGGATGAAATTAACAATTTTCAGTAACTTTTAAAATTACGTAACATGTGTCACGTCACGTACCTTATTATAGTTTGTATTAGAAAAAAAAAAAAAAAGATTTTTCAACGACACAATTTTAAATATCAAGTAATATTAAGATTTGACGTAAATTTTTCAGACATATTGCAATTAATACTCTAATTAATATGTAAATTTTGATTTTTGTTTTAAGAAAGTATATATTTCTAAATTTCATAACTACTCTGTATTCTTAATCAGACCGGTTTCTGGTATTTCAGCCTTCACCAGTGATTTTATTGAACATTGAAATAATTGTTATGTTATATTTGACTAGATTGTTTCTGTATGAAAATTTTAAACTTAGGGCGGCCGTGAGGTTTGAACCTGAATCTATCTGACATACACTCGTACTTGCACTTTATGGTCACGCGCTTTAACACATTCGGTTTTCATACCATATAGCTGTTACTTCGTAGTAATCTCAGAAGATACAAAACTATCAGACAAACAGTCATTATTTTTGAATTTTGAATATTTATGCATTTAATATTATTCCAGATCACTTCAAAATAAGTTGAGTTTTTATAGAGACGACAAAAACCATTTATATTTTCTGTCACATTACGCATCCCTCTTGGTTTGCCAATGTCATGGGACTAGCTATTAAAGTGCTACTGTCTAAAAATAACAACAAGGAAAGTAAATTTAATTGTCCTTTGTTTTTCTTAATACTGAAGACGACTAATAAAATATGACCGAAGTTTATGAGGCATCTAAGTTATTTATCATAAATGGCTCCTCTTTTCAACGTAATCTAACTATTTATATGAATTTACAGGCCAGATACTCCGTAGATATATAAAACAATAAGATACCATATTTTTCTAACCATTCCAAATTACTTGAAAGAAATTGTGTGCCGATAGCCCAACTTCTTCATTAATGCCCAACCAAATCTGTTGATATTTTTTTAAACGTTATATTTAATTTGGACTCCTTATACCAAACAACAGGGAATCGCATGTCTAACCTGCGATACTAGTTACTCCTGTGTGGAAGGCCTGTTTTCGTTCGACTGTGAGTCAAAGGTTTTGTTTAATTTGGATTTTTTAACTGTCAGATTTTTCACTTCAAGCTTCATTTGAAATATTTTGAAATATTTGTATCGTCGTATGCGATATTCTCAATGTTAACGTTATTAAGTGCGATTGGGAGTTCATATCCTCTGCTCAATGTGAAAGTTATGTTATAGATTATGACCTCTTTAATTCGTATTCTTGACATTTTTAAAATGACTATTTAGTCCTCAAAAAATGCTGCAATATGATTTTAGTGAGAGCTGGAAATCACCGTATCATCAGTATCATAAATATTAAGTTGTTACAAACATGATAACTAACTTAAACTTACACTATATTTTAATAGTGTCTGATATAATAAATGATACAATTATTTAAATAAGTTTTTTTTTAACTTTTGCCCTATTTTTGGTAATTTTATAATTTAATTTTCTTTTGGATTATTTTCCAAAATATCCTACCACAATTGTTTGTTATTGGTTTCCATAAAATGCATGCAATGATTTTAAAATGTTAATTAAAATTCTACAAAACATTTAAAAATAAAAAGAAGCAAAGCCACAAATCAGGCAATACGTTTTTAAAATTAATTAAATCATAATTGTAAAATGAAATGCTGTAACATGTTAAATCACTTAAAATAAATGTGTTGTTGCATACTTTTTGTGAAGGTTATCATCAAGTGAATCTATGGCATACTTTCCATTAGCTGGCAAATACTTTTTCAATTAGTTGCAACTTAAAAATATTTTCGACTAGTTTTAATTAAATAATAACAAACAGTTAACTAAAAACTTTTTCCTTCATTATAACATTATTTTTTTGGATTAAAAAACTTCTCAATAAATGATTGTATAATTTAGGGCAAATAATTAAATATAAAGGAAAACTATTGCATACTTTTGAGCCAGTTTGCATGTAATGCTGACGTATCTTTAGTTTGATGCCTTTAGATTGTGAGGTTTGAATATTTTAACACTGCATATTTTAAGAATGTTAATTAAATAAAAATAAAACGTTCCACAACTTTTGTAAATTCTGTCAAAAATATGAAAGACTTGGATGCTAATGAAAAACAAAAATTAAAAAACGATCTGATAATGGATTTTCTATGCATGATTTTAATAGCGATAAATTGTAATTGAAAAATGTTAAGTGAATTAAGAAAAAAAAAATTAAACAGAAGTTGAGTATCAACCTATTACATTTCATCGTCGATTGTTTTTTAAATCATAAAAAAAATATGTATAAAGTCCTTCGATATGAGGTATTAAAAATTTCCTCCTATGGCTACATTATGGTCTATTCCAAAAGAAAAACACTTTTTTTAATCTAGTAAAGATGTTTTTTTAAATTCTATTTGGTTTTCCCATTAAAAGGTTTTTTTAATTTCTGCTATATCTTGGAGGAATCAATCGCACTATTTGATGCCGATTTCACAAACATTTTTAGGGAAGAACCACTATTTGAGGATGTAGAAAATTAATTTCATAGCACATAAACTTCTGAAGTCAGAGACTATAAAAATTTTAAGACATTCATGCGAATTAAAGCAATTACTAGATTTCTCTTTTAGCGCTTTAGCGCATAAAAAAATACAATCAGACCGTTGCTATGTTTTTCATATTAAATTGAAATAAGAAAACGCAGAGCATCTGCGCACTGAAAAAAAAAATTATTGGAAACGTCAATTTTTAAAAAACTAAAACTAAATTTATATTTAACAATTTTCAATTAATTTCACTTACACCAAATAGATATTAGAAATGAAGAGAATTTTTTTTTAACATTAGAAAACCTAAAAAAACGATATACACAAAATTTTAACAATGAAATTGACGACTTTTGCGTTCTCGAGGTTGTCCGTTGTGGTTTTGCGTATATTTTTTTATGCAACGTAAGAACGTGCCGCACCGGTTTGGCTGTTGTTATACCCTTACCTGTTGTTCGTAATAAAGGTAACTCGAAAAAATTGTATAATTCTATAATGAATAGAATAGAGAGAGATCCATTTCATTTCTTTGTGCAAAAAGTTTTTGGAAAACGAGATAATTTTGCCACTACTTTGAAGTAATGAATTCGTTTTTCCGAAATTGCCTTGCTAAGTAAAAATAAAATCAATTTTTCTTTTTAAATCTATTAAATAGCTCTATTTAAATAGCTCGCCTTAACCTCCATTGCAAAGGTAATGGTTGTGTATTAAATCGTGCTAATTGGAGATGGCTGTATAGTTTCTTTTAACTGGCCAAATATTTCTTCATTGCGGCCATATAGGTCGGATGGAGTAAAAAAATAATAACCAAAAAAAAAGCTGTCTCAACTTTTTTATTAAAATATTGCCAAATTTGGAAAACATAGAGAATAAATTTATAATAATAAATAATCAAATTAGGGATGCCAAACCCAAAAAACCAAATTTCCCAAACATTTTAAATAAAATAATTTGTTATCTTTATTTTCTGAAAAATTTCAAATATTCATCCAAAAAAAAATTGTGAAAATTTATATATAAATAACATTCTCATCAAATTGCGTTTATTTATGTAACACTTTTTATGTTCGAAATTCTTAAATATCATTTGAGGTTTTCTAAAATTCATTGAATTTAAATTAATGTTTTCTGTGGTCCGATTCTGTAAATTTCAACGATCCGACAAGCGCAGAATATATCGACAGCTTTTGTTGTTTGCACTAAGGATTAAGTGATTCACTAAGTACATACATCTTAACGACAACCGACAAATCTATTTTTCTATTTATTTAAATTGTGAAGGAGTGGCATCTCTGTCAAAATAAGCGAAAAACAAAAACAAGAATAGAAAAAAACAAATTACTTCGTGTTTGACAAGATGATTTTATGTTTATGTTTAATATCTCTATTTTTTTTACTAATATTTCTGTTTATTTATTTGAAAATGAAATAATGAATTGAATATGCTATTTAATTTTTTTATTTATATAAAAAAGTTTTTTAATAGAAATTAAGTTTTTATCGATTGAATAAACAACACAAAGTTGTCGTTTAGCTGATTTTCACAATAGCGAATATCGTTTAAAAATTTTGCTGATAATTTTGCTTTTCTTTTTTTAACGATTCGATTATCGTTAAAAGAAGTTATTTCTCCTGAATGCCAATATTTTTTTAAATGTAAACATTTTTAATTGTAAACATATTTGGTGTTTTTTTTTTTGGAATTTGATGCAATTGATGTCTTCTAAATTTAAAATTATAATTTCCGACGTTTTGATATGATTTTCTGAAATTCAATTAATATTTTCTAATTTACAATTGGAAATTTTAGTTCCAGTTTTTAGAATTGATATTTTCTAAAATTTGAATGGAAAATTTAAAAAAGTGCAATTTTGTATTTATGTGAATAATAATGCTTTGTAAGAGAATAATGAAAAAACGTATGAAATAAAAGACCAGTCCGTGTATACTCTTAACATTGTTCTGTATGATATCTAGTTGAAAATAATGACATCCATGTTAAGATAGAAAATAACTATTGCAAAGCTATTTAGAACAAAAATTGTGACGCCATCTACTGTGACATAGTCACGCTGAGCAAAATGAAGTGACACTCTGTTAATGCAAAAGAAATGTATTTTCCCCACAACAAAATATTGCAGAATTTTATGTAAATAAAATAATATACCGACTTATTTCTAACATGCAGTTGTTATGGATATACATATATAGAATATATGTATATTATTATATATGTATATTATTTGTATTATTTAATATGTTTACATAAATTTATAAATAAATTTATACATAAAATTTTTTTTTGCTAAATTTACATTGTTTTTTTTTTATTAACAACTAGGTATTTTAGCATTATTTGCTTTAGATGTTGGTGAATTTTTACTCCCTTTATATTAACTCGTTTTGTCTGCTTGTCGAAAAAATTTTGGATCGATTTTAACCCCTTTCCCGTGACCCATTCGATCTGAAATTTTGCAGGCAGGCTCGCAGTAATGACAGAAATGATCTAACAAATTTTTTAGTGATGCCAAAACAATGGAAACTTTTAAATTTTTCTACCAGATTTAATATATAAAAAATGTACAATGGGTTAGTTTTTATTATATTATTACCACAACGACCACAAAAACAACAAGTTCAGCTATGACAACAACACAGCATTTAGAATAACAACAAGAACAATATAGAAACATCATATTTTTAATTTTTTTATTTACTTTTTCAGAGATTTCCCTGGACCTGTTCCACCGATTGTAATGATTTTTGAAACCGAAATCTTCCCATGAATTTGGCGATCGTGACAAGAACAACATAGAAAATTATATTTTTCAAGACTTTTTTTAGTTCTTAGTTCAAATCTCGGGCCCTAATCGACCGATTTGGACGATTTTAAATAGCAAACTTTTCAGGATGTTAATGAATCATTTTTTATGCCAACGAGCACCCTAGCTGCCCGATTGATGCCGTGATCGTGATTTCCACAGACGGACAGACGGACATCGCTATATCAACTCCGGTTGTTATAAGGATCACAAATATATATATTTTATGGGGTCCAAAATTTTTTTTTCTAATTATTACAAACGGAATGACAAACTTATATATACCCTCTGCCCACTGGAGTGGAGGGTATAATAAGTAGGAGACTTAAGCCAAAAAATCTGTCAATCTGTATGTTGACTATTATTTTTATTATATACTATATTATTATCACAAAGTTTCAAGGATAATATAAATCTGAAAGTGTTTTTATTAAACACTCTAGTAGCCAAGGCTGCCTTTATGCATTATTTATTTCTGGAACTGTAGTACTAAAACCTTTTAAATTTTTAATGACACTGACGTATGGTCTTGAAACAAAAATTATACTGTTATGATAAGGGCGAACGCACCGAAGAAAAGGAAACACCAAGGATTTTTTGGGAGAGTTCTTTAGCCAAAAAGGTTTACTTTATTTAAGAGAACACCTTTTATTTAACAGAATGGCCTGCTTACTTGTTGATTGTTTATGATTAACTGAGTACATATTAATCTTGACACTAACTTAAATAATAATAATGATCAGCTATCTATGGGTCGGTAGCACAAGCTCAGAGTGACTCAATTCTTTTTGTCACCTGAACCTGGGTTGACGCTCGCGTAGTTATCATGATAAAAGTATTTGTCAGTAATGCAAAATAGATACGACACCTGTAAGTGTTTAGTGAAATGGGTCGAATGCATTCTTCACTTGTATTGCTAATCAGAGGAGTAATTGAATATACGCTAGAACAAAAGTCGCGTATCATTTGATACTATCCGCAGTTTAATTTCTGTGTGTTCATAATTGAAATAGGTCAACATTTCAAACAATCAGCGTCAATTATTTATGACTAATATAGATTAACACTCTTATCATGACAATACCATGATATGTTAAGCGTTTTCTATAACATGAGTGTGATAATTAACACAGATATTCCTAAGCCGACTGAAATAAATGAACTTCACATCAAAAACTTTAAAATCAGGAAAGTTGTTTTAAGAGATTTCTTTTGTGGTTTAAAATTCATAATAGCATTTCAGGCTTAGGAATCCTTAAGCAAAACTATAAAAACGTTTTATGTGAACTTTTCTAGATCAGCCTAGTAATGTCTAGAGGCACCCTAATTCTGCTCAGCATTAACTAAGACATTATTTGCTGAAGTAAATACAATTACAGAATCATTATGCAGGTTTTTTTTTATAATGCTAAATCATAAATAATGCAAACCTTTTGAAATGAAGATTTGAATATTATAAATAAATTTAATTATATTTACTTGTATTTTAAGTGACTTGTACAAGTTCAACTCTTTTAAAATAATGAAATGCTTACATTTATTTGGAGTATAAACAAATTCAAAACAAAATCTGAAATTGATTTTAATTTTTAAAATCAAGCATTCGTTTGTGAGCATGTCTTTACATAAGTTGTGCTCGAAAGCATATGCTATTTTTCTACAATTCAACAGCCACAACATAAGATGAGTAAGAATACAAAAACAAAAAAAAAAAACAAAAAAAACGAAAACATTAAAAGGGAGTAAAATGAGGAAGAAAAAAACGAAAAACACCTACTCATTCATACGGACACACACACTTTCAACATTGTGTTTTAATATTTTGTTCTTTAATGAACGGAAGTGGAAGTGGCCTTGTTAAGCCATACCTCAACATTGCTGGTATGTAAGAGTAAACGAGTATATACATTGTTTGTTTCGTATTAGTAGTGGTATTGGTAGGTGGTACTCGTACGTATGTATGTATGTATGTATATAAATTTGTATTGTGTCAGCACTTGCTTGAGCTTAAGAGTCTGCAAACTTAACATTGAAAATTTCCGGTTCAAATACGCAAATAAATTTTAAACCTCATGGTGGAATATTCAGAATTAAAACTAATAAAATATACTACTAGAAATGTGTAACGTAACAGCTGACTACAAATAGTATAGTTGTATTTATAGGTGGTTAGAATTTTGATGAATTTCAAAAAGATAAAGTTAACAAATTATGGAAATAAATTATTGTTTTTTTGTTAGTTTGTTGTAAAACACCAGTTAGAAAAAATCGAATTGTAAATATGTATGGTTGATAACAGAACTGTTTATTTTTTACAACCCTAAGCCGATTTAAACCAGAAAAATTCATACATCACTTTTGGTTATGGGGCCAAATTTATGGTAGTTTGAACTTAGAATTTTTTTTTTTATAAATTCTTACATACAATCAAATTGTTTTAAAGTTAAAGAACTGTATTTTAAATTATATTAATAGAAATTTAATTTTAAAAAAAATAATGCTTCTGAATATACAAGAAGTTTCTCACCAACCTTTAAAAAATGTCTCCTTATTGCAGAAATATAATAAAGCCGAACCACTTTTCTAGCGGCGACCAAGAAATAGCAGCCAATGGATCAAAATAATGATTAAATCTGATCTTATACTGTAAAAATAATATTGGAAAAAAGATCAAACTGGTCTAAAAGATCTCTTAGAATAAATATTTAATAAAAATCCGCCTCAGATATCACTCAAAAATAAGATTATGTGTTTCGTTTAAAAAATATTTTTTAGTATATACAGTAAAACCCGATTAAGACGGACTCCGGGGTACAATATAACTTATTTCATTATAATCGATTTTCATCGATTTATACGGATTTTTTTTTGGACAGGAAATAGAATTTTTCTATGAAGAGCAAATGATTTTGCACTCAACTGAGTTTTTCTTATATTTCTTGGTTATTTTTTTTTTTTTTTCAAAAAGATATGACTAGCGAAGTTATCTAAATATAATAAATACAGGGAAAATTTAAAATTTTGTGAAAGTTCATATTTGTGGGAATGTTAATAAATGTTCGTTATAACCGGGGTTCATCTTAGGCTAGTTCGTATTCGGTACTTTAAAATTAGTTCATATTAATCAAGGGCATATCTAATCCGGGGTTTACTGTAATAATATGTCATTAAATAGACTTTTTTATACCCTATACCACTATGTGGTTTGGGTATACTGACTTTGTGCTGCTGTTTGTAACTACCAAAAATATTTGACCTGGACCCATCTTTTATTATACCGATCGAATCAGAGTCACTTTCTAAGTCGATTTAACGATGTCCGTCCGTCTGTCCGTCTGTGTGTCCATGTAAACCTTTTAATCAAACTGCAGGTCGCAAATATGAATATATTTTGACGAAATTTGGCATATAAGCTTTAGTCGGCCATGGGATAAACGCTAATGTAATTGGTGAGAATCGGGCCATGTTCAGACCAAGCCCCCATACAAATGACCCCTATGAAATCGACATAAATTGCCATAAAATCCAAATTGTCGTATAGATCTTAGTCAAATTGGGTTTGCATGTGTTCATTACATCCATTAATGAGTAGTCCAAAAACGATCCCTATGGGACAACTCTTAGTCATAGGCCCCATATAGAACTGCTTCCCGATCTTCACTTAAATCTATAAAAAAAAAAATATTGCACTGATTCATCTCAAATTTTGTTTGTATATATTTTTGCAAAATACAAGAGACTTTACCAACCATGGTCAGGATCGGTCCATTTTTGGACCTAGTCCCCATATAGATATGCCATCCGATATGAACTTTTTCGTATCTGTAGCCAGAAAAATTAATAAAAATGCCACTCAAATTTAGTTTATGCTTATTTTCTATATCCAATTAGTTGGGCTTAAGAGATACGGTCTCTAAACGAATGGTATAAGGCATCGTATAGTTGGTCTAGACCGACTATAATTTTCTTACTTTTTTAAAACAAAATTTTAACATCCTTGAAAAATTAAAAAAAATAAACGAAAATTTGGCACTTAAATTTCAATTAAATTTCTATTTAATTAATGGTCCAAAATTATTATTGTCAAACAATGGTAACATATGGTAGCATAAACAATTTTCAATTAAAATCATCGTATTATTTTTATGCTGAACTATTCCAACGCAACTATATACATACATGAACATTTAAATAGGAATTTTAAAATTTGCTAAATTCATTTGATCTAAAACAAACAAAAACACCAACGCCATCGTTGACATCGAGCAATACCACGTTAAAGAAAATATTTGCTATTTATAACATCTTTACAAATAAACCACATCTGTGTTCAATGACTGGCTGACTGGACTGTCAAAATATTTTGGAATGAAAAGCATGCCGTGGCATTTGTTAGACAATCTACAATGTTCTAAGCATGGCTAATACAAGCATGTCAAATGTTGGCTTTCATGTTTAGTGAATGTAATGTAGAGAAGCATTAAGATTATCTATATACATGTACATATATATGTATGTATGTATGTATGTTGGTAAATGTTGATGGTTTTATCATTGTTTGTCTGCTTGGTCCACCAAAAACATACCACATAAAGCATGCTTAAAGAGCCATAAATACACTTGCAAGCATATACAATTATCATAATTATTCAAAACATAGTTGGAAATAAAAGACTTAGAGAAGACTTTAAAATTATTCCAGAAGTTATAAACAGAAAGTACAGACAAAGGCCATGATATTTATATTTAAAAGAATGCTACGACTAGATTGGCTGATGTGGCTTAAATCAATAAAAACTATATAAAAATCAAAAAAAAAATATTTGAAAAACTTACATTTTGAATATGCCAGAAAAAATAGCAAAAAAGACTCTAAAAAGTTTTCTATTTTTTATACCCTCCACCCCAGTGTGCAGAGGGTATACTCTGTATAAGTTTGTCATTCCGTTTGTAATAATTAGAAAAAAATTCTGGACCCCATAAAATATATATATATTTGTGATCCTTATAACAAGCGGAGTTGATATAGCGATGTCCGTCTGTCCGTTTGTGGAAATCACGATGACAACTTCTCGTTTGCATAAAAACTGATTCATTGACTTTCTGAAAAGTTAGCTATTTAAAATCGTCCAAATCGGTTGAACAGGGCCCAAGATCTGAATGAAGAACTAAAAAAGTCTATGATTTTCTATGTTGTTCTTGTCACGATCACGGCCTCAATAAGATAGCTAGGGTGATAATTTTGAGAATGATTCATCAAGATCATGGAAAGTTTTCTTTTTCAAAAATCGTTAAAATCGGTGGAACAAGTCCAGGGAAATCTCTGAAAACGTAAAAAAAAAAAATTTAAAATATGATGTTTCTATATTGTTCTTGTTGTTAGTCTAAATGTTGTGTTGTTGTCATAGCTGGACTTGTTGTTTTTGTGGTCGTTGTGGTAATAATATTATAAAAACTAACCCTTTGTAAATTTTTTTTTTATCAACTCTGGTAAAAAATTTAAAGTTTCCATTGTTTTGACATCACTAAAAAAAATTTTACATCATTTTTGTATCGCCGCGAGCCTGCCTGCTCGATTGGGTCACAAGAAAGGGGTTAAAAATCAATCCAAAAATTTTTTCGACAAGCAGAGATTACGAGTTAATATAAAGGGAGTAAAAATTCACCAACATCTAAAGCAGTGGTGGCCATCGAAAGAATTGAGTTAGTAATAGTGTTTATGAGCATGTGTTAGTTATACTACACTGATCGAAATCCATGGACGTAACACAATGCCGATATTAAATGCGTTTGTGTAGATTTTTATGAATGCTTATATGAATGACTAATAGGGAAAATAGTTGAGGTAACGAAGAATATGGTAAAATTTTAAATATATTTTGTTGTTTTAAAATTTTAAATCTTACATTCTGAATATGTAAAACAAAATATGAAGAACATTTAATCTTTTTTATCCATAAGATTGGAGTTTATTAAATCAAATAAGTAATTCATTTCTTCAAAAAACTAAAAAAAATCAAAACTTAAACAGATAAGAAATTTCAGAGGTTAATAAGTGGTATGTTACCAAAAACTAAAAAACTAACCAGCCTGCAGTAACTGGATATTTTTTAAAATTTAAAAAATTCATAAAAGACAGCTATAATGTTGTAACGTATGTAATTTATAGAAAATGTTTAATTTATAGCAGATTCAACTGTTTTGCGTAATTTATTTTATCAAGTCTTCGAAATTTTCTCAACATTTTTGGTTTCTTTTAAATAAATATTCTCTGTGCACCTATTAAAAAAAATATTAATTTCAAAAGACAATGCGACATAAACCTGCTTTGTTCCAAAGCTTTCATAAAACTGAATGAAATTTTTGTTTACTTTTACTCTTTGGTTAGTATTTTTGTATACATATAAGAAGCCGACCACCAATTTGCTTGGTATGGCCTTCACTGATCTAAAGTAAATAATGTTAAACTACCTAATTGTTAATAAAAAAAAGCAATGTAAATTTACCAAACAAAATTTTATGTATTAATTTATTTAAAGAAAAACACAAAAATAACTTTTGATGATGCATTTTTTGTGTGTAATATTTACATATCTGAATGTACATATATTAAATAACAAAATAATATACATGTTAGAAATAAATCGGTATATTATTTTATTTATATAAAATTGTCCAATATGAATTTTGTTTTAGGGAAAATACATTTCTTTTGCATTAACAGAGTGTCACTTCGTTTTGCTCAGTGTGACTATGCCACAGTAGATGGCACCACAATTTTTTTTTCTAATTAGCTTTGCAATCGTTATTTCTGTTTGAACATGTATGTCAACATTTTCAATTAGATATCAAACACAACAATGTTAAGAGTATACACAGGGCTGGTCTTTTATTTCATACGTCTTTCCATTATTCTTTTACAAATATGACCATAAGTTTGGCATATTAACTTTTTGTTGTGTTTACAAAATAGGGTTACCGAGTTCAGCAATGAGTTTTTTTTTTTGCTTTCAAAACAGTTCTACATAGATATATATATAAAATTATTATTCTGCTTTACCTACAAAATATCTGATTGCGATTACATATAAATTTTTAAAATTGTTTATAATTACTAAAGCATTAACATTGACATAAATAAAAAATTGCACCTTTTAAATTTTCCATTCAAATTTAAGAAAATATCAATTCTAAAAATTGGAATTCAGATTTCCAATTAAAATATAAATTTTATTCTTTAAACACAAATTGAAATTCAGAAAACACCAAATATGTTTGCATTTAAAAAATTAGCTAAAATTAATTGAGGAGACATTAATAGCATTTCAGGACAAGAAAATATTAATTTAAATCCAATGAAGTTTAGAAAGCCTCAAATGATATTTAGGAATTGCTAACATAAAATTGTTACATAAATAAAGTGCAACTTGATGAGAATGAATGTTATTTATATATTATTTTTTAAAAATTTTTTGGGTGAAAATTTTAAGTTTTTCAGAAAATAAAGATAACAAATTATGTTATTTAAAATTTTTGGACATTTGGTTTTTTAAGTTTGGCATCCCTAATTTGAACCAGTTCATGATGAGTTCAAAATTTGACATCATGGTAGGCAAGGTAAAACCCACAACATTGAAGTTCGATAATAATTCCCAGGTAGTAGTATTTGGAGCCAATAAATGAAAATATATTTTATAAACATAATTTAATTCAAAATCAAAAGTTGGCATCACTGGGTTAGTTTTGTATTGTATTGTGTAAAAGTGATAACTTCCTTTTAGTATGTAAAAAAAAAGAAATATTTTCCAAATATGGCAATATTTTAACAAAAAAATTGAGAGAGCTTTTTTTTGGTTATTATTTTGTTACTCGATCCGACCTATACGGCCTCAATGAATAATTATATGGCCAGTTAAAAGAAACTATGCAGCCATCTCCAATTAGCACGATTTAATGCATATAGCCACCCTACACAACCATTACATTCGCAATGGAGGTTAAGGCGAGCTACATAATTTGCAAAAACTTAAACTAAATTATTTAACTAATTATGTCATATAACCGGAAACGCGTGCATATAGGTATATAACCTAAATGCATGCCGATCAGCAACCACGATGACCAAAAAGCAAACATCGAAACGTGTTTTCTTTTATACAAAATAATAGAAAAGACGAAAACGATCTTTCCTTGCTGATGCGCGAATTACTAATGTGAGAGAGCTCTATATACCAACTCTTGGAATAAACAAAAATCCAGATCAAACCAAAGAATTTGCTGAAATAATTTGGTATTAAGTTTAACAAATTGATTACTTTTTCAAATATTTTGTTTACATTTATTATCAATACTCAAACCGAGGTGGAGGGTATCAAAGATTCGGCACAGCCGAATTTAACACCCTTACTTATTTTTATTTTAATTAACATTTTGAAGAAAAATCACATATTTTTCAGCACAGTTATTTTCAAATTAACTTATGTTTGCCGAAGAAATAATTATTTGAAATTTTGCAATAGTTATTCAAAACATATTACGGTACTTAATGTTTGTTTATTTCAGTTATTTAAAATTTAATTACATAAAAAGTTTTTTTAAGTCAAAATATATTCTTACGACAGATTTTTATTTCAAAATAATTTGTTTGAATACAATTTTATTTCAATTCAAATTGTGTATATGGATTTGAATGATTATGAATGTAACATGTTGCTACAACAGATGTTTATAAACAAATAATAAATCATTTGTTTTTACGGTTTTTTTAAACTATTTTTTAATTGCTTTTACTACTTTACCAGTTGGTTTTGTACTTTTAATTTAATTGGACATATAAATAGTGCGATTTTAAAATGTATATTCATTTGTTATAAAATATATTTTCAGTTAATTGTGACAACAAAATATTTTGAGTGTAATTCTTTAAAATTGTGTCCATACAATGATCAGAGTTAACACTTTGTTCTTGAATTTTTTTAAATAGGCCATTTTCGGGTACCACTATAGCCATACTATGTTCGATCATAAAAAAAGAAGAATCTTTAGTTTTTTCAAAATTTCTACCAAAAAACAACTTTTGTATCCCATATAGAAGTAGGTGGGCCTTGCGCAACAATAGCAGCAATATAAGAAAAAGCAGACATAATTTGGTAATGCGAAGAGAACAGTATTTTATATAAAAACCAGGTTGGTTCAACAAGCGTTAATTTTATTTTTTTTTATTTTTCAGCAAATCGAAGAAACAACGTACGAACTATCCATAAATATAGAATAAAAATGTTTGTACCGTATAACAGTTATAAGAGTTTTATAAAGGGTGATTTTTTAGCTATTATCTTTTTGGCAACACTGGTTTAAACAGCTGATGCACGTTTCGTGTTTTGTTTCATTGTCAAACATCTTCAGTTTGGTATTATTTAACCATGAATCGTCTTACAAATGAACAACGCTTGCAAGTTATTGAATTTTATTATCAAAATGCGTGCTCTGTTAAGAAAGTTCATCGCGCGCTTCTTCCATTTTATGGTCAGTTTAATCGACCCACTGAAGCGGCTATTCGGGCTATTGTGACTAAATTTCGCACCAAATTTACATTGTTGGACATTAAACCACCAACACGCTTACGTAGAGTGCGAACTGAAGAAAATATCGCAGCTGTATCGGCCAGTGTTAATGATGACCATCAATTATCGATTCGTCGCTGTTCGCAGCAAGTGGGCCTCTGTTACTCAACAACGTGGAAAATTTTGCGGAAGGATTTAGGCCTTTCAAAATACAGCTGGTGCAAGAATTGAAGCCGAACGACCTGCCGCAACATAGAATTTTTGGTGAATGGGCTCTTCGAAAGTTGGCCGAAGATCCACTTTTTTACCGAAAAATTGTGTTCAGCGACGAAGCTCATTTTTGGCTCAATGGGTACGTAAATAAGCAGAATTGTCGATTTTGGAGTGAATATCAGCCAGAAGCATTGGAAGAGCTACAAATGCATCCAGAAAAAGTCACAGTTTGGTGCGGATTATGGGCTGGTGGCATCATTGGACCGTACTTCTTCAAAGATGATGCGAATCGTAACGTAACTGTGAATGGTGAGCGCTACCGAGAGATGATATCCAACTTTTTTTTGCCCAAAATGCAAGAGCTTGACTTGATTGACATGTGGATTCAACAAGACGGTGCCACATGCCACACAGCACGCGCAACAATGGACTTATTGAGAGGCGAGTTCGGTGAACATTTTATTTCATGTTCGGGACCGGTCAATTGGCCGCCTAGATCGTTCGATTTAACGCCTTTAGACTATTTTTCGTGGGGCTATGTTAAAGCCCATGTCTGTACAGACAATCCCGCTTCAATTGACGCATTGGAAGACAACATTGAAGCATTTATTCGTGAGATACCGGCCGAAATGTTGGAAAGAGTATGCCAAAATTGGACTAAGCGGATGGACCATTTGAGGTGCAGTCACGGTCAACATTTGCATGAAATAATCTTCAAACATTAAATTATATGGACCGTACTATCGATTCAAATAAAGATTTCATGCAGTTTTCTGAATTTTATGTGTTTTTTTTTTTTAACTTTCCTATAGCTCTTAAAAAATCACCCTTTATAAACTCTAACGAGTTTTAAACATTTCAAAACTTTAAAGAATCACACAGCGTAAGCGTATTGTTAATTACAAGTTTAACTGAAAGTGACCATTATTTGGTAACTTAAGTTTAGATTTCAATTTTAGAAATGTATGAATAGGGCTACGTAATTAAAACAAATTCTACTTCTAAGTAAACATATTCTGAAGATTACTTCCTGACAAAATGTTAAATAGATTTTTTCAACTTATTTCTTTTTATAATAATTTTTGGTTTTTTGGTTTATATTAAAAGACAGAAACTAAACTTGAGAAAACAAGTACATCTTAAGGATATTGATAGCCTAAGAGAATCACTGGTTCTTGTATGGAAAATTAAATGGCAATTGCATGCACGTTTGAACTGCAAGCAACAGTCCTACTTAAAACAATTTGGCAGACAAAACACGTCTCAAAAGTAGATCTTCATCTTTGGCTATAATAGCTATAATAACAAAACTCATAACCCATATGTTCATGAGAATTTTAGAAATCATATATGTAAGTACATATATGCTGGATGTTTGTCTATATATATATGTATATATTTAATATAACAAATTGCCTCAAAAAAAAAAAAAACTTTTATGTTCACCACAACCAACCAACTAACAAACATGCACATGAAAAACTCAAAAACACTACTAATGTTAATATACCTTAAACATGTAAACATGTTCTCAAAACAAAAAGAACAACATATTTGTATACTTCAACTCAAAAACATTTTCTTGGAAAGAAAATTATTTGCTCAAAATTTCATAAACATGTTTTACTCTGTCTACTTCAAGTGAATAACACAGACAAGTTGGTTAAGACACAGCAAACGGAAAAATAATGGAATACAATCAAGAACTGTTGGTAACTTTTAAGCACAAGACCTGCATATTTATAATGTAGAGAGTATAGAGAAAAACCAAAGTATATGGAAGTCACTTAAGAATGAAAGGCACAGATGAATTTCATAAATTCATGTTGTAAATTGTAAAATGAAAATTATGTGTTTAATTGTTGTATTGCAAAATGTTCATATGAACACTTTTGCTGTTTAACTATTCCAAATATGCTTTTTCTAAGTTATAAGCTGTTTGATAAGTGTTTGCTAAAATTTTTTAATAGTTTTATTAGAAATGCACTCAATTCTAAAATGGGAAATTTAATGAAAATTAAATCATTAAACCATAAATTTAAAATTCCATGGGAAAATAATATTTAAGCAGATCATAATTCATATAATTAAAATCATATGATTGTTGTTGTTTGTTTTTAATATCTTAAAAATAAGTATTAATTAATAAATGCAGACGTTAAAGCTTTTATTGTTAAAAAAATTAATTAATGTAATCATATTTTTATACCCTATACCACTATGTGGTTTGGGTATAATGACTTTGTGCTGCTGTTTGTAACAACCAAAAATATTTGACCTAGACCCATCTTTAATTATACCGATCGAATCAGAATCACTTTCTGAGTTGATTTAACAATGTCCGTCCGTCCGTCCGTCCGTCCGTCCGTCCGTCCGTCTGTGTGTCCATGTAAAGCTTGTAATCAAACTGCAGGTCGCAAATATGAATATATTTTGATGAAATTTGGTATATAAGCTTTTATCGGCCATGGGATGAACGCTATTGAAATTGGTGAGAATCGGTCCATGTTCAGACCTAGCCCCCATACAAATTACCCATATGAAATCGACATAAATTGCCATAAGATCCAAATTGTCATATAGATCTTACTCAAATTGGGTTTGTATGCGTTCATTACATCCACTAATGAGCAGTCCAAAAATGATCCCTTTGACCCCATATAGAGCTGCTTCCCGATCTTCACTTAAATCTATTAAAAAACAAAAATATTGCACTGATTCTTCTCAAATTTTGTTTGTACATATTTTTGCAAAATACAAGAGACTCTACCAAACATGATCAGGATCGGTCCATTTTTGGACCTAGTCCCTTTATAGATATAGCATCCGATATGAACTTTTTCATATCTGAACTTTTTCATATCCAGTTAGTTGGGCCTAAGAGATAGGGTTTCTAAACGCATGGTATAGGGTATCGTATAGTCGGTCTAGACCGACTATAATTTTCTTACTTGTTTTGTTTGAAGTGAAGAAAATTAAAATGGAATGTTATTAAAAATAAGTATTAATTAATAAATGCAGACGTTAAAGCTTTTATTGTTAAAAAAAATTAATTAATATAATCATATTTTTTTGTTTGAAGTGAAGAAAATTAAAATGGAATGTTATTAAAGATATCAGAGATCAAATGAAATATTTTGTACTAATCATTTAACCTCGTTACTCCTACATCGGAGCCATTTTTTCATCTGGGCAACTTTAAACTTAGATATAGTGTCACGAATTGCTCTAAAGGTTAATATGTACCTGAATTGTTGATTGTATCGACAGAAATTTTAGAGCAACTAACCATTTTCTTTTGTTATGAAATATTTACTGTTAAGACCATTGAATTGTAATTGCAATCAACTTCATAGAAATTTGGTTGGCAATAAATTGGTTTTCTGTATTTGCTTTCAGACTTTAGTGACAGTATTTTATGTATATTGTGAGGTAATAAACATTTTATTTTATATAAACGACACTTAAGGTATATCAAAAGCTTGAGGAACGTCCTGGCGAGTCGCACAACAACATTTTTATCTTCTTTTGTTCTCTTAACGGATTAACTTGCTCGATAGTTCGCGTAGTGGGATAATTTTCTGATAACTTAGGTATGGTAGAACTTTTACAATTTTACCTGTATTGGAATTCATTTTTAGCTGATATATATTCCAAGCTAGCAGAAGGATTTTGCTTAAATAATTTGTAAAAAAAAATTATTATCTACATCACTTCGAGTCCATCAACTATTAGAATTTCTTAAGATTGTTTGTTGTTTCCAAAGAGAATATTTTTATACAATGTATTTATTAGACCTTCAATACCATAGATGACCTACACTCAATAGAGAGACTCTACTTGGCAGCAGGTGTTCCACTATATTACATCCCCATTCTTAGATAACTTTTCTCGAAAAGAAGGAAATGAAGTAAGTCAGAATTTGAAATAACTGATCTGCAGAAATTTTATTTCTGAAGCCACAGTCTCTTTAACTCGTGCCGTATATATTTGGGGGGTTTCATGTCAAGTGTACCACCTTTTGAAACCGATGTCTTTCGATCGGGATGAAATTTGCACCAAGGTTAGTCTTATTGGATAGTAGTTTAGGCACAATTTTTCAACAAGATCGCTCAAGAACTCTCTGAGTTAGAGGGGATCAAAATTTGACATTTTGGCCAAACAGGTGTTTTTTCTCATCCATGTAGCTTATTACCTATTGTTCTTAGAAAATTTTCTCCCAAATAGTTTAGATAGCTATTTCTTCAATATTTCGGAAAAAAAAACTTAAAAAAAAAAAATTTTTTAGACTTTTTTTTTTGCTAAATCAAAGCATTTTTTGCTTTTTTTTCAAAAAGGGCATTTTTATTTTTTGCTCATAAGAAAGCTTAGGATTTTTCTTTTAAAAGCTTTTAGGTCGCTTAGTGGGATGCGAGTGGGATATCTATCAAAATAAATGTTTTGTAACTTCAGACAATGGTTTTTCAATTTTTCACAAATGCACTATTTTGAATTTTTTCCTATTTGTGTGTAAAACCTTACAAATAAAACTTATACTGAGAAACTAGACAAGTTAACCTTTCCGAAGGTATATAACATACCTAACTAAAATTTCATACCCTTGATACTCCAATACCCAGAATATGTTAACCTCAGGAAAAAAATCACTTTTTTTTCTATAGAAATGTTGAAAAATTATTATTTTTTATTTATTTGTAATAATAATTAAATTAATATATAATAATAATAATATTAAAAATAATAAAATTTAATCTTAATTACATTAGATCCATTTATATCATAACTATTTTTATACTTAATTTATTGTAGCTGATGAAGTATTTAAGTCTTGTAAATTTTTAAATATCCAGTCTTTCTTCCAGCTTTTTTGTCGCCTTTATTTAGTGCGTTTTTTTGTCAATCCTTTCTTGGCGTTACTAGGTTCAGCTGAAATCGCATTGAATAGAGGCAGAAAACTTTTTCAACTTGAGTATTCCATCGGCAAGTGATATAAAAGCATGGTATTGAGCGGTGCCATCGATTGTTACCGCAGCATCGAATCTGCTCTTCAGTGTTTTCAATGTTTCCTTTTTTTTGATGTGTAAACATCTATACTCGCAGGGGGGTAAATTTCTATTTCACAATACAATCACAAAAACAGCGTAACTCATATCGGTGTGAGCTGAAGCAGATAACGCTGTGTGACTTATGATTGTATTGATGAAAAAATTATGATATAACATTGTTTTTTTATGCCACTTTTTTAAAAGCGTCATCTATGTATTACTTATATACGTTTATATTGGGATATTTTTAACGTTTTACAGCAAAGGGTTGTTGAATTAGCTGAAACAGTTTTTGCTATAAGTGATAAATAGATGACGCTTTCTGTTTGATTTTAAAAAATTACATAAAAAAATTTTTAATTACTAGATGTTTACACATCTTCCCTGTGATCGGACTCACATGATTTTTTTTTTGTATGTTTATTTATTCACAATTTTGAAATTCTTAAACTATAATAAACACTAGTTATATAAAAAGTTATATATACAAATATACAAAGTCCCAGAAACGAGCTGTCTAGTATTTTTAATATCGGAATAGGTATTGATTTACAATAATTAAATAGTATTTATTCCCTAAACCACACTGTGGTTTGGGTATAATGACTTTGTGCTGCTGTTTGTAACAACCAAAAATATTCGTCCTAGACCCACCTTTAATTATACCGATCGACTCAGAATCACTTTTTGAGTCGAAATAGCAATGTCCGTCCGTTCGTCCGTCTGTGTGTCCATGTAAACCTTGTAATCAAACTACAGGTCACAAATATTTTGATGAAATTTGGTATATGAGCTTTTATCGGCCATGGGATGAACGCTGTTGAAATTGTTGAGAATCGGTCCATGTTCAGACCTAGTCCCCATACAAATGACCCCTATGAAATCGACATAAATTGCCATAAGTTCCAAATTATCATATAGATCTCAGTCAAATTGGGTTTGTATGTGTTTATTACATCCATTAATCAGTAATCCAAAAATAATCCCTTTAGGACAATTCTTATTCAATGGCCCCATTTAGAGCTGCTTCCCGATCTTCGCTAAAATCTATCAAAAAACAAAAATATTGCACAGATTTTTCTCAAATTTTGTTTGTATATATTTTTTCAAAGTATAAGTGACTTTGCCAAATATGGTCAGGATCGGTCCATTTTTCGACCTAGTCCCCATATAAATATAGTATCCGATATGAACTTTTTCATATCTGCAGCGAAAAAAATTAATAAAAATGCCATTAAAATTTGGTTTATGCTTATTTGCTATATCCAATTAGTTGGACCGAAGAGATAGGGACTCTAAGCCATGGTATAGGGTATCGTATAGTCGGGCTAGACCCGACTATAATTTTCTTACTTGTTTTATTTTGTATACACAAATACACAGCAAATATAAACTTATTTTGTAATAAAAAATTTTTTTTAAAACATTACTTGTATCTTGGCAGAAGGATAAAACTAAGGTCTAAATGTTAAAAGAAAAATTATAGTTAATTATTCATGTAGCCACCAAAATGTATTGGCTTTCGATCTTTGCAGTATGTGAAGTTCTTTCTTAGATATACTTGTGTCATACCTGATATTATTATTTGGAGAATTACAATCAATTGCTTTGATATTGGCCCGTCTGAAATTATGATATAATATAGGAATGCCATTTTCATCCTGAATTATATTTAACTTATCTCAGTATAAAAATGGCTCGGGTGGCACAAAACCTTTTTCTAAAGTATTTATTATATAAATATCATTTGCATAGTACGGTGCCATTATTAGATTATTTTCAATGCACGATGTGCACTTTAAAATATTATTCCTGATTAGATTAATTATAAAGTTATCTATTTTTCAATGTTTCCTGATGATCCTCTTTGCTACTAAAAACTATTTTTGTTTCTTTACAATAATTCTTTGCCCAATGGAATAAAGTAGTCGCATCTAGGATGCGATCTTGATGAGAGCACTGGATGCTATACTTCGCTGCATTTCTTTTAAGGTTTGCTCCAATGCCATCACATGCTCCTTTACTATGAGCAGTAGGATGAAAATGCCACTCAGCTGGCATTCCAAAATATTTTTCATGAGCCATAAGATTTGCGAAGCTACTTTTGTTTTTCAAATGTTGACGAGCTCCGTCCGAAACCTTCTTTACTGTAAATTTAGATTTTAGATATTTTAGTATTATCTTCTGGTACTCATAAACTGCAACGGTATCATGTTCTAAATCGTCGGATATGATTGCCATACTTTTGTGTTCCAGTTTTTCATCTTTCATGTAGTAAATAACTACTGTGAATATAGTTGCTTGGTCGCTATTGAAGTGGAATGCTTGTACGGCATCCTGAAGAACATATTTATAGTTTTTCGCGAAATCATATGAAATAACGAATTCACCAGACTTCAAATGTATCTTCAAATCCTTGAAGAATGACCATTGCTCTTTGACTAAAAAGTCATGGGTTCTCAAGTTTAGCAATCCTGTACACATTTCTTCCACAAAATCATCGACATTTAAAATGATTGTTTTAAATGTGCATCTGTCAGTCTGAATCCAAGAATCAAATTTCACCTTCTCTATATATTCTCGATCTAAAGAGTTGATTAAATATTCTTTGATGAATGTGGTTTCCGGGCAATTGGTACATTCACATAAGTGGCAAGAAGTTGTTGCATTAGGACACATAGTCAATTTAAGGCAATCGCTGTAATCGTGCAAATACTTTAAGTTGATTTCCTTCAACATCAGTTTAACATTTCCATGGTAAATGCAAACGCATACTGTGTGAGTTCCGCTGCTTCCTGCCAAAACGCAATGTTTTGGCCTCATTTGGGTAAATTTTGTGAAGCCAATTTTGACATCCTCGTGTTCAGATTGAAATGTTGCAAATAACTTTTTCAGGTTACAGAGAACCATTCTCTTCTGCATTTGAACTTTCTTGCCATCGATTCGTACAGACACATAGTCTTTCAACCCTGGCATCAGGCGACTCATATCATCTCGCTGATAAAACTGGGTTACTGGGGTTTCAGTTTCGCACTCTAAAGTTTTTCCCTTCTTTTTGTTTGGGAGTGTGAGAATCCCATGTTCAGCAACCAATTTTTTTTAGCAATTCTTGCTTCTCGCTGAGATGTTCCAAACTCAGTTATTATTTTTGCACAACTCCATGTCGATGGAGCAAGCGTGAGAAGTTGAATTCTTTCAGCTCTGCTCTGTGACGTTCTGTATTTCTCTTTTATTTGTTCAAAAACTTCTACTGCATCCTTATGGTATTGGTTTTGACACTCATTCTTTGAACTCATACCTTCTACTGAAAAGTTAGCGACACCATCATCATCAACGGTTCTGTCATCATTCTCAGAATTACTTTTGTCTTCATTTGGAATTTCTTCAACGCAAGGCTCATTACTACTGAAATCCGGCAATTCCTTCAACTTTCCGATTTCTTTTCTGCATGATCCACAAATTAGGAACCGTTTTGACAGCGTAGGGAATTTTTTTAATATGCCGGCGGAAATATTTCGCACATCTGATGATCTGTGATTCCTTTTGTTAGAGGGATTAAAACAAAAAGAACCAATTTTTGTTTCAAGTTTAGCCTTTTTAGGAGCCGTAAACATTGTGAAGATTAATTATGTAAGAAATTATATAAATAACACACATATAAACTTTAAGGCTGTTTCTAAAAAACTAATTTCCGAATGTCTTCAGAATGTCAATAAATAGTTTTTTAGGATCATTAGGTAGTAGATTTTATTGAATCAGTCTAAAATCTTTTATTACGGTCAAGAAGGGCTTAGTGTCGGTTAACCTCATGTTACATAATAAAAATAATAATGAAGTACATATTTTAACCAAATGTTGCCAATGATAATAAAAATAAACTACCTGTTATTTTTTACCTTTTCAACATATTAAAATAAACTACCTATCTTCTACCTCTCCACCCACTTTTTAAAGTCAAGTGTCATAAAATAATAAATAAATTGGAATTTCGGAGAATGGCCATAATATATTTCCACCTAAAGAGCTGTATCCAGCTTGTTAAGGAATCTTAGCAGAAAATTTTCATATATTTCTTAAAGGAAAGAAAAGCACAAAAGTACCTTTCAGTGTACAATAGCAATCAGCTGTTTTCTGTCAATTATTAAGAATTGTGAAATTGAAATTGAAAACAACCATGTTTGCAACTGAAAAAGAACTTCTACTTTTTTAAGCTTTTTACATTTTGTTTATGCTTACCTCTCCTGTCAAAATTCCGTTCAGAAAGAACGAAAAATTTGATATTCCTGCTCGAAGCCTGGGCTGCCTAACTTAATTTACGTCAAAAAAAAAGTAGTAAAAATAATGCTACTTTTTTAAAAAACTGCAGACTAACAAAAGAAATTTTTAGACAGAAAAATTCCTTAAGCATTTCTGAAGCGTTTTTTTATATGAAGTTTTTGATTCCTTAGCAAGCTGCATACAGCTCTTAATACAAAAACTTGTATCTCGGGCACCTGCTATTTTGACAATAAAAATCACATTCAATATTACGTGCGCTCAAAACCACCTATAGGATTGACAAAAAAGAAAGCCGCAATGAAAGGGGGTTTAACATATTCTGGGTATTACAGTATCGAGGGTATGAAATTTTAGTTAGGTATGTTACATACTTTCGGAAAGGTTAATTTGTCTAGTTTCTCAGTATAAGTTTTATTTGTAAAGTTTTACACACAAATAGGAAAAAATTCAAAATAGTGCATTTGTGAAAAATTGAAAAACCGTTGTCTTGAGTTAGAAAACATTTATTTTGATAGATATCCCACTCGCATCCCATGAAGCGACCAAAAAGCTCTTAAAGGAAAAATCCTAAGCTTTCTTATGAGCAAAAAAAATGCCCTTTTTGAAAAAAAGGCAAAAATGCTTTGATATAGCAAAAAAAAAAGTCTAAAATTTTTTTTTTTAATTATTTTTTTCCGAAATATTGAAGAAATAGCTATCTAAACTATTTGGGAGAAAATTTTCTAAGAACAATAGGTAATAAGTAACATGGATGAGAAAAAAACACCTGTTTGGCCAAAATGTCAAATTTTGATCCCGCCCTAACTCAAAGAGATCTTGAGCGATCTTGTTGAAAAATTGTGTCTAAACTACTATCCAATAGGACTAACCTTGGTGCAAATTTCATCCCGATCGGAAGATATCGGTTTCAAAAGTTGGTGCACTTGACATGAAACCCTCCATTTGTTTCTCAATTTCAATAAAATCTTTGACACGTTCATCGAGCCACATTTAGCCTCCGCTAGACTAGTTTATAATGTTGACAAATTGAAAAATAAAAACTCAGAAAAGCGGAAAAAATCATCGAATTTTTTTTTATTAAATTTTGTTTTATGTTAAATCCTTTGCAGGAATATTTTTCAACAAAGGAAAATTTAAAATGCGGTATCAAATTTTGAGAAAGTGTGAGAGAGATAGAGAGAGAGAAAGAGGCGAAAGACTGCGAAATATCTAAAAATATTGTTAGTGACGAGTTGAGCAAACATTTCTTGATGCTACCTCCACTGGTTACATCAGAAATGGGCACATATTACCTCCAGATATCATATCGAAAACATATAGAAAGCAGAAATAAAGTTTAAAACAATTTGCTGAACAAAACCGCATACTTAAAATGCAGTCACAGAAATGGATTCAGAAACAATTCAATAGCAATTACTGAAATGGTAAAGGAGGAAGGAGGAAGAATATTCAAGGCAAATGCCCAAATTAAATAAACTGGATTTTAATTGTGTTCAAAAAAATTTATTTTCTATTTCTTTATGCGAGTTGGCCTCAGCTTTATTTGACAGCTTGTGTTTAATTTATTTTATTAATTATAAATTTACATTAACATTTAAATTAACCCAAAGTCATAATACAGATACAATCATAAATAGACATAATAAAATTTATGTTATGTCTGTCAATTGTTCTCGTTATGAAACCACATAATTTAGATTTTATCTCATTAACTTCTGAGTGTTTAACTATTGTCTACATAAATTGAGCTATAAGTACTTATATAAACACAATCTAATGAATAACAGGCATTAAATTTTTATTTTATAGATAAGCATACATGCATTTCGTTGTGTAACAGTGGGCCAGTTATATTAGTTAACAACTTTTAAATATCTTATGAAATTTCTAAATCTAGAAGATAATTAAACCTTGCAACACTTCATACGTTATTTATCAAGGTTTATTTTTATTTATCATATTTGCTAAAAATTGGGGCACAAACGTTTAAGAAATTCTTTAATCCACCTACCCACACTTAATAATTAAAAATATCCTTATCTTTTTTAAGACACGCTTATTTCAATATCAAACAACATCTATAGAGAGTCATTTTAATCCCAACTTAACATACATATTTGTGCCAACATGCCTCATTATTAATAACAACAACAAAAGAGAAAAGTCCAACCAAAATATAAATTTAGTTACAAGTGGTCATAAAGTTTAATCTAAAATTTATGATTCGTCCTTGTTTTAAATATTAATTTCGTAATTTTCTACAACAAAAAAAAAAAAACAACAACAATTTGTATGCATTTAATATCATGCACCTTTAAATTTTTAACTGATATATGAGTAATACCATGTTAAACCGAACACCATTTTCATAACGTAATTCTTAAAAGAAGCTAAAAAAAAACCAAATTGTGTTTAAGATTCAGAAATCTTGCAAGTTGACTTTAGAAAATTTGGCGGCTTTATTATGGTAAAAAAGAAGTAGACAATTTTTTATTTAAATAAAATTAGACGTAGAGCCGACAATTTTTATAATTAATAAATTCTGTTTATTTTCATTTGCTTATTTGAGAATTTTTTTTATAAATAATTATCTAACCCATAAAAAAAGTTTTTATTAAAACTCTTTCTTTCCTTATGCATATGAGTTTTGAATCTCTCCGTGATCGTGTGTGAGTTTGCGTGAGTATTTCAAAATTAATCTTTGGTCACAACAAGTCTATGGACCAAGTTTCAGATTGACTGGACGACTGTGCAAGACTATGTCAAAGTTAATCTTAATTTACAACAAGTTTCAGATTAATTGGATGAGGGGAAATCTGTTTTAAATATCTCCGTGACTGAGCGTGACTGTGCGTGACTAAGTCAAACTTAATCTTTTTTTTTTTACAGCAAATGTATGGATCAAGTTTTAGATCGACCGAATGAGGGGAAATGACTCCGTAACGGTGCGTGACTACCCCAAAATTAATCTGTAGCCACAACAAGACTATGGATCAGGGGGAATGGGGTTGAGCCACGACAGACAGACAGAGAATATGAGTTAAAAGAAAGAGTTTAAAAAATAAAACTTTTTTCTGAAACAAATTTTAATTTTTTCAAAAGTGTAAAGCTCGTGGAAATTTTCGAAAAAAGTTTTTATTGCAAATCATACGGTTTGATTTGGAATGACATATATCTCACTGTTTGTCGGTGTGCGTGTTCTTCCATTAAATAATCTTCTTATCAAACAGTTCGAATGAACTCTTTAGTTGTTGATGTTGTTGTTATTGTTTCTATATGTTCATTTTGTTTTGTGTCATTTTATACGTTCATCTGAGAAGAATATCTTTTTATGTTTTGTTGTTCTGGTTGCTGTCATTATACGAGTAATTGTTGTTGTTGTTGATGTCAGGGTTATGGACATTATTATATGTATACCTTACATAATTTTAAAATATTAATGCATTGCAAATTACAGCATTAACAATAACAATGTTTCAAAAACTTTGTTATTATTTATTTATACAACATATACCCACACATAACTGCCCTTTTTCTTAGTATAAGGGGTTATTTAGCAGCGATGCTAACTTTTTTCAATAAAAAAACGCATAACAGTACCAGAAAAAAAAACGCTAAACTTGAATGAAACTAAAAAGGACTAAAAAACGGCTAGTTATATCTTTATAAAAAAAATAGTAATTTTTTTTTTATTAATTTTCGAAAACCATACATATTTTTTTTATTATTTAATGAATCATTTAAAGTGTATATCAATAATACGATACGATACTATATGATACCGTCCATATACCATGAGTCAATATATCTATAACGAAACTTGATAATTTAAAAAACCGGAAATTCATTGAATAATTTTTTGAACTTATGTACTTCAATCTACTTCTATATTGTTGAGACAATTTTCGTACACTTCGATTTCCATTATTTTTGAAAAAATTATGTGCACGCTAATTAAAGAAATTGTTTGAATTTTTTTTAAATTAGATGACAATTTAGCTCTTAGTTCGTATATAAGAGGTTTTTTGGGAACATTCGTACCATTTTTTGATTAATTGTTTTTTCGGTTCTGCAATATTCTTCTGAAGCTCAGAGACTAAGGCTACTGAGTCATTCCAATAATGAAATTCCTGAGCTACTTAATACAGCGAGTCTAGCAAGAAGTTTATAATAAAACTTCTATATCTATAATCCTTATTAAATATTGTAATTAGAACTAAAATATTAGTTAGTCAATATAGCTGGGGTGGGCACGTAAATGGCTTGTTGGGCCAAATTTGGAATTTCACCTACTAACTGTGGGCCGCTCTAGTTTATTTCTGTACAAATATTCATTTTCAAACAAAGAAGCAAAAAAAAAACAATTTTTAAACAAACATAAAATTTATTAATTCATTTCGTACACATTACAAATAAATTTTATACTGAAATATTATTAGTAGGTATTTATAAAAATAATGTTATATTTTAAAATTTTTTGAGATCAAAGAATTTCATTTTAAATAAAATAAAAAAAGGAATTATCTATACTAATATTTTAAAGAGGTAATGTGTGTTTGTTTGTTTGTTTGTTTGTTTGTAGGAGGTAATCTCCGTAACTACCCATTTGATATTCCTGAAATTTTCACAGAGTCTTACTGCGGATATGGGAAGTGCTATAGGCTATAATTTTTTATATATTTTTAGTGGGCGTGGCACCTCCCACACAAAGTAAATTTTTAATATCACATACATATATTGAGTTTTATGATAGGGAGAGCTTTGCTAATTTGTGTGAGGTCACCTATTGTTAATATTAGTAGCTACACCGGAAATGGGCGGGATCGGACAAGTGGGCGTGGTACCTACCATACAAGTTATAATTCAATATTATATATATCGAGTACTGTGATAGAGAGAGCTTTTCAAGTTTGTCTGATGTCACCTATTATTAATGTGAGTAGAATTAGAAGAATTTTTGATTATTTCTTTAAAATCAGGTGTGTAGTTTGTCAATGATGTCCGAATGAGTTCCGTAAGATGTTGATTTGTTAAACGTGAACGATTTTTGTTTTTAACGTTTTTCATGGTGGAGTATAGAGATTCACAACAAAACGTTGTGCCAAACATTGAAAATAAACGAGCAGCACCTTTTTTCAATTATGGATATCTGGTTTCGTTAACAAGTTTCCAAAATCCAACTAGAGAAGTTGATTTGTGATGCATTTTCAATACAATATCATCCTTCATTTCTAACAACTCCAATTTTCCAACATCTGGTTTTTCATCATTTAGGACATCACACAAAAATGGGTTAACAAAAACTGAGAATGTTGCTTGAAGTTGTTTGAAATCCTCAAATCTACATTTAAAATTTTCATGAAATTGTTTTAAATTATTTATGTATTCTTCCAGCTTACCGTCTTGTATATTATTTACGTTCAATTTTAAAAGGGGAAAAAATTTAAATTTTTTACATTCGAGGTCTTTTATCTCGTGGCAATTCAAATTTGTTAATTACTTCGAAAAGCGCATTTTTTACATCAATGCCTCGCGTTGTTTCAGAAAGAGCTACAAGGTCTAACATTTCTTCAGTGATATTAAATTCAACTGATACAGACCTAATGAAGATCGCCAATTGAGGAACGTCGCTAACATCTGTGGATTCATCAAGAGCTAAACTAAATGCTGCAGAATTTTTTAGTTCGTTTTTTAAACTTGTTTCAATAAAAGTGCTGATAACTCCAATCCCACTCTCGGTTGTGCGCCGTGATAAAGAAAGCTGATCTATCGCTTTATGCAGCTTTTTGTTATCAGGGTCGGGAATGCTCATAACCTTCTTCATAGTGTGTTTTCTTAACTCTGCTTCCCCATAAGGACGTTTATCACGGGCAACATCCCAAGCTATTATGTAACTTGCTTCAAGTGATCTATCATTTCCATGGCTAAAAGACGAAGTAATGTTCTGTTCTTTTGCAATATTTGACTGCAATGCCTTCAGTTTAGTCTCTCTAAGATTAGTTAGTATTAAGGGGATAATCTTTGGCAAATTGTGAGTGAAATTTTTCATGATGTCTACTTAAATTGTAAAGTTTGTTATGTGGTACAGTAATTTTGCAAATGAGGCACAAAGGTATGTCCTTATTTTCAACAAATCCGAATTTGTGTGTCCATTCGGACTGGAATTTTCTGTTTTCATCACCTATCTTACGTTTTTTATTGCTCGTTGATGCCATTTTAATTCCGTAAAAGTAAAAAGCGGGACCGATATTTGTTGAGTATTTCCAGTTAATTTCAATAAAATGAACATGAGATATAATTAAAAAATCGTCCAATTTGCCAATTTTAGTTTTTAAATTTCTTAAACAAAATTTTAAAGTTCAATTGAATTATTTTTCAAAACATGCTTTTATGAAAAAATTTTTATGAAGTGGTTGGTACAGTATGTATAAAAAATTTAATGGTTTCTATTCCAAAAGAAAAAAAATTTCTAGTTTTAATGAAACATTTAATTATCGGGACTGCTCTCATCCCCAAGCATTCAGGACAACAGGGCTTTTATTGAAAAAAGCAAAAATAAACAAGTAAGAAAATTATAGTCGGTCTAGACCGACTATACGATACCATATACCATGCGTTTAGAGACCCTATCTCTCAGGCCCAACTAACTGGATATAGAAAATAAGCATAAACCAAATTTGAGTGGGATTTTTATTAATTTTTTCGGCTGCAGATATGAAAAAGTTCATATCGGATGCTATATCTATATGGAGACTAGGCCTAAAAATGAACCGATCCTTACCATGTTTGGTAAAGTCTCTTGTATTTTGCAAAAATATATACAAACAAAATTTGAGAAGAATCAGTGCAACATTTTTGTTTTTTGATAGATTTAAGTGAAGATCGGGAAGCAGCTCTATATAGGGATCATTTTTGGACTACTGATTAATGGATGTAATATATACATACAAACCCAATTTGACTAAGATTTGTATAATAATTTGGATATTATGGCAATATATGCTGATTTCATAGGGGTCATTTGTATGGGGGCTAGGTGAACATGGACCGATTCTCACCAATTTCAATAGCGTTCATCCCATGGTTGATAGAAGATTAAATACCAAATTTCATCAAAATATGGTCATATTTGCGACCTGAAGCTTTACATGGACACACAGACGGACGGACGGACGGATAGTGATTCTGATTCAATCGATATAATTAAAGATGGGTGTAGGTCAAATATTTTTTGTTGTTACAAACAGCAGCACAAAGTCATTATACCCAAACCACATAGTGGTATAGGGTATAAAAATGAAGCATGCTAACATTCAAATAATTTGTATTATTTTTGTGGCCCTATTGAAAATTTATACTCGTATTAATGCTATTTTTGAACAATACTTTGAAATTTTGGTATTAATGTTTTGATATTTTCTTTTATTTTTTTATTAAATCTAAATTAATATTAAATTTATTAATATTAATTTTTTTTAATATATATGGGGCCGCATAAAATTCGTTCGTGGGCCGCATACGGCCCGTGGGGCCGCATTTGCCCATGCCTGCTATATAGAATAGTCGTAGTGTTAACTTAAATAAAGCTGAAGAAAAAGTATTATTCTCAGGTTCGATCTCATTCTCCAAATAATATAAAATTAATGCGCTGTTGCATAAATTTTAATATCCGATATAACTGATAAAAAGTCTTGTGTGGTCCAAGTTTTCGGCATATCAGAATTTTTGTTAATCAACTTATTTGTCTTGTTATAAAATTTTTATCTTACTGACGAACAACAGAACCAAAAAGTTAAAATTTGGAGGGAAGTTGTTCAATTATAACATAACAATTATCACATCACATGTTCAATAAAATCACTAGTGAAGACTGAAATGTCGGGAACTTTGTTTAAAAATACAGTGTAATTATGAATTTTAGAAATATATTTTTTCTTCTTCTCTGCCACGCACCATTGAAACAAAATCAAAATTTGCATATTAATTACAGTATTACAGTCAGCGACGTATACAGGATTTTGAAAAGGGGGGGGGGGCCCAAAAATTTTTTTAAGTATATAACTTATAATATACAAAACAAATTTATATGCACACAAATGCTTTTCGAAAATTTAATAAAAATACTACATTTTAAAGCTGAAATTACGAGATCAGTTCATTCCATTAATAAATTAATAATTTTATAGCAAAAAATAACTATATATATACACATTAGGATGGATACGAATATTTGGTAAAAATGCAATTTACTTAAAAAGTAAATGTAAAATATTCCCCTGAATTTAAATATGCATTTAGAATTGTATTTGGTTATTTTGTAAATAATTTGAATTTTACTGAAAAAAAAAACAAATTTTTTTCAAAAATTTAGGCGAACACTAAAACACAGAGACAAAAATTCTCATATGGTATTTCTTCTCGTTTTTGAAAAAAACTTAGATATAACTTCTTCTATATCGACTTTATTTCTATAAATGGACATAAGAGCAAGTGAAGATAGTCTCTCTTCTTCCATTCGATTTCTTAAATATGATTTAACTCTTTTAAGCGTCGAAAAGCTTCGCTCTGCCGAAGACATTGTTACAGGAATTGTAATTAATATTTGAAGAAGGATGTATATATTGGGATACAATTCGATGTTGGTTTCTCAATTTTATTCTTCCAGTATTCTATCCAAATACTAACTTCTGCCAACACCGCTCTTGGTGAACATTTCAAATCGTTTTGATAAAACGTAACTATATTTTCGAAATGTTTGGGGCTTAGGTCAACAACTCGAATCGGAACCAAATTGTACAGATCCTTTATAATATCTTTGTGTTCAGAAAATCTGTTTGATAAGTTACATAATATTTCATCCAAGAAGGGATAAAAATTGTTGCTCTATAATATAGTTTAGGATCTGCAGTTTCTATATTCGATCTGAATTTTTGAGTGCCAACTCTTCGTGGAAGTTCTGGAAAAATTCCAAAACGTTGACCAAGATCAGAACTTTCTTCGTAAAGTGCTTCAAAATCTGTATCTGCATTAGTTCGCATATTATTCAATTTTTGTTTTACAATATTAATTTGATCATAAGCTTTAATAACGTCCATATTGACAGTTTGTAAATATTTTGATAAGCTATGTGTGATATTCAAAATGAAGCTGCATATACCTACGCTAATAATGAATTCAAATTTGCAAATTCTATTATGAAACCCAATTCCATTGCTACAACCTAGAATTAAAAATTTTATAATTTTCAATAAGATATTATTTATTTAAATAGACTTTTATCTTACCTGTTTCTGACAAGACCTCCAAGGCTTCTATAATTTCGGGAATCGATTCGTAAAACAATTCTACGCAATTGTGGCGTTCCACCCAACGTGTCTCACAATATGACTTTAAACGTTTAACATTTTTTCCACTTTTATCAAAAATGTTGGTTAAAATTGCGGTTCTTTTTGCTGAACATCGAAAATAATTGCATATTTTGGACAAGGTTGCCAACGTGTTATGAACTTCTACGATTTTCGATGACGCATTTAGACACAGGTTAAGCGCATTGGAAGCGCAGTGCACAAATACAGCATTAGGCTGTACTTTTTTTATATGTGCTTGTACGCCATTATACTTTCCTGACATGTTGGCTGCTCCATCATAACCTTGTCCTCTAAGGTTGTTTACGTCTAGCCCAAGTCTGGTTAATTCTACTAATAAGGAAGATGAAATTTCTCTTCCTGTTATTTCATTTAGCTGAATGAAGCTAAGGAAACACTCCTCTACTCGGCATGCTTTCTTATTGAAAAACCGAATGCATACTGTAGGCTGTTCTCTTCCAGTAATGTCTGTGGTTTCATCTGCCACTAAAGAGAAAAATCCAGAGAAATTTATGTCATTGACAATATTTTGTTGAATTTGTGAGCCTATTATTTCTATAATTTCATTTTGGATAATTGGACTTAAGTATGATGCGTTTTTCGGAGCATTTGCTATGTTTTTTTTTTAATCTTTCATCTCCTTCGGATCGGTATCGCAATAACGCTCTAAAATTACCATCATTTTCTGACGGTTCTTCTAATGACAAATTTCCATAATCTTTAGAGCCACGCAATGCCAAATCTTGGCGTCCACATAACAGAATTGTTTCAATTATTAATTTTATTTTATATTTTTGATCATCAATGACTTCGTTTGTTTGTTTGTTAATTTGAAATTCAACGCTTTTTTGAACATTATCAAAGGTTTCTAAAAATTGTTGGGCCTTAATAGTAGCCTCTTTATGGTATACGATGGTACCGTGTTTATTGAATATTTAAATGGCGTCCTTCCAGTTCGTAAACGGTTGAATAACCAATGATTTACATAGAGTTTGTTTACTATTAGTACAAAATAAAGTGCATGTCCTTTGGAATGAGCCGAATAAGCCAGCCAAGAAAATCTCTCAATCCATTGAATTCGAAAAAAACGTTTTTTTTTGCCATTTTTTCCTATTTGTGACTCAAAATTATGTTTGGGGTTTGGAGTCCATGTATGGCGCAGCAACTTTTCTTTTACATCATCGGATATATTTTTGTTAATATACTGACCAATATCATATGCATGAAATTGTGAAGGCACTTCTTGAACACAGGATGACGATGTCGCCATTTCATCACACGTGATTGTAGTTTTCGGAATTGCTTGAATTATAGGGTGTGGTTGCGATATAGGGAGTGGTTGGTCTGAAGCTTCGGCAGTTATCTGCGAGATAATTTCTTCATTATTTTCTGGATTCTAAAATTATTTATAATCAATGAATAATAATTTATTCTAGTTCGAGGTCGTTTATTTTCCCCATTATGAATTAAAATAACAAGTACTTATGTTTACTCTACTTTCTTTATTATGATATTCTCCCAACAAATACTCATAGAGTTCTGCTTTCAAAAAAGTTGGTAATTTTCAGGATTGAATTGACAATTGTTTCCGGGATTTTCCAATTATTCCCCATCATCAGAATTCTTTAGAAAATTGTGGTAATACTGTTGTCCAAAATAAAATATTCATATTCTCAATTACTTCAACCTAGTGTGACCTAATTTTCTATAGAATTCTGATGACGGGGAATAATTGGGAAATTCCCGAAACAATTGTCAACATAAATCGTAAATGTACTTAACATTGAAAAAATTTTGAATCCAATATCGTCAAAAAAAAAATAACATTTAACTTCAAATAACAAAATCCTTAGAATTTTTTTAACTATATAAATATTGTTTTGACTTACCTTCACTTTTGATAAAGAAATTATCGATTGTATTGTTCTGTATTCTTTTCATTTTTAGCACTATTGAATACTTTGTAATAATTTTTAAAACTAATATAAGTTGATATTTTTGGCAAAGCCTACTATTATTGTTTTTGGTTTCATCATAATTCAAATTTATGCAAATTATTGCCAGATTTAACGCTGTAACAATGTAAAATACACTCTGTTACCAGATGCTAATTCATTACAAAGTAATAAAATCATAATTTTTTCACATACTCTCAGGAGCTTGCAGCATACTGCGCCTAGGTGCATGTAAAATTTTATTAAAATATTAATTTAAATATTTGTTTAAAACGCAAAAGTAAAATTAGGAAAAAGTGAGAATCTTACACATTGTTTTAAATTTTTATCAAGTTTGTTTAATTTTAATAAAAAATAAAAATTAAATTTTTGATTAAAAAAATATATCTAATTGGCCATATATTGATTTTTTTGATGATTATAAAAACACTAAATCAAAAGGGGAGGGGGGCACGGGCCCCCAGTGCCCCCCCCCCTCTGTATACGTCCATGATTACAGTGCACTCGCGATAATATGAACTAATTAAAACCAAGTCAGTTCACTTTTGCAAGATTGTTCATATTTGCGAATGGCCTCTAATTTCCGTTTAAAAACGTTTTTCCCATAAAAATTAAAGTTTCTTATGTAAAATTTTTTATTTATTGTTTATTGGACTTAAAAAATAATTTGTTTTAGAAAAAGAAAATCAACTTAAAGTTATTATGCGAAAAAATCTATGGTTTTCTTTTTCTGATCAAACATTCACTTTCGGCCCATTCCAACGCTTTAATAAAAATTGTAACAGCTTCCATGGATTTTATAGTCCTCTTTGGTTCCTCCACATAATCATCTTCCTCAGATAGCTCTTCCTACATTTCATTCTCCTTACGCTTTATAGTATCCTCGTTCCATTCTTCAACTATTAAAGCTGTAAATTCATCCTATAGTGAAGTAAAGATTTAACTTGGTTTTTAATGCACATCTTCCAAAATACAAAACCTCAGGTAGGAGAGTACTTAAAGATTAGTTGCAGTTTCTTCTAAATCAAACAAATTTATTGTCAAGTTGTTTCTAAGAACACTTAAAGGAATGCCATCTTCAGGATCGTCTCGATTTATCACCATATTCCAAACATTATTCCAACATTTAGATGATGCATTAGCATCCACTTTTCTCCATACAGATTCTAAAATTATTATGGCTTCTTTTAGTCTAGTTTGTTTCATAGACTCTAGCGACGTACCGGCTTTTGCAGCAACTGAAGTCAGAAGAGTGTTCCTGAAATAAAGTTTTGTTTTGATCCATGGGTTGTATGAGCGGGGTAACGTTTGATGGCATAAACATTGCAAAAATACAGCCGTCTTCACTTTTTAGTTCGTCCTCAGATGGATGAGATGGAGCGTTGTCTATTAAGAGAATAGCTTTCAGCGGCAGCTTTTTTGTTAAATTTTACAAAAGTTGTGAGATTATAATTGATAACTTTACAAATAAACGATGAAATCAATCTTTAAAAATGGCTTCTGTCATCCATGCTAACTTAGAATGTCTATAATGATCAGAACCATTAGAATTCTGAAATCAGCGTTTTAGCCTTTCTAACTATAAGAAGTTTAAGTTGATGGGATCCTGTGGCGTTTGTGCAGCACAAGAAAGTTACTCGCTGCTTTTCAGTTTTTGCACCAGGAGCTGTTTTTTCCAATGAAGATACTTATATCTTTTGTGGCAACAATTTCCAAAAAAAAAAAATCCGGATTCGTCAGCGTTATAAAGCTGACCATTGACTAATCCAAGATCTTTAATTTTCGTCTTCAGCTTCATTTTGAAAGGATTCACAAACTTAGGCTGTGAAGAAAGTGTTTCGCCAGATATTTGAAGCAAGCGAACGCCGTGCCGCTTTTTGAAGTTTTGAAGCCATTCGTCACTGACATTGAATTCCAAACAATTTTCTTTAATTTTGTTATGAAGGTCTTCGGCCTTTTCTTTTAACATAAGTCCGCTAACAGAGATCTTTTTGTCTCTCATATTCAAAAACCATCGGTATAATGCATTTTCCATTTTTGGGTAGTCGGAAGGCCGCACAGTTTTTCAAGCCCAATAAACGTATTGTTAACACATTTAATAATAGCATTTTTATTTTTTTTTATTCCACATATTGTAGATTTTTTCACCCAAAATTTATTCGATAAATTAGTAACACTTGCAATTTTTCCAAAATTTTCTGAAATTTTTGATTTTTCTTTTAAAAGTTAAAAACTTATGTTTCTTTGTATGCATATTTAAGATCTTTTATGGAACTTTTATGGAATATAAACACTAACTAAAACGTGTATGTAAGAAATTTTGATTGACAGCTGAAATCAATTTAAAATCAGTCAGCCACGGTAATCCCCAAATTGTAATGCAGTTGAATCAGAATTTAACCATTACTCTGTTAATTTAGATTTTATAAAAAAATACAAAAATAAGTTGTTCATATTTAAAAGCTTTTGGACTAAGTTCATATTTTAGAGTAGTCAATGGAAGAAAAAAAATCATGTCCGATCACAGGGAAGATGTGTAAACATCTAGTAATTAAAGATTTTTTTATGTCATTTTTTAAAATCAAACAGAAAGCGTCATCTATGTATCACTTATAGCAAAAACTGTTTCAGCTAATTCAACAACCGTTTGCTGTAAAACGTTAAAAATATCCTAATATAAACGTATATAAGTGATACATAGATGACGCTTTTAAAAAAGTGGCATAAAAAAACAATTTTATATCATAATTTTTTCACCAATACAATCATAAGTCACACAGCGTTATCTGCTTCAGCTCACACTGATATGAGTTACGCTGTTTTTGTGATTGTATTGTGAAATAGAAATTTACCCCCCCTGCGCGTATAGATGTTTACACATCAAAAAGTGTTCATATTTTGAGGTGTTCATATTTTCGTGAGTGCACTGTAATTGCAATATGGCTGAAAAATGGCGTCAAATCTAACAAACTATGTACAATTTTGTTTAATTTTATCAATTTTGTTGTATTCAAAAGGCGCTAAAAGCCTTAAAAAAGAAACACGAAGGACGCAACCGAAAAGCGCACAAATGAAAAAGTCGCTAAATCTAGCGTGAAAGGCGCTAAGTTGACATTGTTGTTATTTACTTTTTTAATATTATTACACAACGTCATTAATAATTAAAATGTTTTGTGTATTTATTAAACACGTGCATTACATATGTTTGTGTGTATCAACTTTTTTACATTTTTAATATAAATTCACTTAACTTTGATTTAATTTTTTGTTTGTGGCCTTTAGCTTATACTCAAAGTTAAACCTTTTATAATAACAAATTAATTTATTTATAATCATTACATAAAACCGAAAATATGTTTGTATGTTGTTTGTCTGTTTTCAGTTTGGTCTGAATTTCTTAACATTTTCATGGCATATAAGTACTTATATACATATCTGTGATATATCCAGTGGGCATGGCACCACCCATACAAATTAAGTTTTTAATATAACATCTCCGAAGTAGTATAAAAGTCAGCGCAACGAAATATTGTGTGAGTATATAAGTTATTAACATTAGTAGTCGTTTCAAAAATGGGTAGGATCGGACCAGTAGGTGTGGCCCCTTTCCGATAAAATAAAATAACTGGAGTACTATGCAAGCTAAAATTTTGAAAATTTGCGTGTTTCCATAAATAACAAATGTGAATACTCGAGCCGTAAATTGGCGTGATCGAGCAGGCGGGCGATCATATATTTGAAGTACTATGATAGTGAGAGCTTTAAAAATTTGGGTGTGGTCAAATTACTAGGGGTGGCACCTCCACCTGCATTGAAGTACTATGTGGCAATGATTTATTTATTTATTTATTTATTTATTTGCTTTCCTGTACAACAAGAACAAATCTTATAATTACAGTACAGGAATAATAATGCTAAGGCATGAGAATTGTTAGTTATAATTTGGCTCTACAAAATATATACATTTTTAATACAGAAATATTTAAGAAAAACTGGTAAACAATAATCAAGAAAATAATACAAGATTACAAAAAAGAAAAAAATAAAATAAGTTAATTTAATTAATTAATAAAATTGTTATGCAAAATATTCAAAAAGGAATTTTTTAAAATTTGAAGCGTTGCTGTTAAGTTGCTGAGATTGTGAAAGCATATTTCAAAGACGTATAGCGTTGACGTAGAAATGCCATTCAAATACCAAATAACGATGACGAGGTAGAATTAATTTTTTTCCTCGGTTTGATCTGGCGAACCGGAGATTTTCATACAGGTAAAATGGTTTTGCGGTGAAAATTACTTTATGAAGAAACAAAAGAACTCTAATTTTCATCAGATTTTCAAATGATACGCCGAAAAGCTTATTTGTGAAGGAAGAAGTTCCGGCACACCTTCTTAGTCTAAAAACATATCTAATTATGCTGTTATATAAAACATTAAGTTTGCCTTTACTAAATGAATCACAACTTGCAAAAAGTTCACACCCGTATAAAATAGCGGGAATTAAATACGTTTTGGCTAGAAGTATTCTTATATTTAAGGGAGTGAAAGATTGAGTGTGCCATAGAGTTCTGAGCTTCATGTAAGTTTGAACAACAGTCGTATTTATGTGGTTCGACAAAATGAGAGTGTTATTAAAAGTTACTCCAAGATTTTTTGTTTTTGTAACAAAGTCAATTCTATCGCCGTTGATAACTATTACATTCCCAAACTCTGGATTTGCATTTCGTTAGCGTATTAGCAGACATTTTGACTTGCTAGGATTAATGCATAAACCATTTGCTGACGCCCATCTGTACAATTGACTAAGGTCATAGTTAATTTTGTCTACATTTTCATCTATTGACTCGATTGGGGTGCTCAAAAATAGTTGTACATCGTCAGCGTACATGTGTATCTTACAATGAGAAAGATAATCTGGTAAATCATTGATATAGATTGAGAACAAAAGTGGCCCTAATACAGATCCTTGCGGTACACCTTTTATAAGTTGTTAAGGTTCAGATACGGATTGTGTGCGATTTGTGAGATAAGAGGAAATTAAAAGCGTTGATGTTGAGGAAAAATTAAAGAAACGTCTTAATTTCATACAGAGAGTTTGATGATCAACTGTGTCAAACGCCTTGGAATGATCTAGAAGTACAAGGATGGTTATTTTGCTATCGTCTAAGTCACGTCTTATGTTTTCGCAAACGTCAGTTAAGGCTGTCACGCAACTGTGGTTTGCTCGAAAGCCGGATTGTTTGTGGGACAATAAGTTGTGTTGAGTTATATATTCATTCATTTGAAAAAAAATTATCTTTTCAAAAACTTTTGACAAATAACATAGAATGGCTATTGGTCGTTGCTCAGAATTTGATTTTGGGATAGTTATTATTTTAGCATGTCTCCATATGATAGGGAAACTGCTTGAAGTTATAATGCAGTTGAAGAAAAATGTTATATAAGGCAGTAAAAGTGGAAGAAGTATTTTAATAAATTTCGGATTTACATTATCATATCATACAGAGTTTGGCTTTACCAGGGAAAAGCATTTTATAATATCAAGTTGATTAACGCATTTAAAAGGAAAAGGAATTTTCCTCGGCAAAATTTTGAGTATTTCGTATATTATTGTAAAATTCATGATCAACTTCTATCGAAGCTAGATTCGTAAATTTTAAGTTCAATTCGTCAGCGTCTATCGAACAGCTATTATTATTGCATCTGCCAATATCTCTAATTGTCTTCCACGTTTGTTTGGAGTCAATGGCAGAATTAAATTTCATAGAAAAGAAATTGCACTTAGCAGTTTTGATTTTTCGATTAACATCTCTCCTAGCCGTATGATATTCGTTTTACAGTTCAGGTGTTTTAAACCTCTTCCATCTGGAGTACGCAATATCCCTTCGATAGATCAAGTCTTTTATAGTAGTAGTAAACCAAGGTTTAATACTGACTGTTTTGGATTTAGTTTTCAGAGGTACCGCTTCGTCCAAAAGTAGTAATAAATTGTTCTGTAGAAAGGTAAATTGATCATCAACAGATGTCATACAGTAAATACAATCCCAGTCAATTTGGCAAAAGTTTGAGTAAAGTAATGCGTAGTTTAGATTTTTGAAGCATTGTGTGATTTCTAAGCTATTAAATAGAGTAGGCGTGGCAGTTGGCATGAGACTGGAAGGCGTGCTACTTCCCATACACATTAATTTTTTATATTTGGACTATTGTGATAACAAGAACCTTGAATCGTTGTTTGATTAGCTATTTATGTAAGTAGTCGAACGAAAGGTGGGTGGTATCGGACGAATGGGGATGGCACTCCAATACTAAGTAAATATAAAATATCATACTTCCGGAATTTTTAGGATATTGAGAATCATAAAACTGTGTGTAAGTCTAATAGTTATCAATTTTGTAATTTTGTAGCAACGCACGAAGGTGGTTAATATATATGTTAGCAGTCGTCTGGGTTGTGGCACGATAAAATTTATTTAAAAATTTTTTTTTCAGTTAAAATCTGTGATAGCCTCAACATTTTGTTTCATCTAAAAAAAATTAATTAGATGATGGGTACGATTTGTTGGTGGGATTTACGAAATTTAAGAATAAATCAGGTATTGAATTATTCCTCAGATGCCGGTCAGATTAATGTTCTATATACATACATATGTTTATAACTATTGTTGTAATTTGTATGAAATGTCTGATTTTATGTTAATGTTGAAAGTTTGCTTGTGTCTCAAATTGAAACTTAAGAAATATGATATTTTATTATCTGAAATATGCCATTTTATTTAGAAATATGACATTTTATTATGTGTTGCTATTAGTAACTTACTACATATTAAAGTAATCAGTATAATTAATTTTTTGAAAGAATTTATTGGAAATTTCAAGGATATTGAAGGATAAACTTTTGAGTATTGATTTGGTAAAATAAAAAATGCATACAATTTCCAAGATTCTACTCTTTTATGTTACTATCGGATGGTCTAATCGACCAACTCGTTTCCCCGTATTCCAAAATCCTGATCTCTGGCTTTTATAATTCCCGAAATATGGAAACTTGAAAACTAAAAAAAAAATAAATAAACACTCAAAGAAGATGGGTCAACACTCGTAAATATGGTTTTCTTTAAAAACAATTTACCTGAAAGTTGAGTAGTGGTATTTTTTGAAGATATTCGGATCGTCTTCAAAAAAAAAAAACAAGTAAGAGTGTTAAATTCGGCTGTGCCGAATCTTTGATACCCTCCACCTAGGTTTGAGTATTGATAATAAATGTAAACAAAATATTGGAAAAATATGCATGCGTTTCCGGTTATATGACTTCTCTTTTAATTTAGTTTTTGCTAATTAAATAGCTCGCCCTAACCTCAATTGTAAAGGTAATGGTTGTGTAGGGTGGCTATAAGCATTAAATCGTGCTAATAGGAGATGGCTGTATAGTTTCTTTTAACTGGCGAAATATTTTTTCATTGCGGCCATATAGGTCGGATGGAGTAACAAAACAATAACCAAAAAAAAGCTCTCTCAACTTTTTTATTAAAATATTGCCATATTTGGAAAACATAGAGAATAAATTTATAATAATAAATAATCAAATTAGGGATGCCAAACGCAAAAAACTAAATGTTCCAAACATTTTAAATAAAATAATTTGTTATCTTTATTTTCTGAAAAACTTCAAATATTCATCCAAAAAAAAATTGTGAAAAATAATATATGTATAAATAACATTCTCATCAAATTGCGTTTATTTATGTAACAATTTTTATGTTCGCAATTCTTAAGTATCATTTGAGGTTTTCTAAATTTCATTGAATTTAAATTAATGTTTTCTGTAGTGCGAAATCAACGATCCGACAGAATTTCAACGATCAGATAATCGCAAAATATATCGACAGCTACTGTTGTTTGCACTGAGGATTAAGTGATTCACTAAGTACACACATCTTAACGACAGTCGCAAATCTATTTTTCTATTTATTTAAATTGTAAACGAGTGGCATCTCTGTTAAAATAAGCGAAAAACACAAAGAAGAATAGAAAAAAACAAACAGGATGATTTTATGTTTATGTTTAATATCTCTATTTTTTTTTACTAATATTTCTGTTTATTTGAAAATGAAATAATGAATTGAATATGCTATTTAATATTTTTATTTATATAAAAAAGTTTTTTAATAGAAGCAAAATATTTTCACGACATTTCAACCTAAAAATTTAAGTTTTTAAGTTTTTGAATAAACAACACAAAAATGTTTGTCGTTTAGATAACAACAACAGCTGACTTTAACAATACCGAATATCGTTTGAAATTTTTACTGATGATTTTGCTTTTCTTTTTTAACGATTCGACAATCGTTAAAAGAAGTTACTGAAAAGCTATTAATTTCTCCTGAATGCCAATATTTTTTTTTTTTAGTAAACATTTTTTAAATGTAAACATAATGGGTGTTTTTTTTTTGGAATTTCAATTTGTGTTTAACGAATAAAATTGATATATTAAAGATGCAATTGGTGTCTTCTAAATTTAAAATTATTATTTCCGACGTTTTGATATGATTTTCTCAAATTCAATTAATATTTTCTAATTTATAATTTGAAATTTTAATTCCAGTTTTTAGAATTGATATTTTCTAAAATTTGAATGGAAAATTTAAAAAGTGCAATTTTGTATTTATGTGAATAATAATGCTTTAGTAATTATTAACAATTTTAAAAAATTAGATGTAATCGATAATCAGATATTTTGTAGGTAAAGCAGAATAATAATTCTATATAACTATGTAGAACTGTTTTGAAAGCAAAAAACTCATTGATGAACTCGGTAACTCTATTTTGTGAAGACAAGAAAAAGTTAATATGCCAAACTTATGTTCATATTTGTAAAAGAATAATGAAAAAACGTATGAAATAAAAGACCAGCCCGTGTATACTCTTAACATTGTTCTGTATGATATCTAGTTGAAAATATTGACATTCATGTTAAAATAGAAATATCTATTGCAAAGCTAATTAGAACAAAAATTGTGGCGCCATCTACTGCGGCATAGTCACGCTGAGCAAAATGAAGTGACACTCTGTTAATGCAAAAGAAATGTATTTTCCCCAAAACAAAATATTGCAGAATTTTATGTAAATAATAAAATATAACGATTCATTTCTAACATGCAGTTATTATGGATATAAATATATAGAATATTTGTATATTATTTGTATTATTTAATATGTGTATGTATGTATGTATATGTAAATATTACACACAAAAAATACAACATCAAACGTTATTTTTGTGTTTTTCTTTTTAAATAAATTAATACATAAAAATTTTTTTTGCTAAATTAACATTGTTTTCTTTTTATTAACAACTAGGTATTTTAGCATTATTTGCTTTAGATGCTGGTGAACTTTTACTCCCTTTATATTAACTCGTAGTGTCTGCTTGTCGAAAAAATTTTGGATCGATTTTAACCCCTTTCCCGTGACCCAATCGATCTGAAACTTTGCAGACAGGCTCGTGGCAATGATAAAAATGATCTAGTAAATTTTTTTAGTGATGCCAAAACAATGGAAACTTTTAAATTTTTCTACCAGAGTTGCTAAAAAAATGTACAAAGGGTTAGGTTTTATTATATTATTACCACAACGACCACAAAAACAACAAGTCTAGCTATGACAAAAATATAACATTTAGAATAACAACACTATAGAGACATCATATTTTTAATTTTATTTTTAATTTTTCAGAGATTTCCCTGGACCTGTTCCACCGTTTTTAATGGTTTTTGAAATAGAAACCCTCCCATGAATTTGGAGAATCATTCTCACTAAAAATGATCACCTTAAGACTTCAAGGCTTTTTTTAGTTCTTCATTCAAATCTCGGGCCCTAATCGACCGATTTGGACGATTTTATATAGCAAACTTTCCAGGATGTCAAAGAATCATTTTTTATGTCAGCGAGCACCCTAGCTGCCCGATTGATGCCGCCATCGTGATTTCCACAGACGGACAGACGGACATCGCTATATCAACTCCGGTTGTTATAAGGACCACAAATATATATATTTTATGGGGTCCAAAAATTTTTTTTATAATTATTACAAATGGAATGACAAACTTATATATACCCTCTGCACACTGGAGTGGAGGGTATCAAAACTAATGCAACTTCATTAAATTTAATCATTTCCAAATAATAATTATTGGAGATCATTTTCCACTAAATATTCCAATATTTTGCTTTTATAAGTTGCAAAACTAAAAATGGCAAACCAAACACAAAATTATGAAATAATATTTTTTAAAAAATTCGCGCAATTTCTCTGCTTTATTTAAGTATAACTCAGGAACCAATAAAACTTGCCCATGTTTCTAACAGCATACAATTTAGATAGGTGGAAATAATAATTAACTTTTCGAAAATAAAATTTTAGTATTTTTCATTGTAAAGCATATCTTAATACTTTTTTAGTGAAATTTCGGTTAGAATTATAGTTTAACAAGAGATGTTATTATTTTAGACTTGCAAATTTTTACAAAAATTTTCTTTCCTGTTTGAAGCAGTAATGTTTTTTTAGGTTTACAATATTTTACAATATTTTTACTAGAAAAACATCAACCCAGTCGTACTTATAATCATATAATTCTTTGCAAATTAATAACACCCAAATCTGTTTCTAATACCTGAGAGTTTTTCTAAAAACGTGGCCACAATAATAAAATGTAACTTTTTAAGCACGTATAACATTTTAACACTTTAACACCCGTAGCAATATAAATTTACCATGAAAATTCTTAACATTTTTTTTTTCTGTTTTTTCTGAAATTGTATAAAACAAGTCTTTTCTTAAGTGTTTCTATTTCATTTTTTTCCTTTTGTTTAGAAATTTACTTAAATAAATAAGAAAATAGCAAGAAAGAACACAAGTTAAAACAACAATGTTTTGTTTGATTGTGTTTCTTTTTTTTTTTTTTTTGTCCAAATAAATACATTGTTGTAAAGTATTATTTTCTTTTCTTTCTTAACCGTATTGTCACTTTGTTTTTCGGCTAGCGCACTACAAAAACAACAACAAAAAATACTTGTTGGCCTCTTTTTGCAAAAATTTTGATAACAAACAAAAAGAATTTTAAACGTACGAGTAACTTACATGCAAAAGGATTGCTTGACATAAAAGCAGGAAACAAAATAAAACAACTGTTGTCGGAGGATATTTTCAAATTTTATACTTAAAAAAAAAAAAATAAATTCCGGTATAAGTTGCCAAAGTAAAGTATAAAAAATACAATATATAATAGCCAAAATACGAAGTTCTTGTAAATACCAAGTTGCTACTATTTATTCTCTAGCTACTATGGGTCAGTTTTTAGTTTTTCGACAATATACCAGTACAATATTTAGATTTTTGAATTTACGAGTGCTATAAAAATTCCAGTCACTGATAGCTACAGTGACCAATTAACTTTACTAAAGTCTTTTTATACCCTCCACTCCAGTGTGCAGAGGGTATACTCTGTATAAGTTTGTCATTCCATTTGGAATAATTAGAATAATTTTATGGACCCCATAAAATATATATATTTGTGATCCTTCCAACAACCGGAGTTGATATAGCGATGTCCGTCTGTCCGTCTGTCCGTCTGTGGAAATCACGATGACGGCATCAACCGGGCTGCTAGGGTGCTCGTTGATACACAAATTATTCATTAACATCCTGAGAAGTTTGCTATTTAAAATCGGTTGATTACGGCCCGAGATTTGAATGAAGAACTAAAAAAAGTCTTGAAAAAATATAATTTTCTATGTTGTTCTTGTCACGCCCTCAATAGAATAGATGGGTCATAATTTTTAGTGAGAATGATTCACCAAGCTCGTGGGAAGATTTTTATTTCAAAAATCATTAAAATCGGTGGAACAGGTCCAGGGAAATCTCTGAAAAAGTAAAAAAAAAAATGAAAAATATGATGTTTCTATATTGTTCTTGTGTTATTCTAAATGTTGTATTGTTGTCGTAGCTGGACTTGTTGTTTTTGTGGTCAACAACTCTGGTAGAAAAATTTAAAAGTTTCCACTGTTTTGGCATCACTAAAAAAATTTATTAGATCATTTCTGTCATTGCCACGAGCCTGCCTACAAAGCTTCAGATCGATTGGGTCACGGGAAAGGGGTTAAAATCGACCCAAAATTTTTTCGACAAGCAGACACTACGAGTTAATATAAAGGGAGTAAAAATTCACCAGCATCTAAAGCAAATAATTTTTATGCCCTCCACTCCAGTGTGCAGAGGGTATATATAAGTTTGTCATTCCGTTTGTAATTAGAAAAAAAATTTTGGACCCCATAAAATGTATATATTTGTGATCCTTATAACAACCGGAGTTGATGTAGCGATGTCCGTCTGTCCGTTTGTGGAAATCACGATGGCGGCATCAATCGGGCAGTTAGGGTGCTCGCTGATACAGAAACTGATTTACTAACATCCTGAAAAGTTTGCTATTTAAAATCGTCCAAATCGGTCGATTGGGGCCCGAGATTTGAATGAAGAACTAAAAAAAGTCTTGAAAAAATATAATTTTCTATGTTGTTCTTGTAACGATCACGCCCTCAATAGGATAGCTAAGGTGATCATTTTTAGTGAGAATGATTCTCCAAATTCATGGGAAGATCTCTATTTCAAAAATCATTAAAATCGATGGAACAGGTCCAGGGAAATCTCTGAAAAATTAAAAAAAAAAAAAAATTAAAAATATGATATTTCTATATTGTTCTTGTTGTTATTTTAAATGTTGTATTGTTGTCGTAGCTGGACTTGTTGTTTTTGTGGTCGTTGTGGTAACAATATAATTAAAACTAACCCTTTGTACATTTTTTTATCAACTCTGGTAGAAAAATTTAAAAGTTTCCATTGTTTTGGCATCACTAAACAAATTTATTAGATAATTTCTGTCATTGCCACGAGCCTGCCTGCAAAGTTTCAGATCGATTGGGTCACGAGAAAGGGGTTCAAATCGATCCAAAATTTTTTCGACAAGCAGACACTACGAGTTAATGTAAAGGGAGTAAAAATTCACCAGCATCTAAAGCAAATAATGCTAAAATACGTAGTTGTTATTAAAATAAAAAACAATGTAAATTTAGCAAAAAAAAAATTTTATGTATTAATTTATTTAAAGAGAAAAACACAAAAATAACGTTTGATGTTGTATCTTTTGTGTGTAATATTTACATATACATACATACACATATTATATATTACAAATAATATACATATATTCCATATATGTTGTATACCCATAATAACTGCATGTTAAAAATAAATCGGTATATTATTTTATTTACAGAAAATTCTGCAATATTTTGTTGTGGGGAAAATACATTTCTTTTGCATTAACAGAGTGTCACTTCATTTTGCTCAGCGTGACTATGCCACAGTAGATGGCGCCACAATTTTTGTTCTAATTAGCTTTGCAATAGTTATTTCTATTTTATTATTAATGTCAATATTTTCGACTTGATATCATACAGAACAATGGTAAGAGTATACACGGGCTGATCTTTTATTTCATACGTTTTTCCATTATTCTTTTACAAATATGAACATAAGTTTGGCATATTAACTTTTTGTTGTCTTTATAAAATAGAGTTACCGAGTTCATCAATGAGTTTTTTGCTTTCAAAACAGTTCTACATAGTTATATAGAATTATTATTCTGCTTTACCTACAAAATATCTGATTGCGATTACATCTAATTTTTAAAGCATTATTATTCACATAAATACAAAATTGCACTTTTTAAATTTTCCAATCAAATTTTAGAAAATATTAATTCTAAAAACTAGAATTAAAAATTTCCAATTATAAATTACAATTAATTGAATTTCAGAAAATCATATCAAAACGTTGGAAATAATAACTTTAAATTTAGAAGACATCAATTGCATCTTTAATATATAAATTTTATTCGTTAAACACGAATTGAAATTCCAAAAAAAACACTAAATATGTTTACATTTAAAAAATCTTTACATTTAAAAAAAATATTGGCATTGGCATAATAGCTTTCAGTAACTTCTTTTAACGATAGTCGAATCGTTAAAAAAAAATAAAATAGCAAAATTATCAGTAAAATTTTTAAACGATATTCGCTATTGTTAAAGTCAGCTGTTGTTGTCATCTAAACGACAACCATTTTTGTGTTGTTTATTCAATCGATAAAAACTTAAATTTTTAGGTTGAAATGTCGTCATACATAAATAAAAATCATAAAATAGTGAAAATATTTTGCTTTCATTAAAAAAGTTTTTTATTATTTCATTATTTCATTTTAAAATAAATAAACAGAAATATTAGTAAACAAAATAAAGATATTAAACATAAACATAAAATCATCCTGTCAAACACGAAGTAATTTGTTTTTTTCTATTCTTCTTTGTGTTTTTCGCTTATTTTGACAGAGATGCCACTCGTTTACAATTTAAATAAATAGAAAAATAGATTTGTCGACTGTCGTTAAGGTGTGTGTACTTAGTGAATCACTTAATCCTTAGTGCAAACAACAATAGCTGTCGATATATTTTGCGATTGTCGGATCGTTGAAATTTACAGAATCGCACTACAGAAAACATTAATTTAAATTCAATGAATTTTAGAAAACCTCAAATGATATTTAAGAATTGCTAACATAAAAATTGTTACATAAATAAACGCAACTGGATGAGAAAGAATGTTATTTATATATTATTTTTCACAATTTTTTTTGGATGAAAATTTGAAGTTTTTCAGAAAATAAAGATAACAAATTATTTTATTTAAAATGTTTGGGATACTTGGTTGTTTGCGTTTGGCATCCCTAATTTGATTATTTATTATTATCAATTTATTCGTTTTCCAAATATGGCAATATTTTAATAAAAAAGTTGAGACAGCTTTTTTTTTTAGTTATTATTTTGTTACTCCATCCGACCTATATGGCCGCAATGAAGAAATATTTGGCCAGTTAAGAGAAACTATACAGCCATCTCCAATTAGCACGATTTAATGCATGTAGCCACCCTACACAACCATTACCTTTGCAATGGAGGTTAGGGCGAGATATTTAATTAGCAAAAACTAAATTAAACGAGAAGTTATGTCATATAACCGGAAACGCATGCATATAGGTATATAACCTAAATGCATGCCGATCAGCAACCACGATGACCAAAAAGCAAACACCGAAATAAATCCGAAATAATAGAAAAGACGAAAACCAACCCAAAGAATTTTCTGAAATAATTTGGTATTTAGTTTAACAAATTGTTTACTTTTTCCAATATTTTGTTTACATTTATTATCAATACTCAAACCGAGGTGGAGGGTGTCAAAGATTCGGCACAGCCGAATTTAACACTCTTAGTTGTTTTTAATAAAGTATTTTTTAATTTTTTATTCAAAGTTAAATAAGTTGCATTATTTCTTAAACGTGAGAAATTTCGTTGCATCCCATAGCCCGACTATAATACCGTAACCATGGGTAACCAATTGTGGAACGTTTCATTGTATATATTATTCCTAAGTCCGAAACTTATCGCCGCTAATACCTATCAATACCTAGGAAAATTATAAGTTCCGCTTATATTATGATTTTGTGGCTCATAGTGCTTTCGAACTAAATAAACATATTTGAAAAAAAAAAAAAAAAAACAACATCAACAAAACTGAAACACTTACAAAAGTGGGTGAATAATATATGGTCTGACTTTCCTATTTCTATATGTTTTAAGGTTTTTGACTTTTATAGTTTTTTTTTTTTTGTATATACCTTCATACATACATTGAATATACTCACATATATGGCAAAAGCCGTTATATATGTGGAAGAGGACTTGAGAAGAAATAACAAAAGAGAAGCACAGTTAGAATATAGGAAAATAGAATGAAATACATATAAGTAATAATTCATTTGTTCTTACACAATGTTTATTTGTATTTTAGTTAGTATCATATTTATGTTAAAAGGAAATCCACAAAAAAAAAAATATATTCAAAGAAAAAGTTTTAAATTTATGAATTATTATTAAAATAAAAACAAGCAAAAAGTTTTAGTCAACCTAAGCTAATTGCATGATACCCTAACCTGTAGGAATATGGCGACAAGTTTAAAAATGATTAAATTCAATTCAATGATGTTATGAAGGGACATAGAAAAAATATATAACTTTCTTAATATTTGAGCTTTTTTTTATGGATACTAAATCGAAAAACAATGTGATCATTACCATGTTTGGGTCACTTTTATATTCGAAAGACATATAAAGGGTACCCCAAAATTCACGCAAGATTTGAAATAGAAAAACACAGTTTTTTTTTCATTATATTATTATTATTTTTATTATTTTTTATTGAATCATAAAGCACATAGGATAAGGTTATGTTCAACATAACATTTTTTTGTTTTTTTATTTTACCATTTTTTTAATCAATATGTCAGATTAATTGATAAGGCAAGTCATGCTCATTGATCAAAATATTTTCTTATTTGGGGTGGGGGGAACAACCGAATTTCTATCACTTTAATACATATGTATAATATAATATATAATATTTCTTTAAACCAAAATAAGGAATAAAGAAATTAACCACTGAATAAATGATGCACTCTGAATAATGTTGGCACATTTTTTTTTAGTGGAAAAAGAGAGAAATTATAAATATGATTCTTGTTGTTTTCAAAAACAAGCTCCCTAGACACAGTCGTTGTTTGTTTAGTTATCATTCTTGGAATTCCCTTCCCCTGATCATGCAGAAATGGCGGTAAAGTCAAATCTGCATGAATTTTGGGACACCCTTTACAAACCTTTGATGGTCATATATATGTGAACAGATTTATGAGAGGGTATAAGAAAATTTAACAAAATAAATATAAAATAATTTATCATTTTAAACAAGTGAAAAATTATGGTCGCTATATCTGATGACTATGACCATTTTCCTACAAAGTTTATTTTTGATCTACTGATTAATTGGTATAATAAAGACAATCGCAATCTCACAGAGATCAACTGTATCACCTAATTCAATACCGATCATCCTATGGCCAACAGACAGACAGACAGAAAGTCTTTCTAGGTCCAGTATATCTAATACTTACAGACATCAACACATACTCATTATAACCTGGCCATAGAGTGGTAGAAGGAATAAAAATATTTTTATATCATTTGGGAACTTACACTTATAACATAGTGCAACATTCAAAAAAACAACCAAGCCACACTATGCGGAATCGATAGTGCTACCCAAACTGAGTAAACTCCAAGCCGCGTTTGTTTAAGTTAGAAGCACTTTTTTTTGGACCCTCAAAGTTTTTGAAATTGGGTGTGACCACCAAAAAAACGTGTCATTAGTTTTGGGCAAACAGCTCATTCAGTTTTGGTTACAGCCGTAAACAGTCTTCACTAAAGTTGTAGCTGACAGTCTGCTGAAGAAATTTTTTTCCAAAAGTTTTCAAAAAAATCATGTTTTCCGGGAGTTTTTCTTAAAAAACTTTTTTGAAAAAGCGTATTTTTTTACTTTTTCGAGTATAACTTTTAAAAAATCAGGATATTTTGCATACTCTCTTCGGAAAAAATTAAGCACTCCAAATATCAAGCAACTCTTCTAAACAAGGTTTTATAATCTGAACACCTTTACACCCTCTAAAATAGCTCCAAAAAAGTGTATTTCCAAAAAATTCACATTTTTGTTGTCATTGTTTTTTATATACTAACGTTTTGCACCAAAATAGCTGCCAGAGAAAAATTTTTAAGCTTTTAGAGCAAAACACTACGCGTTTTACTTTTTGTATTTCTCAAAAGTGCTACTCTATTTATGAATAAAGAAAAAAATGCTTTTTTTAACGGTATATTGAAAATTCTCAAAACTGTATAATATGTTTTAACAAATTGAGATCATATTAGCATAAATATATTTTTTTTATTTTCCCAAAACAGAACAGAACTAAAACATTTAATCCGTCATGAAAGAATAGTTATCATCATAAGATTCATCATCATCAATATCAGAATTCCTTTAGTCCCCGAAAATGTTAACATATTGCTCGTCTTGCTCTTTTATTGCTATTGGCTCGGTTGCCGTTTCAAACTCTGGATATTGAAATAAATGTTTTGCACGCCAGCAAATTTCTGGATGGCGTCGAACAAAATGTCATCGAATCGTTAATCTTTGATGAGTTTCCGAATATCTGGTCCGTTCAGCACACCTAGAAAGGATAATTTTTTTTAATTGTAAAAAATATGAAAAGTTTTTACCTCACCTTCTTTTAATTTGTCAATGCTTATTTTCTCTTGGAAAACTTGATATCTTAAGTAGCCCAAAACCTCAAGAGCGTGATCCGGATTCTTCTTTTGATTTTTTTCCCCGAACGACGCTCTTTATGAAGCTTTTGACAAGCTCAAGCTTGATATGTGGTAGTGGCATTAAAATCTTGTCGCGTGGCACCAGCGCTTTCTGTACCACATTCATTTCGCCCAGTTTAGCCTCCGCTCTATCTTTCCAAGAATGATTCTTGTATTGATTGCCTTTGAAGTGCGAATCCCAGTTACAATGAAAACACATGTATTTTGTGTAGCCACCTTGCAAGCCACTCAGCATTGCCACTACTTTGAGGTCACAACAAATTCGCCACTTATGGTTGTCGTAGCCGACTGACTTCGACTGGTCCATTTGTCCACACGTTTCTTTTGTGTCTAAACTGTACACTATTGGTATACTAGGCTTTAAATTTAGTTCATGAAGCAAAACAGCTTTTAGGCTTTGTTTTGAGCTGTCTATAAATAAACTCCATTCGGCCGAAGCATAAGAAATTTGCATGCAATTCATGAGTTCCTTGATGTCTTGACAAAATGCCATTTTTTTGAAGTCATCAATGGTAAAAAAACTTTTGAAGATCTTCTTGGCGTTTTCTGTAACCAGTTATCTTCACGTCAGGCCTCCAAAAGGTTTTGTTCCTTTAACAGTTTAGCCAGTTCTTCCGACTTGCGTTGAGACAATTCTAATTTCGCTACAATAAAATCGAGCCGGGCTTGCGATATCGGAATTGGTCCCCATTGTGAGAATGATGGTCCCGGACTATACCCAGACACAGTCTCTGTTTCAACGCCGTCGCAGCTCATGACTCCGGCAGCTTGACTTTCAGTGGACACACTTTGCTGAAGTTCAAGTGGGAATGAAGTGTCCACTGAAACGCGCTTTCGGCAACTGAACACTTGGAACCGCCTGGTACTGAAAATTTGTTGCTTTTCTGGCATTCATGCCTCACACTGCAAAGAAACCGCTCTGCCTTCCATTTTCGTATTCGATGACATTTTTGTAACATACTTAACATACTGAATTCGGTGCCCATTTTTTTTCCACTAATGCTTTTTTATAGCATTTTATGTATGCTCTTTTAAAATCTTTACTAAGACCGCAAGAATTTTTTTGTATCGTTTGCGCGAGTCTATTCTTTTTAAATAAATTTTACACACACATAGCAAAAATTGTTAATGTTTCCTTTGCACTTGTTCATTTTGCTTTTTTTAATAAAATTTATTTATGCAAATTTTGGTTGCAAAAAAGTTGTTCGATTAAAAATTAGTTTGTTTTGATTTTTTTTATTTTGATTTAAACACTTGGTTTCTTTCTTTTACGTGTTAACTTCGAAAAGATAAAGGCCTAGTTAGCCACCCGTAACCGTAACCAACCTTGTCGGCTGTTTTTCTGCTGCACGAAAAGCATTTAGAGCAGTTACCGAACTCAACTGTCACGTAACCGGAACGTCCCAATCTGTTGAAAATTGATTTTTGCTACGTTTTTACGTGATATTTGTGAACAGCTGATAAAGTTTGGTTAATTTTACACAGCAACATGCTGATTCGTTTTTTACGTTCTATAATTGCACTAAATGCCAACGTTACATATACGGTACAGATACATTTTAACAACGTGTGGCTAACTAGGCCTTAAGACAAAGAGAAGAGAGAATTGATCAAAACAAAGCTTTGCTATCAGATAAGCCATTTATATGACTTCAGTGCAAAGCTTCTGAGTTGTGTTCTCAAAAACTTTGTTTGTGCAATAGATTTTTAATTTTTTGCTAAATTAATTTTTTATATCTTTCTCAGAAAATGGTAACAATGAAAAAAATTTGTATGAAAAATTCAGGTTCAGACTTCAGCTCATCATATCTTCTACCAACGTTGACCGATTTTGATAACCTTGGGCAATTTAAAAACATGTCTTATTGCAAACAACTTTTTGGAAGGAACATTTACAGAAATATCGCGGCAAAATGGCACATTTGCGGTTTTTGTAAAAAGAAATTCGAAAATCCTATATAACCCCATTTTTATTTGGACCCAAACCCGGGTAACTAACCATAATTTTAACGGCAAATTAAGGTAAGTTTCGGCTTTTTCAGCCCAAAATCCATAAAAATCGACCCAAGCTTTTTGAAAATTGGAAATTAATAAAATTAGACACACCCTTATGAAGAAAGAAAACAGAAAAAGGCAATTTTTTTGGAAACATGCACTTTTGGGGCCATTTTTGGCGTGTAGAAGTATTCAGATTGTAAAACCTTGTTCAGAATTGTTGCTTGGTATTTGAAGAGCTTCTTTTTTTCCGAAGAGAGTATGCAAAATATCCTGATTTTTTAAAAGTTATACTCGAAAAAGTAAAAAAATATGCTTTTTCAAAAAAGTTTTTTAAGAAAAACTCCCGGAAAACATGATTTTTTTTAAAACCTTTGGTAAAAGTTTCTTCAGCAGACTGTCAGCTACAACTTTGCTGAAGACAGTTTACGGCTATCACCAAAACTGAATGAGCTGTTTGCCCAAAATTTATGACACCTTTTTTTTGGTGGTCACACGCAATTTCAAAAACTTTGAGGGTCTAACTTAGACAAACGCAGCTAGGAGTTTACTCAGTTTGGGTAGCAGTATCGATTCCGCAAGTTGTAGCTTGGTTGTTTCGAAAAGAGTTAAAATTTGTCGCGTTTAGTAATCAGCGCCCCGGTAGGTGAGTAGGTAGCGTGCTCGCCTATCATGCGAGGGGTCGTGGGTTCGATTCCCACCAGAGGCTTTGGTCTGGCGCTGCAAAAAAAAAATGAACACACTACTCCCTCTTTCCTCCTTAACCTATTTTCCTGAGATCAACACAATGCACATCTGTAGGGGGCATCCCCTGAGTGTTGATTAATTAAAAAAAAAAAAAAACGATTAGGTTTTCTTCACGGTTTGCAATGTCATTTTCAATGTCAGTTATGACAACTGGTATATTTTGGCAAAATATGTTATATTCAATCCAATTGTAAACATGTTTTCGTTTGACGGTCGGATTTTTTTTATACCCTCCACCCCAGTATGCAGAAGGTATATATAAGTTCGTCATTCCGTTTGTATATATATTTATGATCCTTATAACAAGCGAAGTTGATATAGCGATGTCCGTCTGTGGAAATTTCGATCACGAAACCAATCGGAGAGCTGGGTGCTCGTTTGCATAAAAAAAAAACAAAAAAAAAACCATTTACCTGGGTAAAGTTAAAATTACGAAAACTGAGAATAGTGGAAATTAGAAGTATAAATGCAAAAAATAATCAAAATTCAAAAATAACGATTGTTTGTTTGGACAGAGTTGTATCTTCTGAAATTAATATAAAGTAAAGCTGTATGGTACGAAAACTGAATCTAACCACACTGCTCGTAGGCCTGACTTTAGGTGAGTGTGTTAAAGTGCTGACCAAAAAGTGCAAGTACGAGTGTATGTGGAGGTTCATGGTTCAAAACCTCACGGCCGCCCTAAGTAGAAAAATTTTCATATAGAAACAATCTATTCAATTAAAACGTAACAATTATCACAATGTTCAATAAATCGCTGATGAAGGCTGAAATGCCAGAAACCGGTCCGATTAAGAATACAGTGCAGTTATGAATTTTTGCAATATATGCTTTCTTCTTCTTTACCACGCACCATTTAAATTAAAATAATATTGTTTGTCGTTAATACGAGCAGGTTGGTATTTGAAATGGGTTAAATTGGGCACCACTGTATCAATATACATATGGTATAAAATATGTAGATACCTCTAAAAATGCAAAAATAATTAGTGTATTTGCTGAAATAAGTTGGTATTAAATTTAACAAATTGTTTGCTTTTTCAAATATTTTGTTCAAATTTATTATCAATACTAAAACCGGGGTGGAGGGTATCAAAATTCGGCACAGCCGAATTTAGCACTCTTACTTGTTTTTTTATATATGGATTTTTATTTCTCGTAGAGTTGTATAGTTCACGAAACATGGCGGTTTGAAAAATCAAAAAATCATTAAATACTCATATAGGGTGGTCCACATAATACGGTTATTTTTAATAGTCAGTTAACAACAAGTTGAATTAAGGTTTCGTTTGGAAGATATTAAAATAGTGTTTAATACGACAAATACATTGAAAGATTTTCTCCAAATGCCACAGGTCATAATCAATATGCAATATCATGTTTTTTTCCGGTTAGTTGTAACGGGTGATCCAAGTAGAGATACTTTTTTCAATAGCCTTTTTTTGACAGATCACGTGTGAGTCGTGTCATGCTGTCATGTTATTTTTGTTTAGTATTGTTTGGCATTTCATCAAGGAAAGACTTACGCCTGAACAACGTTTACAAATCGTTCAACTTTATTACGAAAATTCACGTTCTGAAAGCGTACAAAATACAGCTTGTGCAAGCACTGAAGCCACCCGACCTTCCCAAGCGACATCGCTTCGCTCTATGTGCTCTTGAAAAGTACCAAGAAGATCCGACGTTTTCGAGCCAAATTTTGTTCAGCGATGAGGCACATTTCTGGCTCAATGGGTATGTAATCAAGCTAAATTGCCGCATTTGGGACCTGAAGAGCAACCTGAAGAGATTCAAGAGCTGCCACTTCATCCAGAAAAAACAATGGTTTGGTGTGGTTTGTGGGCCGGTGGAATCATCGGGTCCATATTTCTTCAAAAATGATGCCCGTGAGAACTCAACCGTCAATGGCGGCCATTATCGTGCCATGATAACCGGCTATTTAATGCCTGAAATTGAAGCTCCTGATCTCGGCGACATTTGGTTTCAACAAGACGGCGCCACTTCCCACACAGCGCATCAATCAATGGATTTATTGAGGGAACACTTCGGTGAGCAGATAATTTCACGTTTTGGGCAGGTCGATTGGCCACCAAGATCGTGTGATATCACACCGTTAGACTATTTTCCTGTGGGGATATGTAAAGTCTAAAGTTTATGTGGACGATCCCGCTTCGATTCAGGCCTTGGAGCAAAACATCACGCGTGTCATTCGCCAGTTACCAGTCGAAATGCTCGAACGAGTCATCGAAAATTGGACTCAACGGATGGACCATCTGGACGTAGCCGCGGCCAACATTTGATAGACATAATCTTCAAAAAATAAATGCCAAAGAATGTTCTTTCAAATGATAATAAACATTCGCCATTAAATTTGAACTTTCTGTGTTTTTTTTTTCTTTAAAAAATTAGGGAACCTCGAAATGGATCACCCTTTATTTAAAACCAGATAAGATAGTTATCCATTTTACAGCACTTCACGGAATCTAACAAGGTATATTGACGACCTGTCTAAAGCATTTAATTTTAAATCCAAATATTGTCATTCCTCGAGTAATTAAGGTCGGAATTTGAGAAATTTTTAAAATTTTTACTTTTAAGGTCTGCCAAGTGTCCCTAAAACCAATAATTGTTACCACGCAAAATGTTTATAAGTCGGTTGGTACTCTGCAGCAATGATTTATATTGTTTTGTGAAAAAAACCAGAGAAAACAATAAAAAATTTTGTATGTATGTCATAACTCACGCTCGTCCGTCTGTGTGTCCGTGTAAAGCTTGTAATCAAACTACAGGTCGCAAATACGAATATATTTTGACGAAATTTGATATATAAGCTTCCATCGGCCATGGGATGAACGCTATTGAAATTGGTGAGAATCGGTCCATGTTCAGACCAAGCCCCCATACAAATGACCCCCATGAAATCGACATAAATTGCCATAAGTTCCAAATTATCATATAGATATCAGTCAAATTGGGTTTGTATGTGTTTATTACATCCATTAATCAGTAGTTCAAAATTGCTCCCTATAGGAAAATTCTTAGTCATAGGCCCCATATAGAGCTGCTTCCCGATCTTCACTTAAATCTATCAAAAAACAAAAATATTGTACAATATTGTCGGGCTAGACCGACTATAATTTTCTTACTTGTTATTTTTGTTAAATAATATTTTGTTAACTTTTTCAGAGGTAGTTTTTATTATAAATCAAATATTGAATTTTTTTAATTGAAATACATTTCTTATGTTTTTTGAAGCAGATCAATTTTTAAAAGCTTATTTTCCATTTAGGAGCACATTTTTTAAGCGCATAAAACATTTTTTTAAGAATTTTATCGTGTTTTGCAGTTTGGAAAAGTCCTCCTCAAAAAACTGTGTTTTTTAAACAGTTTAATAAAATATATGTTTTAACAGATAATATCCTCCATACTCTTGAAAAATTTGATTAGTGAGCTGATTTTGGATCCAGAATTATAACCAAATTTAAAATACTTCATTCCTAATTCTAATTCTAATATATTATAAATGAAAATTCACATTGGTGCTTTACGTATAAAATAAAAAAAATTCAAATATTTACTTTTGTCCAGATTTTATCAAAAATATTTCAAATTAATGGTTTTTATCTGTTAACATTCATGGTGTTACAAATGTTTTTTTTTTTCAATTACACTTCGTCCATCATCAATCATATGCCAGCTTGAAGAAGTACGAGTATCAATCATACGGCGGCACACACAAAAATATTTGATGAAAAATTTGCAAATTTAAAAATTATTTAAACAAGTTTACTACTTATATGGGAATAATTCACAAAAACAAGGCTTTCATTATAATTTTCTTCCCATTACATCGAGATATATCCTATAAAAAAGTGCGTCTATAATGATATAGTTTGGCATCAGGATTTTAAATATGCCAATAAGTAAAAGACTTTTAGATCTAAACTAAATAGGTGTATGAATATTAATTACATATTTAATTTTTTGGGCAGAATTTTCTACTTCAGTTATAAATAAAATGTTGTTAATGGATGCAGAAATTGATTTTTAAAAAAACTAAAGACTTTTTATAATTTCGAAAACTTAAATTTAAATAATTATTCAGCTTTTTAAAAAACTTATCTATATATATAAAATTGAATGTGTGTTTGTTTATTTGTTTGTTTGTTTGTTTGTGTGTACCTTATAGGAGACCAAACCTCTGGACCGATCTTCCTGAAATTTTCACAGCATTTAACTGGGACTCTGGCATGATTAATAGGGTACTTTTTTTTGACCACGCCCACTTTTACGCCCACTTTTTTAAAATTATGTAATTGCTCCCATATAGTTTTTAACAGATTTACTTCAAATTGTATACACATTATACTCCAGGCGAGGTAGAAATAAACATTTCTTACGCCACGCCCCCTTTCACGCCCCTTTTCACGCCAAATTTTGTTTGAAAGTTTTAAACTTTTTTTTCTCTGTACAAATTTGTTCCTTCCAACGGATTTTTTTATTTGGTAGTATATTGCTCTTAATACTGTTAACGTCGCCATATAACTATGAACCACGCCCATTTCACCGCCCCCTTTTTTTTTTACTTATACCACTAACAATGTTTGCTATACAAAATAATTTTTTTGTAATATGTATTTATCTAAAGTTTTATACACTTTTTATCTACAGGTAAGGTAGCCATACATTTTTTTATTACCAAGTCCCCCTTTTTCGCCCCATTTTACCTTAAATCATAATTAATCTGCTTTCAATCTATCTATATATATAAAAATGAATGTGTGTTTGTTTGTGCTTTATAGGAGGCCAAACCAAAGAACCGATCTTCCTGAAATTTTCAGAGCGTGTTACTGTGACTCTGGAAGGAATAATATGCCATATAAATTTTTGATTGGACAAAGGGGCGGTGCCACGCCCATATAACCCAAAATTTGAAAAAGTCATATCACGGGAATTTTTTTACCTACAGCAGTCATATTTGGTACATATGGTATTAGCATGAATAGAAATACATACAAGAAGAAAAGTTGGCGGGACCACGCCCCTTTTGAGAAAAATAAAAAATCGTAATATCTTCTAAACTACTGGAAGGATCGTCATGAAATTTTCACAAAAGGATATTTTTGCGAAATAATAAGACCTTAGCTATATAAAGTTGTTAGTGGGCAAAGGGGCGTGGCGTATATATAAAAACGTTGATGCATTTGATTGTAACGAATGATCTCCGGAACCATAAGAGCTGTCGAGGTAGGATTTCCAGCATAGGTTCGGTTCGAGCTCTTCTGTGTTTTTTTTTTTTAGTTTTAACCCTCTAGCTGGCGTTGGGGTCAAGTTAAAAACAAAAATTTTTACTTTCAGCGCGATTTGACTGCAATTCAGAATGAACGTATGTTTCGTCATAAGAAATTTTTGTATGTATAAATGGACCCGATAGGTGGCGCTGGGTAAAGTTATTTCGAATAATCTTATTTATGGTGTGATTTTAATGAAACTAAGAATGTACATATATGTATGTTAGAAACATTTTTTTATTGGACCCGGTAGATGGCGCTGTCGTTCGAAAAATAATGAGTTGTCAAATTTATATAAATTTTAATAAATAAACTCACAAACGTTTTTATATATAAATATTCTAACGAAAAAGAAGGAAAAAGCCGCTACATTATTGCATGGTGGCCGCACAGCTCATTCAGCACTCAAATCACCGTTAAACGTACAAAAAAATGAGAATGCCGTCTGTAATATCAAAAAACATTCCGGTATGGCAAAAGTTCTGCAAAAATGCAGTATTTTTATTTGGGATGAATGTACCATGGCTCACAAACATTGTGATTTGATTTGATAAAAGATTTGAAAGGCAATGAAAGATTTTTTGGTGAAGCTCTCATTTTATTATCTGGAGATCTTCGTCACACATTTTATATAGGTATATACAGATTCTAACTAAAATAAAAATTCATTGAGGGCAAAACAACGTTTGCCGGGTCCAGCTAGTAAATTATAAAATGTAACAGCATTTAATATTATGTTAGAATGATTTATCTAAATTATAACGATATTTGAATTTAAATTATTGTATAATGGAGATTTATACATCATTACGAATATATAAACTCTGCACCGCTAAGTGGTCAGTTTATATTGAGTTTGTGTTGATGTTTGTAACTGTCCTGATTATACTGATCACCTCAGACTAACTTTAGCCATTGGCGCCATAGCGTACGTGCTGTTAGCTCTGTAATCAAAAGTTATTTTAATGAATTTTGATATATCAGATCAATATTGGTAAAAATTAAAATTTATTTAGATTACCCTAAGATCTAGATAATGGAAAGATGTGTATTTATGTATTTTTGGTAAAATTTATTTATACAACTTTTATTATGTCTTAATAGCCATCATTTAACTATAATTAAAATTTTAAACTTTATGTCTTGAATACAAATCTGTGACTCTGCTGCGCTCTTCCATTGTTATAAGATTTCCCATTGAAGTTTATTTTCTTTGTTTCTTTTTACACGTACTTATATTTTCAATTTTAATTCATTTTTTGTTTCCTTTTTATTAATCTTTTGTTCTAATAGAAATTTGATTTCGAAGACAAAAGAAACTAATTTAAATTTTATACGACAATTTTACTGGGCTTAAAGTGTACACAAGTAAGTATATACTAATTGTGCTTTTTCTTTCGAGTTAGTTTTTTGCGAAAATTTTTGTTTTTATAGATTATATTTTCAGGAATTTTTTTTGTATAATCTCTGTAGCAAAAGAATTTTTTTCAACGGACAATTTAATGCTCTCTTTACATAAATGATGAATTATTAAAATTAATTTCAAATGTTAACAAGCTCTTTGTAACTGATTTTTATAAAAAAACTAGCTGGACCCGGCAAACGTTGTTTTGCCCTCAATGAATTTTTATTTTAGTTAGAATCTGTATATACCTATATAAAATGTGTGACGAAGATCTCCAGATAATAAAATGAGAGCTTCACCAAAAAATCTTTCATTGCCTTTCAAATCTTTTATCAAATCAAATCACAATGTTTGTGAGCCATGGTACATTCATCCCAAATAAAAATACTGCATTTTTGCAGAACTTTTGCCATACCGGAATGTTTTTTGATATTACAGACGGCATTCTCATTTTTTTGTACGTTTAACGGTGATTTGAGTGCTGAATGAGCTGTGCGGCCACCATGCAATAATGTAGCGGCTTTTTCCTTCTTTTTCGTTAGAATATTTATATATAAAAACGTTTGTGAGTTTATTTATTAAAATTTATATAAATTTGACAACTCATTATTTTTCGAACGACAGCGCCATCTACCGGGTCCAATAAAAAAATGTTTCTAACATACATATATGTACATTCTTAGTTTCATTAAAATCACACCATAAATAAGATTATTCGAAATAACTTTACCCAGCGCCACCTATCGGGTCCATTTATACATACAAAAATTTCTTATGACGAAACATACGTTCATTCTGAATTGCAGTCAAATCGCGCTGAAAGTAAAAATTTTTGTTTTTAACTTGACCCCAACGCCAGCTAGAGGGTTAAAACTAAAAAAAAAAAAACACAGAAGAGCTCGAACCGAACCTATGCTGGAAATCCTACCTCGACAGCTCTTATGGTTCCGGAGATCATTCGTTACAATCAAATGCATCAACGTTTTTATATATACGCCACGCCCCTTTGCCCACTAACAACTTTATATAGCTAAGGTCTTATTATTTCGCAAAAATATCCTTTTGTGAAAATTTCATGACGATCCTTCCAGTAGTTTAGAAGATATTACGATTTTTTATTTTTCTCAAAAGGGGCGTGGTCCCGCCAACTTTTCTTCTTGTATGTATTTCTATTCGTGCTAATACCATATGTACCAAATATGACTGCTGTAGGTAAAAAAATTCCCGTGATATGACTTTTTCAAATTTTGGGTTATATGGGCGTGGCACCGCCCCTTTGTCCAATCAAAAATTTATATGGCATATTATTCCTTCCAGAGTCACAGTAACACGCTCTGAAAATTTCAGGAAGATCGGTTCTTTGGTTTGGCCTCCTATAAAGCACAAACAAACACACATTCATTTTTATATATATAGATAGATTGAAAGCAGATTAATTATGATTTAAGGTAAAATGGGGCGAAAAAGGGGGACTTGGTAATAAAAAAATGTATGGCTACCTTACCTGTAGATAAAAAGTGTATAAAACTTTAGATAAATACATATTACAAAAAAATTATTTTGTATAGCAAACATTGTTAGTGGTATAAGTAAAAAAAAAAGGGGGCGGTGAAATGGGCGTGGTTCATAGTTATATGGCGACGTTAACAGTATTAAGAGCAATATACTACCAAATAAAAAAATCCGTTGGAAGGAACAAATTTGTACAGAGAAAAAAAAGTTTAAAACTTTCAAACAAAATTTGGCGTGAAAAGGGGCGTGAAAGGGGGCGTGGCGTAAGAAATGTTTATTTCTACCTCGCCTGGAGTATAATGTGTATACAATTTGAAGTAAATCTGTTAAAAACTATATGGGAGCAATTACATAATTTTAAAAAAGTGGGCGTAAAAGTGGGTGTGGTCAAAAAAAAAGTACCCTATTAATCATGCCAGAGTCCCAGTTAAATGCTGTGAAAATTTCAGGAAGATCGGTCCAGAGGTTTGGTCTCCTATAAGGTACACACAAACAAACAAACAAACAAATAAACAAACACACATTCAATTTTATATATATAGATTTAAACTATAAATATTTAGCTAGTTATACAAATTCATTTCAAATTGCTTCTCTGGAATTTAATATGTACTAACTATAGTATTAGACAAATTAAGTACAATTAATTAAATGCAAAATTTAGCATTTAATAATAGAAATTGAATTATTATAATTTTAACATATGTATAAATATTTAAAACATAATTTAATTTATGTAAACAACTTTATCAATCAATATTTATTTTATAAAAAATCAATAATAGTACTAACTGATATAAGCAAATTTAACAAATTGATAATATTCAAAAGCTAATTAAAAGGTTTATAGTGTTAAAACAAACTCCAGCAGAAGTTGTCAAAAGTATATCAAGAAATTATCATACTAATGATTATGTTAAAAATGTTAGTTATCGAGCTCTTGGAAATATGTTGCCAGAAAGTTTAATACAAACTTAGAAATTATAAAAACTCTATCTTAAATTATACCGAAAACCATTTGCATGAGTTCCAATAGAAAACAGTGTTTTAAATACCGCTAATCTTAAAACTTCATTTGTCAGGCATGTTTTTCTTAATATAAATAAACTCACTTCATACAATTTATCAAATAGCAACAAAAATATAAAGGTTTTGAACTAGTTTATGTATAGTAAATACATAGAAGACAAACAAAAATTACATATTTACAAAGATTCATTAAAAAAAGCTTCAACATTCACATTGCCTATATGCGGTATTAGAGGTAAGGGATTTAAATTTCCACATTGCTTAAGGCCAAAACTAACTTTTCTTTAAAAACATCTAAGCTAGACTGTTCATTTTTATATAAAGGAGGTGCTATTTAAAATCGTCAAAATCGGTCAAGGGGGTCACGAGTTATAAATAGAACTTTGAAAAAACTCTTGTAAAAATAAAATTTCCAGTGTCTTTGTTTTTTTTCCTAAGATATGTTGTATATGTTGTAATTCTTCTTATTGTTGAAGTCATTGCAGTTGTCTGTATATTAATACTGCACGTGTCCATTGACCTAAGCAAGTATTACCACATACTAAAATTAAAATCTATATATTAAAGATTAAAAAACATAAAAATTAAAAATTAAAAATTAAAAATTAAAAATTAAAAATTAAAAATTAAAAATTAAAAATTAAAAATTAAAAATTAAAAATTAAAAATTAAAAATTAAAAATTAAGAATTAAAAATTAAAAATTAAAAATTAAAAATTAAAAATTAAAAATTAAAAATTAAAAATTAAAAATTAAAAACTAAAAATTAAAAATTAAAAATTAAAAATTAAAAATTAAAAATTAAAAATTAAAAATTAAAAATTAAAAATTAAAAATTAAAAGTTAAAAATTAAAAATTAAAAATTAAAAATTAAAAATTAAAAATTAAAAATTAAAAATTAAAAATTAAAAATTAAAAATTAAAAATTAAATATTAAAAATTAAAAATTAAAAATTAAAAATTAAAAATTAAAAATTAAAAATTATAAATTAAAAATTAAAAATTAAAAATTAAAAATTAAAAATTAAAAATTAAAAATTAAAAATTAAAAATTAAAAATTAAAAATTAAAAATTAAAAATTAAAAATTAAAAATTAAAAATTAAAAATTAAAAATTAAAAATTAAAAATTAAAAATTAAATATTAAAAATTAAAAATTAAAAATTAAAAATTAAAAATTAAAAATTAAAAATTAAAAATTAAAAATTAAAAAATAAAAATTAAAAATTAAAAATTAAAAATTAAAAATTAAAAATTAAAAATTAAAAATTCAAAATTCAAAATTAAAAATTAAAAATTAAAAATTAAAAATTAAAAATTAAAAATTAAAAATTAAAAATTAAAAATTAAAAATTAAAAATTAAAAATTAAAAATTAAAAATTAAAAATTAAAAATTAAAAATTAAAAATTAAAAATTAAAAATTAAAAATTAAAAATTAAAAATTAAAAATTAAAAATTAAAAATTAAAAATTAAAAATTAAAAATTAAAAATTAAAAATTAAAAATTAAAAATTAAAAATTAAAAATTAAAAATTAAAAATTAAAAATTAAAAATTAAAAATTAAAAATTAAAAATTAAAAATTAAAAATTAAAAATTAAAAATTAAAAATTAAAAATTAAAAATTAAAAATTAAAAATTAAAAATTAAAAATTAAAAATTAAAAATTAAAAATTAAAAATTAAAAATTAAAAATTAAAAATTAAAAATTAAAAATTAAAAATTAAAAATTAAAAATTAAAAATTAAAAATTAAAAATTAAAAATTAAAAATTAAAAATTAAAAATTAAAAATTAAAAATTAAAAATTAAAAATTAAAAATTAAAAATTAAAAATTAAAAATTAAAAATTAAAAATTAAAAATTAAAAATTAAAAATTAAAAATTAAAAATTAAAAATTAAAAATTAAAAATTAAAAATTAAAAATTAAAAATTAAAAATTAAAAATTAAAAATTAAAAATTAAAAATTAAAAATTAAAAATTAAAAATTAAAAATTAAAAATTAAAAATTAAAAATTAAAAATTAAAAATTAAAAATTAAAAATTAAAAATTAAAAATTAAAAATTAAAAATTAAAAATTAAAAATTTAAAATTAAAAATTAAAAATTAAAAATTAAAAATTAAAAATTAAAAATTAAAAATTAAAAATTAAAAATTAAAAATTAAAAATTAAAAATTAAAAATTAAAAATTAAAAATTAAAAATTAAAAATTAAAAATTAAAAATTAAAAATTAAAAATTAAAAATTAAAAATTAAAAATTAAAAATTAAAAATTAAAAATTAAAAATTAAAAATTAAAAATTAAAAATTAAAAATTAAAAATTAAAAATTAAAAATTAAAAATTAAAAATTAAAAATTAAAAATTAAAAATTAAAAATTAAAAATTAAAAATTAAAAATTAAAAATTAAAAATTAACAATTAAAAATTAAAAATTAAAAATTAAAAATTAAAAATTAAAAATTAAAAATTAAAAATTAAAAATTAAAAATTAAAAATTAAAAATTAAAAATTAAAAATTAAAAATTAAAAATTAAAAATTAAAAATTAAAAATTAAAAATTAAAAATTAAAAATTAAAAATTAAAAATTAAAAATTAAAAATTAAAAATTAAAAATTGAAAATTAAAAATTAAAAATTAAAAATTAAAAATTAAAAATTAAAAATTAAAAATTAAAAATTAAAAATTAAAAATTAAAAATTAAAAATTAAAAATTAAAAATTAAAAATTAAAAATTAAAAATTAAAAATTAAAAATTAAAAATTAAAAATTAAAAATTAAAAATTAAAAATTAAAAATTAAAAATTAAAAATTAAAAATTAAAAATTAAAAATTAAAAATTAAAAATTAAAAATTAAAAATTAAAAATTAAAAATTAAAAATTAAAAATTAAAAATTAAAAATTAAAAATTAAAAATTAAAAATTAAAAATTAAAAATTAAAAATTAAAAATTAAAAATTAAAAATTAAAAATTAAAAATTAAAAATTAAAAATTAAAAATTAAAAATTAAAAATTAAAAATTAAAAATTAAAAATTAAAAATTAAAAATTAAAAATTAAAAATTAAAAATTAAAAATTAAAAATTAAAAATTAAAAATTAAAAATTAAAACTTAAAAATTCAAGATTCAAAATTCAAAATTCAAAATTAAAAATTAAACATTAAAAATTAAAAATTCAAGATTCAAAATTCAAAATTCAAAATTAAAAATTAAAAATTAAAAATTAAAAATTAAAAATTAAAAATTAAAAATTAAAAATTAAAAATAAAAATTAAAAATTAAAAATTAAAAATTAAAAATTAAAAATTAAAAATTAAAAATTAAAAATTAAAAATTAAAAATTAAAAATTAAAAATTAAAAATTAAAAATTAAAAATTAAAAATTAAAATTAAAAATTAAAAATTAAAAATTAAAAATTAAAAATTAAAAATTAAAAATTAAAAATTAAAAATTAAAAATTAAAAATTAAAAATTAAAAATTAAAAATTAAAAATTAAAAATTAAAAATTAAAAATTAAAAATTAAAAATTAAAAATTAAAAATTAAAAATTAAAAATTAAAAATTAAAAATTAAAAATTAAAAATTAAAAATTAAAAATTAAAAATTAAAAATTAAAAATTAAAAATTAAAAATTAAAAATTAAAAATTAAAAATTAAAAATTAAAAATTAAAAATTAAAAATTAAAAATTAAAAATTAAAAATTAAAACTTAAAAATTAAAAATTAAAAATTAAAAATTAAAAATTAAAAATTAAAAATTAAAAATTAAAAATTAAAAATTAAAAATTAAAAATTAAAAATTAAAAATTAAAAATTAAAAATTAAAAATTAAAAATTAAAAATTAAAAATTAAAAATTAAAAATTAAAAATTAAAAATTAAAAATTAAAAATTAAAAATTAAAAATTAAAAATTAAAAATTAAAAATTAAAAATTAAAAATTAAAAATTAAAAATTAAAAATTAAAAATTAAAAATTAAAAATTAAAAATTAAAAATTAAAAATTAAAAATTAAAAATTAAAAATTAAAAATTAAAAATTAAAAATTAAAAATTAAAAATTAAAAATTAAAAATTAAAAATTAAAAATTAAAAATTAAAAATTAAAAATTAAAAATTAAAAATTAAAAATTAAGAATTAAGAATTAAAAATTAAAAATTAAAAATTAAAAATTAAAAATTAAAAATTAAAAATTAAAAATTAAAAATTAGAAATTAAAAATTAAAAATTAAAAATTAAAAATTAAAAATTAAAAATTAAAAATTAAAAATTAAAAATTAAAAATTAAAAATTAAAAATTAAAAATTAAAAATTAAAAATTAAAAATTAAAAATTAAAAATTAAAAATTAAAAATTAAAAATTAAAAATTAAAAATTAAAAATTAAAAATTAAAAATTAAAAATTAAAAATTAAAAATTAAAAATTAAAAATTAAAAATTAAAAATTAAAAATTAAAAATTAAAAATTAAAAATTAAAAATTAAAAATTCAAAATTAAAAATTAAAAATTAAAAATTAAAACTTAAAAATTAAAAATTAAAAATTAAAAATTAAAAATTAAAAATTAAAAATTAAAAATTAAAAATTAAAACTTAAAAATTAAAAATTAAAAATTAAAAATTAAAAATTAAAAATTAAAAATTAAAAATTAAAAATTAAAAATTAAAAATTAAAAATTAAAAATTAAAAATTAAAAATTAAAAATTGAAAATTAAAAATTAAAAATTAAAAATTAAAAATTAAAAATTAAAAATTAAAAATTAAAAATTAAAAATTAAAAATTAAAAATTAAAAATTAAAAATTAAAAATTAAAAATTAAAAATTAAAAATTAAAAATTAAAAATTAAAAATTAAAAATTAAAAATTAAAAATTAAAAATTAAAAATTAAAAATTAAAAATTAAAAATTAAAAATTAAAAATTAAAAATTAAAAATTAAAAATTAAAAATTAAAAATTAAAAATTAAAAATTAAAAATTAAAAATTAAAAATTAAAAATTAAAAATTAAAAATTAAAAATTAAAAATTAAAAATTAAAAATTAAAAATTAAAAATTAAAAATTAAAAATTAAAAATTAAAAATTAAAAATTAAAAATTAAAAATTAAAACTTAAAAATTCAAGATTCAAAATTCAAAATTCAAAATTAAAAATTAAACATTAAAAATTAAAAATTAAAAATTCAAGATTCAAAATTCAAAATTCAAAATTAAAAATTAAACATTAAAAATTAAAAATTAAAAATTAAAAATTAAAAATTAAAATTTAAAAATTAAAAATTAAAAATTAAAAATTAAAAATTAAAAATTAAAAATTAAAAATTAAAAATTAAAATTTAAAATTTAAAAATTACAAATTAAAAATTAAAAATTAAAAATTAAAAATTAAAAATTAAAAATTAAAAATTAAAAATTAAAAATTAAAAATTAAAAATTAAAAATTAAAAATTAAAAATTAAAAATTAAAAATTAAAAATTAAAAATTAAAAATTAAAAATTAAAAATTAAAAATTAAAAATTAAAAATTAAAAATTAAAAATTAAAAATTAATAATTAAAAATTAAAAATTAAACATTAAAAATTAAAAATTAAAAATTAAAAATTAAAAATTAAAAATTAAAAATTAAAAATTAAAAATTAGAAATTAAAAATTAAAAATTAAAAATTAAAAATTAGAAATTAAAAATTAAAAATTAAACATTAAAAATTAAAAATTAAAATTAAAATTAAAATTAAAATTAAAATTAAAAATTAAAAATTAAAAATTAAAAATTAAAAATTAAGGATTAAAAATTAAAGATTAAAAATTAAAAATTAAAAATTAAAAATTAAAAATTAAAAATTAAAAATTAAAAATTAAAATTTAAAATTTAAAAATTACAAATTAAAAATTAAAAATTAAAAATTAAAAATTAAAAATTAAAAATTAAAAAATAAAAATTAAAAATTAAAAATTAAAAATTAAAAATTAAAAATTAAAAATTAAAAATTAAAAATTAAAAATTAAAAATTAAAAATTAAAATATAAAAATTAAAAATTAAAAATTAAAAATTAAAAATTAAAAATTAAAAATTAAAAATTAAAAATTAAAAATTAAAAATTAAAAATTAAAAATTAAAAATTAAAAATAAAAATTAAAATTTAAAATTTAAAAATTAAAAATTAAAAATTAAAAATTAAAATTTTAAATTTAAAAATTACAAATTAAAAATTAAAAATTAAAAATTAAAAATTAAAAATTAAAAATTAAAAATTAAAAATTAAAAATTAAAAATTAAAAATTAAAAATTAAAAATTAAAAATTAAAAATTAAAAATTAAAAATTAAAAATTAAAAATTAAAAATTAAAAATTAAAAATTAAAAATTAAAAATTAAAAATTAAAAATTAAAAATTAAAAATTAAAAATTAAAAATTAAAAATTAAAAATTAAAAATTAAAAATTAAAAATAGAAATTATAAATTAGTAGCTAATTCAGATAAAAATATTTTACAATTTGTTTTTTTTTTTTTAATTTAATATCTGGAAAGTTTTAGCCAAAAATCAGTTGATTTTTTTTTATTATCATGAATTATCCCAAAACTTACTTATACATAGGTATCAAACTTTTGGTGTTATAATGCTGGCTGCGTTATATAATGAATTTCTTTAGGGGTTTTCCACTCTAATAAAACAAAAATAATGCAATTTCTCAATTAGTAACGAATTCTTTCTAAGGAAGACACGATCATTGTTTTTATAACAAGGAATTATAATAGAAACTAGCCAACAAGAAAAGCAATTAACTTTAAATTTATTGAATATTCGAAATTTAAATTTCAGTACCGACAACAGGTTTAAAGTGGTAGCCGTACCCAATATTGGTTGTAATATTCAGTATAAGATGAAGGTGGAGGGTATCAAGGATGCGGCCCAGCCGAATTTATCACTCTTACTTGTTATTAATGTAATCATGTTTATTGTAAATTTCCATGTAATGAATGTTATATCGAGTGCTACTTGACGTATGGTTAATAAATTTTTAATGTTTAATTAATAAATGTCACTCATACGTCGTGTGATTAGACTTTTAAACAACATGTTAAATTAACCTCAATTTTTTCCTTGTGTTTAAATTATTTATAGCAACATATAAATATGCTCATATTCCAGAGCTTTATTATACAACAGTCAGGATCATTACACTATAATTATTAGGGAAATTTTGAATTTCCTTTGTAAGCTGTAAAACAATCTACGTATGTATATAAAATCTTAACGTTCATCTGTAAATGTGCTTACAACTCTAGTATTACTAATCCGATAGATCACGTATTCGCACTTCATAGGTATAGAATAAGGTTTACATGTGTCGAGTGTCAGGTTTATTTAAATACTATATCGTTAAAAAAAATAGTTAACACCTTTGGACTCAATATCTTGAAATTTTCTAAATAATCTAATACATAGACTTAAAAAATTTGTAATTTTTAGCAAGACACTATAGTGTCTATATCAGGTAAACTTTTTACAAAATACAAGAATTAAAGTCAATACATTTTACTGTTTCACTTCATGAGTATATTGTAGATCTTAATTCATTAGTTAGCATTTAAAATACACAGTTTTTTATTAGGAAATTGAAAAAAAATCAAATTCTAAGTGTTAATTTATGTATTCAGTACCTCTTCTATTCAAATTCTTAACTTCACACCAGAAACTTCAGTCTACACTAGAAAACGACAACAAACCCGATTTCAAAGAAAAGCATTTTTACTTTCAGTTAAATGGAATGCAAAAAACAAATAAGTTTATTGTTTTTCTATTACATTCCAACACACACCTCTGTTCACGTTAATTTTCTATGAGAAACTCAAACTTTTATCCCAAAAAACACTCATTTACGAGTATAGTTAACTGGTATTATATATCTGCTGTAGCAATCAGCATATTCTCACGCAACTATAGTTCCTGCTTAGCTATTTCCGTTTCCTTTTTCGTTTTATTTTTTATCAGCAAAAAACACTTAAAACTTTAACTAAACAAAACAAAACAATACAAAGAAAAATTAAATAAAAACAACAACTGGTCATTTTTTATTCGTATAAATGCTTTTGTTGTTGTTGCTGTTGTTTTCAACAAAAGATAAACTTTTGCTTTGGCAAAATAATTTGTTAAATAGCCAACATAACAGCAACAAAATAGAGCAGACTTCAAGCTAAAGGCTTGTGTTTTTTTTTTCTTTTTATAGTTTTCCTCAGTGTTTTTTTTTTGCAGTATGAGGCATATGTGCAGGAGCGTGAGATTTTTTTTGTAAGCAACTAGATTTGAATAAAGAAGTAATGTCTAAATATTTTAATTATTCGAAAAATAATTATGAACAAATCCCAATGAAAAAGGACTCAAAACTTATATAGAAAATATAGATCATAAAAGCAAATAAACTTAATAAATATCACGCTCCTGAAAATTAAAATTTGAAATCGTTAAAAATTCCAGTTACAGAAAAACTTTATGCAGCGACAACTTTAAATAGTTCAAAATCTATATAATGCAGTCCAAAAATTAACTGTTGACAAATGTTTTTTTTTTGCGGCAGAGGATATATCTAGAAATCTATTGAACAAATTTCAAACTTCATTCGAAATCAAGTTTTAGATGATCGAAGTGGCAGAAATAATGGACCAGTATTTTTATATCTGGTCAATTTTGTATTATGTTTCTTATAAAGTTATAAAGTTAAAAATTTATTTCCGTGGATCAGTTGGACGGTTTTGAAGTCATCCAGATTGAGAAATCGGTTTTCCTGGAGCTCGTGATATTTAGTACAGTACAGCAACCACAAAAGCCAAACAAAAGACATTTGATGATTGTCTATCTCTATTTTTCACCTAAATATGAAATTGAACTGAAAATAAAAAATACGAGTTTATTATTTGTTTCTTTTATTTGTCCCAGAAAATTTGGATAATTTTGATCTGGAAACACTTTCCGAAAATTCCGAAAGTAATTTGTTTATTTTTTAAAATATAAATAATTTTGGTAAACAGGGATAAGAAATAGATCGATAATTTAATTTAATTTTTTTTTATTTTTATTTTTATTTTTTTTTTGTAATTCATCTTTATTGAATTTTCACATAGGTTTGTGAACTAACAATAATTTATTTAAATCTTAAAACTAAAATCTAAATATTAAATCCAGCCAGTGCCAGACAAAATTTCATATATTCCATATACATATGTAATCTAATGATAAAAAATTTTGTATCAATCCATTTTGGTAAATGAACAAAATTATTAACACACTCGTACAACAGGAACTTTTTAAAAGTATCTTAATTATTTATTTATCATTAGATGGTTTTAACAATTTGGAAATACGTTTTTATACCCTATACCACCCCGTGATCAGGGTATAATGAGTTTATGTTGATGTTTGTAACTACCAAAAATATATGATCTAGATCTACCTTTTATTATACCGATCGACTCAGGATCACTTAGGACGAACGATATTGAAATTGGTGAAAATCCGTCGATGTTCACTCCTTGCCTCCATACAAATAACCCTCTTTTAGCAGGGATGCTAACATTTTTCAAGCTAAAAGCGCGAAACAGAAAAACAAAAATTTTGCATAGATTTTTAGACCAAGTTTTTTTAAGCAAAGAAAGTGACTACTAAATATGGTCATAACATCAGATATTAACCTTTTCACACCTGCACACCACAAATTTAATAGCAATAGCACTAAATATCCAGTTATTGTCTCAGAACAGACTTTTTGAGATATTCCCGATCGGAGTTCATCAGCCGCTGAACATTAAGAAAATATATAAATTTAAAAATTCTCAAATTAAAAATTAAATAAAATAATTTTTTTTTTGACTTATTGCATTACACTTCATCATTATTACATTCCACATAGGTTTTGAATTTACAGTAATATCCAAAAAATTATTACAACAAACACACTGAATTTTTAAAATTTTTTAGAGGTGTCTCTACAAGGCCATATATCTCCTTTTAAATTACATCCTGCTGGAAATAATGAATAACAATATTATCTTAATTTTACCCTAGTGAATGGTTTATTTTGTAAATTAGTGTGATTTCAATAGACAGACGGCCAAGCGTACAAAAGGACACACGGATCCAGAATATATCATGAGATTACAAATTCATTTTTTGATGCGTTACAAATGGACTGACAAACTGGACTCCGGAGCGAAGTATAATAAAATTAAAATCTAAATTAAAAGAAAAATTATAATTAAGTAAATTTATCGAAAATGTACGGAAAATAAATCGCTTCATACACCTTAAAAAAATCTAACTTGCATAATTTTTTTTTTTTTTCATTGTAATCTTTGGATTTGAGGTAAAAAAATGTTCACATTTTGCAATTTTCTTAAAGAAGGTTTATTTATTGCAAATAAATATAATATTAATAAACTAGCTGAACCCGGTGTGCTTCACTACCCCTCATCGTTTTAAAATAAAATAATAATAATAAATAATAATAAAAAAAATATTTATACTAAACTCGAGAAAATCTTTAATTTCTCAAGTTCGGCTAATAAACTTATTTCCTCTTACCTTATTAATCGTAAACAAGTGGTTTCTTTAAATGGAGTGACTTCTAAAGCAGCGGATATTGACAGAGGTGTGCCTCAGGGGTCCATTCTTGGTCCATTGCTCTTCTGTATGTATATTAACGATTTGCCTGAGGTTCTGAATTACTGTGGCGTACAAATGTATGCTGATGATGTACAGTTGTACTTAAGCAGCAGAATAGAAGATGTTCAACATTGTTCTGACTGTATTAATAGTGACTTGGATAATATACATAAATGGGCATGTACAAATGGCTTATGTATAAACCCTGACAAATCAAAATGTATTTTCATTTCAAGAAGTAATAAAAAAAGACTGAATGACAATATTTTTCTACATATTAACAACTCAAGAATCGACTTTGTTCAAACATCATCGAACTTGGGAATCACATTTAATGCTGAACTTTCTTGGTCTAACCATATAAATATATCAGCTGGTAAAGTTCATGGGATGTTGAGAAACTTGTGGGCTGTGCAATCATCGACGCCGTTTGAAATAAGAATGCTTTTGGCAAAAACCTATTTAATACCAGTTCTACTGTACGGGTGTGAAATATTTGCAAATTGCGACACTATTGACTTTAATCGCCTCGAGGTCACATATAATAATATAGCCAGATACGTTTTCAATAGAGGTAGACGAGATAGTATATCATCATATTCATACCAGTTATATAATACAAGTTTTAAAGATTTACTAAAATATAAAAGCCTTTTAATGATGCATAAGATTATTTATCTGAAGAACCCAGAATATCTTTTTAACAAAATTATTTTTGCACAATCGCCTCGTGGAAGAAATTTGATATCACAAAAATACAAATATCTAATGTCTACTAGACAATTTTTCAACTACACCACGTGTCTTTGGAACAATTTACCATCATATATCCAAGTACAAAGCAACGCATTACTTTTCAAAAAGGAACTTAAAAAATTTTTTGTTTGAATCTATGTTAAATGTCAACTTTATTATGTTCATTATTATGTTAATTTTTATGACTAATTTACTTTATTTTTATTAATCTCGAAATTTACTGTAACTCAAAGTTAATATTACAAATGTTACTTGCTATCACTGTAATTTATAAGATTTATTCTTGTTGTGATAGCAATTCAATAAAACAATATATAATAATAATAATAATAATATATTAACTAAATATTATTTATTTAATTTAGAGTTAATTATTGCACTAACAACTTCATACAGTCAAGGCCTTAATAGAAGTTATTGTGGATTTTAATTTTTCTACAAAGGGCGTGGTCCCGCCCAGTTTTCTTGTAGTACTATTTCTATTAATTTCAATACGATATATACCAAATATTTTCGCCATAGGTTAAAAAATGGCCGAAATATGGCGATTTTAAATTTTGGGTTATATGGGCGGGACCACGCCCCTTTTCCCATAAACAACTTTGCATAGTTAGGGACTTATTATTTCGCAAAAATATTCTTCTGTGAAAATTTCATGACGATCCTTCCAGTAGTTTAGAAGATTTTACGATTTTTTATTTTTCTAAAAAGGGGCGTGGTCCCGCCCACTTTTCTTCTGGTATGTATTTTTATTCATGCCAATACCATATGTACCAAAATGACCGCCGTAGGTCAAAAATTTCCCGAGATATGACGATTTCAAATTTTGGGTTATATTGGCGTGGCACCGCCCCTTTGTCCAATCAAAAATTTATATAGCCTATTATTCCTTCCAGAGCCACAGTAACACGCTGTAAAAATTTCAGGAAGATCGGTTCAGGGGGTTTGGCCTCCTATAAAGCACAAACAAACACACATTTATTTTTATATATATGTATATAGATTGAAAGCAGATTAATTATAATTTAAGAAAAATGGGGCGAAAAAGGGGGATTTGGTAACAAAAAAATGTATGGCTACCTTACCTGTAGATAAAAAGTGTACAAAACTTGAGGTAAATACATATTGCAAAAAAAGAATTTTGTATAGCAAACATTGTTAGTGGTATAAGTAAGTATCTGAATTAAAAAAGGGGGCGGTGAAGTGGGCGTGGTTCATAGTTATATGGCGACGTTAACAGTATTAAGAGCAATATACTACCAAATAAAAAAAAAATCCGTTGGAAGGGACAAATTTGTGCAGAGAACAAAAAGTTTAAAACTTTCAAACAAAATTTGGCGTGAAAAGGGGCGTGAAAGAGGGCGTGGCGTCAGAAATGTTTATTTCTACCTCGCCTGGAGTTAATGTATATACAATTTGAAGTAAATATGTTAAAAACTATATGGGAGCAATTATATAATTTTAAAAAAGTGGGCGTGGAAGTGGGCGTAGAAGTGGGCGTAGAAGTGGGCGTGGTCAAAAAAGGTACCCTATTAATCATGCCAGAGTCCCAGTTAAATGCTGTGAAAATTTCGGGAAGATCGGTCTAGAGGTTTGATCTCCTATAAGGTACAAACAAACATATAAACAAACACACATTCCATTTTATATATATAGATGGGTTCTATTTGTCCTCAAACAAATGGTGTTAGGGAATAAAATATATTTCATGTCTATACAATTATGATCAAGTAGGAATAGATTTATGTAATTAGTTTAATATGTTTAGTTAGTGCAAAAAATCTATACTTAACACGTAGTACTTAAACAATAATTTTCATAGATCCCCCTCAAGCAATTGCTATGTGCCTCCAACATAATGTAGATATATAACGTTTTGAAAAAGTCATACATGAAATACTGCATCCATTACTAACTGAAGACGTTGAATGTTATTGTTATTCACCTTGGCAGATTAAGAGGATTCATTGATATCATATCTCTGTTCTAAAAACTACAAATATTGTTAATAATTATACTGAATAAAAGCAAAAATATAAAAATAATCCTTTAATCCGTTTATATGCTTTTAAGAATTTCGGTTATTTTTTTCATTTTGTTAATTTTCCATTTAATTTGTTTAACAAATTGTTATATTTGTTACAATTGTTTAAATTAGTTTTTGTTATTTTTCCGCCCTTACAATTGTTGCAATTGATGGCGAAAGCAGCAACATTTTTGTATACAACTTTGCCAACAATACGATAGTAAAGACGATGAGTTTCTGCTGATGATTGTTTCAATAAGGACATGACTTTCTAAAGAAAACCTATATAATAGAGAAAAAAGTGTGTTTCACTCATTTGATGTTGAAAAGAGTTTAATAGAAATTTTTTCTAAGTGTTCTATTTTTTTCCTTTGTAACGTTTTGTAGCATTTACTTTCTTTGTTACGATGACATGAAATTATGTTCAAGATTTATGTCTTTTCTAATTACGAGCTTTAAAAAACAGATAAAAATTATTGAGAGAAAGAGAAAATTACTTAAACATTATGTAAACATTTTCACTGCAGGTTAATGTATAATAATTTTTTAATATTCAACGTTTTTAAAACGGACTAAAAAGTATAAAATAATTTTTCATTGCCATACACAGATTTCGAAACCAATATAGATGGTCCTGCTAATGTTTGATTGTGAATTTTTAATTGATGGAAATACTAGTAAGATTTAAAACCAAAGACGTTGGGCCCAAAATAATAGTAAAGAGTAGTTGTGTTAAGAAAACAGTTCATATAATTTGCACTCCAATAAAATTGAGCTTAAGTGATTAAATAATAATGTAAAATTTTTCAACTAATTATCAACATTTTGATGAGATTATAACAGAGACATGTAAATTTCAGGTTAATTTCACCTGATCATATCTCTTTATTTCTCCTGAAATATAAAATACAGAAGCTAGCAAACTTAAGGTTTTAAAAACTTATACTTCAGTTAAATTATATTAATAATATTGCAGTCTTATGGTCTAAGTTGTCGCATTCTCTCCATCTCCTTCAATGCCTCTTCATTGCACGGTTTCTTGCCAGTGAGTATGGAACAGTCGAGCTCCTCTATTAGCAAATAGTGAAGATCAGAGATATACAACAGCATGGTTCGCTGTACATCCTTGCATTTTATGGACTGTGCAGGCCCAGCAGAGTATTAGGATGAGAATATAACAACGTATCAAGAATAATAGTGACAAAAAATAAAAGAAATAAACACACAAGTTTTTATAAGTGGTTATTTACTGAAAAATAATCCAAAATTATTTTGCATTTCTTTTTTCATTAATAACAACATATGTCGCTATGTGTCGTTTTCTGAGAAAATAATATGTCAGCGATCAAACGTAGGTTGACATACGTCGCACTGTGGTCAATATTTTGAGATAGCGGCCAAAACTCCTTTTGGTTTTTGTTCTCCGATTTTAAAGTTATTAGACTCATATGAAAGTAGACAGTAGTAAACCTCGGGAGCCAAAAAATTAGAACTCTATTTCAACTATTTCACTGAAAACAGGGTGGTCCAAAATGGGCTTTTTCAGAATTTAGTAAATTTATGATATTTTTAGTTAATTTTTAAAGTTTAAATGATCATAACTTTTTTGTTTTTCAAGATTTTTGGACGAAATAAATTTTGTGTTGTAACTTAACTTATTTCCTATTACTGTTTTCAGAACAATTTAATTTTTTTTTTTTTAAAAAAAGGTCAAATTTCTCGGAAATTTCCTACTTCATAGAGCACAACTCCTGTGAGTCAAGCTGAGTCAAAACACAAATTTACTATTTTGTAGTCCTAGCTCTCCCTTACATTCCTATATATACATGTCCATGCATCGGGACTGCACTTTTTGAGCTACAGCAATTTTTCTGACCCAAGGTAAGATATTCGGTACAAATGCACGTCATATTTTTTGAGAAGTTATTTGTATGTGAAAGTGGCTATTATGCATATATTTTGATGAAATTTTGTACAAGAGTTCTTAGTGACCCAAAAAATAATTCTGTTGAAATTAGGAGAAGTTGGCCCATATTTTGACCTAGTCCACATAGAAGGGTGTATCAAAATTTTGACAAAAATGACAATAGAACTCTCAAATTATGTGGTATCTGGCAATTCATTTGGAAAAGGTAAAAAAGATTTTATTGCCATCTAATATTACAGAACTTAAATACGTGAAAATTGCAAATAAATTTAAAACCAATGGAAATAACTTGTAAAACCAACTACCTGTTATATTATGTTTCAAAGAGGTAAAAAAGATCATGTTGAAACTTCGAGCAATAGTATATTAATCCATGCATTCATTTTTTTCTTCATTATTGTTTAAACAATGGCTAAATTCAGTTATAGTGTTCTATCTGATATATATTTTGAACGGAAAGATGAAAACGACATTATTTTACATATAATGAATAATCCATTCTTTAATATATGCGACAAACAAGAAATTAAAATTCATAACTTAAAAATAAAAAACTTTTTAAATACTTTAAGAAAACGGTACAATCAATGTTCCAGAAACAGGAAATTGTTTTACTCACGCAACCAACAATGGCTAAGAAATAAACTTATTTTTAAAAAGCCATCAGTAACTACCACGGAAACTGGAAAAGGTGGTCGACCAGCAAAGCCAATTGATAATTGTAGTGAAAGATCACGAAGACGCAAGCTTAAACATATCAATGAAGAAGTTTCTTGTAGCAGCATAAAGGATTCATTTCTGCATCAAATTCAACCATCGAAAACTAAAAAGGGTAAAATTGCTATCATTGAAAAAATAGTGGAAGCAAGCCCCAGACGCACAAAGAGGATTTTAGAAAGTATGCCGACACCAACTGAAGAAAATAAATTTACTCCAGAAGAAGCATTTGCACTATTTTTGGATTTGAAAATGACTAAAAACCAATATACAGAATTGCGGAAGCGAACCAATGAAAAAAATTGTGGAATTTTTCCATCATATCGAGATATAGTTTCTGCCAAAAAAGATTGCTTACCTTCACCAACTGCTATTAGTGTAACTTCAAGTTCAGCAGAAATAAAATAGCAGGATCTTCTTGAACACACTGCAGAACGATTATTAAAGACATTTGATGCTGACTATTTAAAGAAGTTTAAAAATTGCAGCATGACTTTAATTTCTAAATGGGGATGTGATGGGTCCTCTGGCCAGAAACAATACAAACAATGTAATGCGGAAAATTCATCAGATGCCAATTTATTCATGATATCTTTCGTTCCATTACGTTTAACAAAAACTTATATTGGTTCAGAGCCGTCAACTAGTAGAGCTGCAGAGATAGATGTATGGAAGAATGAAGTTCCCTCGTCAACAAAATTTTGTAGATCAATAAAGTTTGCTTACAAAAAGGAGACTCAAGATGCCATAGATGAAGAAGTTCGAAAAATAAATGATCAAATTAAAGAACTTCAACCAGTAACATTTAAATTTGATGACCAAGACATTGAAGTAAATTTTAAAATGTGTCTCACAATGATTGATGGAAAAGTTGCACAAGCTTTAACCAAAACAAAGTCATCGTCATCAGCTGCACCATATGCCAAAAAACATCAAGTCAGTTGAGCCAACCACCAACACAAGACGATAGTTTTAATGAAGCATATGAATTTGGAATGTCACCTCTTCATGCTAGAATTCGTTTTATGGAGCATATTCTTAAATTGGGATACGATTTGGAATTTGGCCCGTTAGGCGAAACAGTGAGAAACAACAAAGAAAATTTGGAAAAAAGAAAGCAAAAAAAAAAAGATATTCAAGAAAAATACCGTGAGATAGGCCTTATAATTGACCAGCCAAAGCAAGGAGAAGGAAATTCTAATGATAGAAACACAGCAAGGAGATTTTTTTCCGATCCAGAAACTGCAGCTTCTATAACTGGAGTAGATTATGATTTAATACGACGATTCCAAATCATATTACAAGTTATAGCATGTAGCAAAAAGATAGATGCAAAAAAATTTGGTCAGTATGCTAATGAGACAGCAACCCTCTATAACCAAAAATATTCTTGGAGACATATGCCAACCACAGTTCACAAAATTTTGTTCCATGGGGAACAAATAATTCAGCACAATATGCTTCCAATTGGAGATCTCTCAGAAGAAGCCAAAGAAAAAAGGAACAAAGACTGCAGATTCTTTCGCGAGCACAATACAAGAAAAATTTCCAGATATTGTACTAATGAAGATCTTATTAATATTTTGTTGTGCACATCAGACCCATATATGTCCAGTATTCGACAAAAATGGAAATCAACCTCAATAGAGTTAGATGAAGAAGCTAAACAACTACTGCAAAATGAAAATCAAAGCTATTTGGAAGAAATTTTTACTAATATTGTTTAATTAATACTAGTTTAAAGATTATAATTTGTTTCTAATTTTAGTATAAATTTTTATTAATACATTTAAATAAAATATATGTGCACTTTAAATCAATAGTAAAAGTTTACTTAAAATTTTATCGATGTTGTGTTCTGTATATAATATATCTAAATGGTATTGATATTGTTGGAAATTTCAGTGTTATTTTTCAGTTTAATCCTCACAAGAATTAGCTTTCTTCCAAAAAAACCAACCTTTGGCCCCTGTGAATATTGAGACTAAATAAATGTCAGGGGCCAAATGTTGACATTTTCTGACCAAAATTAAGTTTAGGAATAATAAATAAGTATTGGTTGTAAAATACGATTGAAGAAAATAAGAAATTATAAAAAAAATACCTATTTAAAATGTCAAAATATTCAACTTTTACATGGAAACTCAACAAAAAATTAAAATGCATTTTTAACTCCAAATTACTTACGTTCCTATCAGTCGATTTTTATGTTTGAACACGCAAATTGAAGCCTAAAGTCCCTCCTATTGAACAAAACAAATTGCGTAAAAAAATACCAATCCGGTCAAAAGTTATAGAGTTTTGACCGCTATCTCGCGAAATTGACCACTGTGCGTCGATAGTGCTGCAACTTAATTTAATAAACATTTAAGTTACGTCGTTATTTAAAGAAAAAACTCAGAAATGGTCAATAATTTTTTTTTTAATTCAACACATGTAAAGAGCATTAAAAAAGAATATATTTGGCATCGTTAACTCAAAACTGACAAAAATTGACATACACGGTTATTCCAGAAAATCACAGAAATATGGTAAAATTGCATCAGGACGGAAATCATTAGTTGCTTTGGATATAGGCATGATTTTTGCATATTTCCAATTATTGGGAAAAATACACTTTGTTATTATTGTGTTGGAAATATGTGTAATTAAAGGTAGCAGTAAAGGCAGTATAGCTTTCAAAAATTTTGGATGTAGACGATCAAATCCAACAGCATTCGATTTCAGGGAAAAATAGCTCGAGATTACGTCCAGTTGCCTTACAGAATCGAAGTAGAACAAAGTATCATCTGAAATTTCATTGTGGGTTTCATTATAGAAATTATGATTAATTGGAATATCAGGAATATCTATAGAAGCCAAATTGAGGGTTTTCAAATCCATTACAGAAGAATTAATTTAAGATTTACCAACATCAATTTCGCGAACAGTTTTTTAAGTTTTTGACGATCCAACTGCCGAATTAAAGCGGTTTTAATAATATGCAGCTTTAGCGCATCTTATCTTTTTGTTAACTTCAGATCTCATTTTACAATACTCCTCGTGCAAATCCGATGTTTTAAAACGATTCCGGGATGTGTACGCAGAATTTCTACGAGATATTAACCTTTTTATCTCAGTACTAAATCATGGTTTGTTTTTAAAGTTGTGGTTAATTGTTTTTACAGGTACCGTCATGTTAGAAATATTAGTCAGATTGTTTTCAATGAAGTTTAATTGATCTTCAACATGAGGCAAGTGATATATAAAGAAAATTCGGTATATATTTATTATATTGCAGTCCATGTAGTTGAAATCATGTTAAAATCAAAGTTGAGAAATATCAAATCATGTTTAGAAAAACAAGCTGCCGATAGCTGATCATACAGTAATACTTCGTGTTTATAACTGACGAAGAAAGTATCAAGTAATGAGTTAATTGTTGTTGCATAGTGAGTTAGAACTGTACTATTAGACAACTGGTTCCCAACCTTTTGTGGTAATCGTACCCTTTGGTAACAATTTGGAATCTTACTTACCCCTAACTTTTATTGATATTTACATACAGAAAAAAAAAACAATATTATTATTTTTTATTTGATATTTATATACAGACAAAAAAACAATATTATATATTAAAAAAAAAAAAAATACACCTTATATTAAAAAGTAATTAATTAAAAATTACAAAAAAAAATTAAATTTAGTGGGAACGTTGTTGCTGCTTACCTTCAACCAATTGTTCTATTCGTGGTAGGGTGTTTGAAGGAGCCAACCACATGTCATGTTCAATCTTTAGTTTGTTCCTCAATTTTGTTTTTAAGAACACAAGCACTGAAAATCCAGATTCGCAAAGGTAAGTAGTGACAAACGGAATAAGAGCTTTCAACGCCCTTTTGACCAAAACAGGTTATGCCTCGCTTTGTTTACATCAGAATACATCCAACGCCATTGTTTCGAAATCACTGCTTATTTTTTTCAATGAGCTCATCTTTTGCGTCATCAGCATCACTAATTTGATCCAATGAAATGATGAAAGGGTTTCTTATCCATTTATCAACTACAAATGTGCGAAGAATAATTCCATCGAAAGTTATTTGAAAATTTTCCAGATGCATTTTAATACCGTCCAGAACCTTGATATCAATTTCACGTTTAACTTGCAAGGAAACTATTTCATCAAAAAGCGATAAATTGGCGTAATTTTCACTTTTAACTTTTCTGCCATAGAGAGCCAACTTTTCTTGAAATGATGTAACTTTCTCCTCGGCATCTAATATATTCATACCTCTACCCTGGAGTGATATATTTAAAGAGTTGGCTAAATATATCTGCAAGGTAAGCTAAAGAGAGCACAAAGCTGGGATCACTGAAGTGAAGCAAAAGAGTTGATTCTTTGTCACGTAGAAATGTCTCAATTTGAGATCTAAGTTCAAAAACCCGGCTAACAACTTTTCCTCTTGATAGCCAACGTACTTCTGTATGCAAAAGAAGTACGGTATGTGCGCACCCAACTTCTTCGCACAACACTTTAAATAGGCTGTGATTCAATGCCCTTGATTTGATAAAGTTTACGGAAATAAGAAGGAAGAGTCTTTGATGAAAGCATGACGATGAAGAACGCAATGACTAGAAAAAACATATGGGTTTGTCTTCTTTCACAAGAGAAGTAAATCCAGAATTTTTGCCGAGCATAGCTGGGGCACCATCAGTACAAATAGCTCCCACATTATTCCAAGAAAGCCCATTGGCAACAAAAAAATTATTCATAATTGGCATAATATCCACAGCCTTTGTAGTTTCTGTCAGAGGTTCACAAAAAAGAAAATCTTTGATTTCGTTTCTATACACATATTTAACAAAAACGATAAGTTGAGCACAGTTAGAAACATCAGTGGATTCATCCAATTGCAACCCAATTTTTGTTTAACTTTCTTGTATTTGCTCCACAATCTGCTTTAAGACATCTTCTGACATATCTTTAATTCGGTCGTGAATAGTGTTGTTGGATAGTGGGATTTGTGATATTTTAAGTTTCGCGTCCTTACCACACATAATTTCCGCCATTTCCATCGCATATGGTTTAATCAAAGTTTCTGCGATTATATGAGGTTTTTTATCTTTCGCAATCCTCAATGCCACACGATAACTTGCTTCTAAAGCTGGGAACAAATCCGTGATTGGTGAGCTTTTCGCTTCTTTCAAATCGGGCTCTCTTAATTTTGAATAAAGCTTCTGTGTCATTAACGTTGTTTGGATGGACTTCTTGTAGATGTTCCTTAAGTTTGGATGGTTTCATATAACCATTACTAAGTACTTTCGAGCAAAGTATACATTGTGGCGTTTGCAATCCATCTTTGTCAACTAAGAAAGTGAAGCCGAATTGAATATAAGAGTCCTGATAACAACGCTTCTTTGACATTGTGATAGTATGGGTTACCTGTCGATAAGAAAAAAATAACTATTTCTGGAAAAATAAATCGAAAACCGTTATATATATTTATTTTTTGTACACGTTTTAGTAATAAAAACAATAACAATTTGATAATTAAATTACATCAATAGTGCACAGAGAACCGAAAAATAGTAAAAACTCAGGAACTTTCAACCAAACCCTTACAAGTAATTTTAATAATGAATCTTCTTACTATTTTGCTATTATATACATATGTCTCTTTTCTATGACAACCAAAATTTCAAAGCCTACTAATGCTTTTTCATACAACGGCTTATTTCAAAAATAAGAAATACTCGTACTCAATTCCAGAATTTTCAAATATATAACGAAATTCATTGGAAAATTAAAAAAAAATAGTTTTGATAAAAACTATTTTTGAGAAAATGTTTTTTTTTTTTCTAATAAAATAAAATTTGTTTCCAATAAAGAAAATTATATACCAAATATTGTTTTTTAAAAATTCTTTTCAATGGCAATTCTTTAAAATAGATACCTTATTAAGGGTGGGGGATGGGGTGTAAGGATTTAAAGGTCTTCTTAAATTTTTTTCTGAATGTACAATATGTCGAGAGTGTTGTGTCATAATTTCAAGTAAATCGGAGCAAAACTAATGAAGATACAGCGTTTCCAACGACCGGCCCTCATACGGTATAACTTATATGTTAAAAACGTTAAATCAATTTTCTCGCAAACAATATTTTTGAAGTCCATGAACATCATAATATCTACCTGACCGATCCTTTTTAAATTTTATACACTATTTCAACACATGAATCACCAGTTAATCACGAAGAGTTTTTTTTATTTACCAATTTTTTCCCAAATTTTTAACAACAAATTCACCGAAATTTTATAGCAAAAATCATGTTTTTCACTGCAAAATGCTGCCAAAAATAAAAAAAAATTAAAAAAACTCTTCCTGGTTACCTCGGGAAACATATCACCTTTTAAAAATATTTCGATTTTTTTGATTTCACATGATCCGGTAACGAGTTAAACAACTTTTTTTTCGAGACGTCTCCGGATATTCGCTGTCACGGACTTATTTATTAAAATTTTGAATTGAAAAATTTTCCAAAGATACTTCAAATGTTTTACCATATATGAAATAAATAATCCAACGTTATTCATATCTTCAAAAAAATTATAAAAATACTCTTTTTTCGCTTTTAAAACCTTACCCCCCTTAAATAAATGTTTGTAAATTGATTTTGATTTTTCTCTCCCATCAAATAAAAAAAAAAACATGTTGAGTCCGATCGCAGGGAGATGTGTAAACATCTAGATTTTTTTATGTCACTTTTTAGAATCGAACAGAAAGCGTTATTTATGTATCATTTATAGCAATCAACTGCAGGGGTTCTGTTAATATAAAAATATTTATTATTTATTATTTTCACCGGTTAATTTTTAATTTTTCCTTTTTTATTTTTTATTTTTAATTTTTCGTTTTTTATTTTTCATTTTTCATTTTTTTTTTTTTTTTTTTTTCATTTTTTACTTTAAATTTTTCAATTTTTAATTTTAATTTTTCATTTTTCATTTTTTTATTTTTCATTTTTAATTTTTTATTTTTCATTTTTCATTTTTTTCTTCATTTTTCATTTTCCAATTTTTATTTTTTCATTTTTCAATTTTTATTTTTCATTTTTTATTTTTCAATTTTCATTTTTCATTTTTTATTTTCTATTTTCCATTTTTTATATTTAATTTTTTATTTTTTATTTTTCATTTTTCATTATTCATTTTTAATTTTAGTTTTTCATTTTTCATTTCTTATTTTTCATGTTTAATTTAAATTTTTAACTTTAATTTTTTATTATTCATTTTTTATTTTTCATTTTTCCTTTTTATATTTTTTTTCATTTTTAAATTTTTTATTTTTCTTTTTTTAGTTTTCAATTTTTATTTTTCACTTTTTATTTTTCAATTTTATTCTTAATTTTTTAATTTTAATTTTTAATTTTTTTTCTTCATTTTTCATTTTCGTTTTTCATTTTTCATTGTTTATTTTTCAATCTTCGTTTTTCATTGTTTATTTTTTATTTTTCTTTTTTCATTATTAATTTTTTATTTTTCATTTTTCATTTTTAGTTTTTTATTTTTCATATTTTATTTTTCATTTTTTATTTTTCATTTTTTTTATCTTTAATTTTTTCATTTTTCATTTTTAATTTTTTATTTTTCATTTTTCGTTTTTCATTTTTCTTTTTTCATTTTTTTTTCATTTTTCATCTTTCATATTTTATTTTTAATTTTTTTTTTCATTTTTTATTTTTCATTTTTAATTTTCAAACAGGTTATCATATCATAATTCTTTCACCAATACAATCACATTTTGTCGTACGACCCATATCTTACACTTACATGTTAAGCTGTTTTTGAAATTTACCCCCCTGCGCGTATAGATACTTAGACATCAAAAAAATATCTAAAAAATGCACAATTATATTCCATAATAAAATTGTTTCAACTGAACAATTTTCATATTTTTAAAACAATTTTCTTATTTATACCTACAATTTTCGCGTAACTTCAAAATTGATCGTAAAAAATTTAAAATAATTGCCACCCTATTGTTTATAATAGGCGAGAGTCTGTTTTTTTTATTATTATTATGTTATATGAGCATAATCTCTAACATGACAAATGAATGATGTTAACTTGTCGCAAAGTTTTGTTTAATGTTTTAGGGTTTCAGATTTGTCATGTTATTTTACGTTGTCATAAAGCCGTACAGCTACCCAAAAGGGAATAAGACATTACAAGTTAGATGTAAAGTAGAAGGCAATCAGTGATAGTAATTCGGCGTTAATTTTTTATTGTATTTTTTGAAAAATTTCTACTTGTATATTACGAGTAAGGAACAATTTTAAACTGCTCTGTTTGAGAAGTAAGTGAGATATCTCAATTCTGTACTTTAAAAAAGTCATGTGAGTCCGATCACAAGGGAGATGTGTAAACATCTGGTAATAAATAAAATGCAGAAAACAGCGACAAAAAGGTTATTACATATCATAATTTTTTCACCAAACAATCATGTCACACTGATTTGTCTTAATGCCCCCACATGTTACGCGTAAGATCTTACGCTCACATATTACGCTGTTTTTGTGATTGTATTGTGAATTAGAAATTTACCCCTCTGCGCGTATAGATGTTTACACATCAATTATACATTATTTTCCTAATTGGGAAATATGTACATCAAAAAATGGAAGTTTTCAATTCTTTAAATTGAAAATATAAGAATTTTTCAAGAGAATGCAGCAAAAAATTATGTTTGATATATTTCTTAGAATTGTTCTAAAGCATTATATTTCACCAATTTTTTGTACTAAAATAATTTTTAATTTAAGGCATAATATCTATAGCCCAGGTCATTTTTAAACATCAGTAATAATTTTCTCGAAAATATCAAAAATATTTTAAATATAGCAGCTTTTATTTGCAATGATTGAATTTTGATTACGTTGCATAAAATTAAACAGATATTTGGAATACCTATCTAACGGATTTAATGTCACGCTAATACATAGTCCATTTAATGAGTTATAATGTTTGAACTTGGGAAATACTGAATATTTACATTCCAGATCATCGAAGTGTTCTTAAATGAACAATTTTTCCGCCAATAATTTCTTTTAATAGATTAGCAGTCTTCAGAAGTGATTTTATGTTTTATAACCTCATTTTTAGGATACCGATTTTAAATAAAACTAAGAAAAAAATTCTCAAAAATCTTTTGGGCCATAAGAATTCATATTCCTCTTTAAAAGTTGTAAAAATCTATTTTAAAAAAATAGGATTTTTTAAACGCCATAATGTACGTTCCCGTATTGGGTTTTTCAAATACTTAGCTTGCTGTGTCTATTTTCTCTGACACCATATGAAGCTTTCCTTTTTTTATGACAAAGGAAGGTTCTCCACCCATTTCATTACCACATCCGATGCACGGAAATCCTTTTCATGAAATGCGTTTCTCTAAATCAGTCGACCATTAAACATTTTGCAAAATCATTATTTTTCTCACTCACGTCTTCTTTTTGATTGCAACTTATTTACGTACCATTTTACAGCGATTTTTATTTATTGTATATTTATACCCTCACACCACTGTGCAGAGGGTATATATGAGTTTATCATTTCGTTTGTAACACATCGAAAAATAGATTTGCGATCTCTTGATGCTCATAACAATTCGAGTCGATATAGCGAAGTCCGTCCATCTGTCCGTCAGGGTAAAATTAGGATGATATAGTTTGTCATTATGTGTAGCAGGATCGTACTTAAAATTAGGTAATGTACCAAGGTCTGGCCTAATATGCTAAAAATGCTAAAGTAGTTGTTGTAATAAATAACAAATGCACAATAAGTCCAGGTATTAAGGCGGGACATGACATTGGCCGTTTTTTGGAATCGAAAAAAGAGAAACAATTTCATGGAAAAATTCCCACGGGTTCAAAAGTTACAGCCGGATTAGTGAGAGCGCATTTTTAATTTTCGCGCTAACTACGTACAATCTACTTTTAGTGGTTGTTATTTCGTACGTACTTGAAGGGTGGGTTCTTTTTGTGTTTTTGAGTTTCTTCAAAAGAAGCCCGAATTGCTAAACGATTGCAAAAAACTGTAAGAAACAGCACAACACAAGATAACGTAGGCATACAGTACGAAGCAGGCATGGCAGATTGAAGGTAACCTTTTTTTCTTTGTTCACAAACTTTGAACGCGTTTATCTCGAAACCATTTTTTCGTACTGGTTGCGGCACTAGCGGCTTCATTTTTTGACGAATTTTTTTTTTTTTATATTTTTTAAACTTGATTCGCTATTGTATGACACGAGCTTTTTTAAATTTTTTTTCGAGTTATTATGAATTTTTTTCGAAAAAACACACTTTTAAATTTGGAACATCACCAAAAATTAAAAAAAATTTAAAAAAAAAGCTCGTGTCATACGATAACCAATTTTGTTAAGATTTAAAAAAGTCATTTTTTTCCAGATCGGAAAATTTTTGCGACTCCCAGCACTGCAACAACGAGGCCCCGTTTTTTCTCTGCCGCCAGTTTGGAGCTCTATAAAACCATGTTGGAGTGAAAAATATATTTTTTTGAATTTTTTTCTTGTAATTTGTTCAATTCTCTACAATAATGTTTGTTTTTAACTGAGTTGTGAATTTTTGAAAAGAGTTCTGTTTTCTCTGCCGCGAATGTAATGTCCCCCCTTAATGTAAACGTAAAACCTAGCGTAACGTAGCCGAGTTTAACACTCTTACTTGTTTATTTTATTGATAAAAAAATTTGATTAAAAAAAACAATGATTAAAATAGAAATTGATAACATTTTGAAGCAATATCTAACATATTTAAGTTTACGTTCAAAATTTGCCAATTCTCGAGTAATTGAAATTTGAACTTGGGAAATACTTTGTTTTTAAATTTTAGGTAATCAAATTGCCCCTTAACCTAAACAATTTTACAGGGGATATTAATTACAATATCTATACGAAAAAAAAAGGAAGAAAATTAAATTCGGTCTAGACCGGCTATACGATGCGTTTTGAGACCCTATCTCTTAGGTCCAACTAATTAGGTATAGAAAATTAGCATTAATCAAATTTGAGTAGCGTTGTTATTAATTTTTTGCCTTCGGATATGAAAAACTTCATATCGGATGCTATATTTGTATGGGGTCTAGGTTGAAAAATGGACCGATCCTGATAATATTTGGGAAGGTCACTTAGTTTTTGAAAAACATATACAAACCAAATTTGAGAAAAATCTGTGCAATATTTTTTTTTTGCTTGATTTAATTGAAGATAGCGTTAATTTGGACTACTGATTACTGGATGTAATAAACATACACAAACAAAATTTGAGATCTATTTATATGATAATTTGGATATTATTCTAATTTAAGTCGATCTCATAGGGGTCATTTGTATGGCAACTAGTGCTGAACATGTACCGATCTTCATCAATGGCCGAAAACAGCTTATATACCAATTTTCATCAAAATATATTAATATTTGCGACCTGTAGTTTGATTATAAGGTTTACATGGACAAACAGACGGACTTAGAAAGTGAATCTGAACTGATCGGTATAATAAAAGGTAGATACAAACATCTGAACAAAGTTACTATACTCTGACCACATAGTGCTATAGGGTATATTAAAAAAAAAAGTTTATATTTCATGCTCTTTTGAGCTATTAGAAACGCCCTAATAGTGCGATTAAAAAGCAGTGTTTATACACCCTATAGTTTTACTTTTTAATAATCTCAGAAGAAATCACTTCTAATTTCCAACACTTGTTTGTAATGTTTTTGTTCACAAATTCTGATTTGATCATAGCATGACTTTGATAAGATTTTGTCTGTAATATTGTATGACATTTGGCATGACATCAGCATTTTCTTTTAAAAGTCATGTTAACGTTAATGTCCTGTCACATGTCTCAATGTTGATTATGGTAATTTAATATATAATTAATATCGTGCGAAATCAGCTTTATTTATTCAATTTCAGCTTTTTATACAATACGAAATTAAAGGAATAAAAATGTATTTATATATTTAATACATCATTTGTCAAGATTTCTAGTTCAAGCTTTAAAAATAAGTGTCAAATGGAAACTATGTGTGTGTGACATGATGAGAGGAAACTTTGAAATTTATAAAAAACGGAATGGTCACATATGTTATTATTACCCTTTATAATGTAACCATTACAGCACTATAAAAACTTAATTTAATACTAATTTGCATATAAATTATGTTTCTTAAATTAAATTAATTTATAAACTTCCTTTTGATTATATGCAAATGAATAAAATTTCAACATTTATTAAACCGCTTATCTGTAACAAAATCTAAAAATTTAATTTTTGGAAAATTCTTTATATTGCACTACAAATTATGTCAAAATTCTTCAACATTAACAATGATAAATAGTTAATTAACATCAATTTATGGTAAAAATATTATCATAAACAACAGCGAATTAAAGTGTCAAAACATGTGGATACTATGCTCGAAAAGTATGCGAAAGTTGTATAAACAATTCCGTTCTCCGTATAAATTTATTTTTGGCCAACTTACTTTTGGAGACTTATAAGATAGAAAGAATCTAAATAAAATAAAATATTATTATAATGAACGTTTAGACAGGGGATGTCACTTTGTTTTTTTTTTTTTATTATGTGTTAACTTTTATATAGAATATTTCTTAATCGTCTTAATGCAGTTCTAAATAAATAACGGGAATCATCATTACAAAAGTCCATACAAAGAATAGACAAAGTGTTTTCGTCTGCACGTTCCAGAGAAAAATAAACAACCATATAAAAAGTGTTAAAACAAGATTGCCATCAATAGCCGTTATCCCTGTGTGTGACATTTGAGGATCATGAAAATAATAACAGCTGCTGCTGCTGCTCCTGCTTGCAATTAATCATAAAATCAACGTTTCGGCTTTAATATAATGCGAAAAAATCATATTAAAATAATTATCATCAAATAATTATACCATTTGCATAATAACATTTAAGGCATGTACATCAGCATGTCCTGTAAAACGAATTTTTCATATTTTATGTAATAGTACCTCTAAATCGAAGCGTATTGATAAATTTAATACCAGAAAAATAAATAAAAAAAAGGAGCAATTTACTTCCCCACTGCATTTTGTAAACACTTTTTTTTAAATTATACTAAAAAGTTTCGTGATATAGAACTTATTAAGGGAAAAATATTTAAGGGAAGAATAATTTACAATCCAGAGTGAACACAGCCATTTCTAATCTTCTTAGGGACATAAAAATATGGTCAAACAAATCTGGAGCTACACTGTCACTAAACAAATGTAAGATTCTACATATTTGCCGAAAAAAAAACTGTAACCCACCAACTCTCATCTTCAATTGCATTCCTATTGAACACGTCTCAGAAATAAAATTCTTAGATATTTTATTTGATAAGAATTTCAATAGAGCCTTGACCCAGCTCAGGAAAGAACTGTCACTACGCCTGAATGTTATCAAGTTTCTTTCATCGAAAAATAATCATACTCACACAAACACACTCTTAAATACAACAAAAGCTCTCGTTCTCTCAAAAACTGACTATGATATTCAAATCTATGGACACTGGCCTAAATCATACTTGAAATACCTTTACTTACCATACCACACTGCAAGGAAGATTAAAAATATGCTAATTGAAACTGGTTTTCCATCAATTTTAGAAAGAGTATACTCAGGTGATTTAAAATTTATACCGAAACTATTTAACTCAAATAACGAAAACGTACACATGTTAGAAACACTATTAGTCCTAAAAGACCCTGTAAAAAACTCTCAACTATTTACAAATGTGCTAAATACGCTAGTAATCTTTTTCCTATGCTGCGACCAAAATTAATACCTTCGATACATGATCCTCTATCTAAAAACCACCAAAAACAAACTACTTCGCCTTTGATATGCCAGTAATATATAAGGGCTGAAGTTCTAGCAATTAAGCTACCATTAGAGTATGCATCTAAAGACAAAGGACGCTTTGTAATCTGCTCAGACAGTAAATCTACAATTTCCTCAATCTCTAGAAACGAAGCACGGAAACATACATTTAAACTCCCTTATCACTAAGCACCTCTCTACTAAGAAATATAATGACTGGACATTATACAATCATCACTACAAGATAAACAACTTTACTTCTCCAGTTTCCAGTACTCGACAACAAATGATGCTATATTTAAGATTCCAGATTAATTCGCATCAGTCAATAAATCACATTCTGGATCAATGTCATCAGTTTTCTTCCCAGAGATTATCAATTATCGGTTCAACTAAACCTAGGTAGCTCCTAGCCAATTGTCATCACCAAAATTTAGATAAAATGTTCATTTATTTAAAATTATGTAAATTGTTAACGAAAATTTAATTAATCTATTTAATTCCATTTAAGTAATTAAAAATAATTTTATTCAATATCAGAGTCGCAGGCCTAAGTTGCTCGTACTCTTCCTTATATTATAATGTCTATACATTTGTTGTAATACATTATTTCTAATAAATAAAATTATTTAAAGAATTTGTACTGGACTATTTTTGGTGCACTTCAATCAGCATCTTGAAGATTTGTACAATTAAAGTTTTTAAATTAATTTTATTAATTCTGTTATTTTCTCAATAGTTGGCAAAGTAGCGAAAATTAAATTAAAAATAGTAATAAATAATACAGTTTTTAAATTTTCTGTCAAAATCAAAAAAAAATAAAAAATTATTTAAACAAGTAAAGTACTTGTTCAATATACAGTATTCTTTAGGGGACAAATTTACTCACCAAAATTTTATAAAATTTGAGCCTAATACGTCCAAAAAATTTCAACATTTCCTTTTTTTTATTATTTTACAAAATACACTAAAAGCTAATGGACCTGAAGATCAACATATTTTACAGACATTTTGCAGTACTATAATTAATACGCAAATTTCAATTTCGTTTTTTATGGTGCGTTGTAAAAAGAAGAAAACATATATTTCTATAATTCATAACTACTGTGTATTCTTAATCAGACCGGTTTCTGGCATTTCAGCCGTCATCAGTGATTGTATTAAACATTGCAATAATTATTGAGTTTGAAATTATTCAGGTTCAAGATCAAATGTTTTTACTTTAAATAAAGCAAAAGCATTAGCACATTTGTTTCAAAAATTAATCTATATGTGGTAATGCTTTTGCTTTATTTAAAGTAAAAACATTTGATCTTGAGCCTGAACAATTTCAAACTCAATCATTAAATTGATAAAGATCGAAAATAAGATTTTTTATTTTTATAAAAAATAATAAAATCATTGCAATAATTGTTATGCTATAATTGATTAGATTGTTTTTCTATGAAATTTTTTCGTATTCAAAAAGAATTTGTATGATGGGGCACGCTAATGCACATTAATATAAAGTCAGGAAATACATACAACATACATGTAAATAATTTTCAATTTAATTGTGCTGTTTAAGAATACACTTATACAATATAATATAATTTGTTAATCGCTTTATGAGCTTTATGACGAATAAACGTTTAATATTATAGTCATAATTATTACGGATTATAAGTCATAAAAATTATATCAAAGAAATTTAAAGTCTATTTTTTCACATCACTATAAATATTCCCAATATTAGCTTTATAAGCGATCAGCGAAACTCAATACCCAGCTACCAAAATACACCTAGTTTAACAATGTTCTGATAATTGCATTGTCGACACACTTGGGAAAATTCAATGTATTCTGTAAGAAGAGAAAATATAAAAAAATACAGGTTTTCCGCTTATGAAACGGTTTCACTCTAACACGGAAGGCACATTGCGAAAGAGTTTGATATAACACTGTTTCCGTTTCCTATAACACGATTTTCTTATAAAATAATTTCGTAAATTATATTTTTTTGATGTGTAAACATCTCTACGCGCAGGGGGTATATTTCAAAAACAGCGTAACATGTAAGCGTAACATGTGAGCGTAAGATGTGAGTGGTAAGACAAAATGTGATTGTATTGGTGAAAAAATTATGATATTATGATAACCTGTTTGAAAATTAAAAATGAAAAATAAAAAATGAAAAAAAAAATAAAAATAAAAAATGAAAAATGAAAAATGAAAAATAAAAAATGAAAAATTAAAAATGAAAAATAAAAAATTAAAAATTAAAAAAAGAAAAATGAAAAATGAAAAATAAAAAATGAAAAACAAAAAATGAAACATGAAAAATAAAAAACAAAAAATGAAACATGAAAAATAAAAAATGAAATATAAAAAATGAAAAATAAAAAAAAGAAAAATGAAAAATAAAAAATGAAAAATAAATTAAAAATAAAAAATGAAAATTGAAAAATAAAAAATTAAAACTAAAAAATTAAAAATAAAAAATGAAAAATTAAAATGAAAAATAAAAAAATAAAAAATGAAAAATGAAAAATGAAAAATAAAAAATGAAAAATGAAAAATAAATTAAAAAAGAACAATAAAAAATTAAAAATAAAAAATGGAAAATGAAAAATGAACTAAAAATGAAAAATTAAAAATGAAAAATTAAAAATAAAAAATGAAACATAAAAAAATGAAAAATAAAAAATTAAAAATGAAAAATGAAAAATAAAAAATTAAAATTGAAAAATAAATTAAAAATGCAAAATAAATAATTAAAAATTAAAAATGAAAAACGAAAAATGAAAAATAAAAAATGAAAAACAAAAATTAAAAATAAAACATGAAAAACGAAAAATGAAAAATTAAAAAAAAAAAATTAAAAATGGAAAATTAAAAATTAAAAACGAAAAATGAAAAATAAAAAATTAAAAAAAAAATAAAAAGGAAAAATGAAAAATAAAAAACAAATGAATAATAAAAAATTAAAACTAAAAAATTTTAAATAAAAAATGAAAAATAAAAAATGAAACATGAAAAATAAGAAATGAAAAATGAATAAATAAAATTAAAAACGAATAATGAAAAATAAAAAATGAAAAATAAAAAATGAAAAATAAAAAATTAAATATAAATAATTAAAAATAAAAAATGAAAAATAATAAAATGAAAATTGAAAAATAAAAAATGAAAAATAGAAAATGAAAAAAGAAAAATAAAAATTGGAAAATGAAAAATGAAAAATGATGAAAAAAATTAAAAATTAAAAATAAAAAATGAAAAATCAAAAGTGAAAAATTAAAATTAAAAAAATAAAAATAAAAATAAAAAATGAAAAATAAAAAAAAAATTAAAAATGGAAAATGAAAAACGAAAAATTAAAAATTTAAAATAAAAACTTAAGAATAAAAATGAAAAATAAAATTGAAAAATTAAAAATAAAAAATGAAAAATGAAAAATAAAAAATTAAAAAAAAATAAAAAGGAAAAATGAAAAATAAAAAAAAATGAATAATAAAAAATTAAAACTAAAAAATTTAAAATAAAAAATTAAAAATAAAAAATGAAACATGAAAAATAAGAAATGAAAAATGAAAAACTAAAATTAAAAATGAATAATAAAAAATGAATAATGAAAAATAAAAAATGAAAAATGAAAAATAAAAAATTAAAAATAAAAATTGAAACATGAAAAATAAAAAATGAAAAATAAAAAAAAAGAAAAATTAAAAATAAAAAATGAAAAATAAATTAAAAATTAAAAATGAAAAATAAAAAATGAAAAATAAAAAATGAAAACTAAAAAATGAAAAACAAAACATGAAAAATAAAAAATTAAAAATAAGAATGAAAATGAACAATAAAAAATAAAAAAGAAAAAATGAAAAATAAACTAAAAATAAAAAATTAAAAATTAAAAATAAAAAATGAAACATAAAAAAATGAAAAATGAAAAATAAAAAATTAAAAATAAAAAATAAAAAATGAAAAATAAATTAAAAATTAAAAATTAAAAATAAAAAAAGAAAAATGAAAAATGAAAAATAAATTAAAAATTAAAAATGAAAAATAAAAAATGAAAAATAAAAAATGAAAAACAAAAAATGAAAACTAAAAAATGAAAAATAAAAAATGAAAAATGAACAATAAATAATGAAAAATAAAAAATTAAAAATAAAAAATGAAAAATGAAAAATAAACTAAAAATGAAAAATTAAAAATAAAAAATGAAACATAAAGAAATGGAAAGTTAAAAATAAAAAATTAAAAATTAGAAATAAAAAATGGAAAATGAAAAATAAATTAAAAATGAATAATTAAAAATAAAAAATGAAAAATGAAAAACGATTAAAAATTTAAAATAAAAAATGAAAAACAAAAATGAAAAATAAAACATGAAAAACGAAAAATGAAAAATGGAAAAAAAATTAAAAATGGAAAATAAAAAACTAAGAATAAAAATGAAAAATAAAAAATGAAAAATGAAAAATAAAAAATTAAAAAAAAATAAAAAGGAAACATGAAAAATGAAAAATAAAAAAAAAATAATAATAAAAAATTAAAACTAAAAAATTTAAAATAAAAAATTAAAAATAAAAAATGAAACATGAAAAATAAGAAATGAAAAATGAAAAACTAAAATTAAAAATGAATAATAAAAAATTAATAATGAAAAATAAAAAATGAAAAATGAAAAATAAAAAATTAAAAATAAAAATTGAAACATGAAAAATAAAAAATGAAAAATAAAAAAAAAGAAAAATTAAAAATAAAAAATGAAAAATAAATTAAAAATTAAAAATGATAAATAAAAAATGAAAAATAAAAAATGAAAACTAAAAAATGAAAAACAAAACATGAAAAATAAAAAATTAAAAATAAGAATGAAAATGAACAATAAAAAATAAAAAAGAAAAAATGAAAAATAAACTAAAAATAAAAAATTAAAAATTAAAAATAAAAAATGAAACATAAAAAAATGAAAAATGAAAAATAAAAAATTAAAAATAAAAAATAAAAAATGAAAAATGAAAAATAAATTAAAAATGAAAAATTAAAAATAAAAAAAGAAAAATGAAAAATGAAAAATAAATTAAAAATTAAAAATGAAAAATAAAAAATGAAAAATAAAAAATGAAAAACAAAAAATGAAAACTAAAAAATGAAAAATAAAAAATGAAAAATGAACAATAAATAATGAAAAATAAAAAATTAAAAATAAAAAATGAAAAATGAAAAATAAACTAAAAATTAAAAATTAAAAATACAAAATGAAACATAAAGAAATGGAAAGTTAAAAATAAAAAATTAAAAATTAGAAATAAAAAATGGAAAATGAAAAATAAATTAAAAATGAATAATTAAAAATAAAAAATGAAAAATGAAAAACGATTAAAAATTTAAAATAAAAAATGAAAAACAAAAATGAAAAATAAAACATGAAAAACGAAAAATGAAAAATGGAAAAAAAATTAAAAATGGAAAATAAAAAATTAAGAATAAAAATGAAAAATAAAAAATGAAAAATGAAAAATAAAAAATTAAAAAAAAAATAAAAAGGAAACATGAAAAATGAAAAATAAAAAAAAAATAATAATAAAAAATTAAAACTAAAAAATTTAAAATAAAAAATTAAAAATAAAAAATGAAACATGAAAAATAAGAAATGAAAAATGAAAAACTAAAATTAAAAATTAATAATGAAAAATAAAAAATGAAAAATGAAAAATAAAAAATTAAATATAAAAAATGAAAAATAAAAAATTAAAAATAATAAAATGAAAATTGAAAAATGAAAAATGAAAAATAAAAAAATAAAAAAGAAAAATAAAAATTGGAAAATGAAATATGAAGAAAAAATTAAAAATTAAAAATAAAAAATGAAAAATTAAAAATAAAAAGTGAAAAATTAAAAATTAAAAATTAAAAATAAAAAAAGAAAAATTAAAAAAAAATTTAAAATAAAAAATGAAAAATGAAAAATTAAAAATGGGAAATAAAAAATTAAGAATTAAAAATGAAAAATAAAAAATTAAAAATGAAAAATAAAAAATTAAAAAAAGATAAAAAAGAAAAAAGAAAAAAAAAACAAATGAATAATAAAAAATTAAAACTAAAAAATTTAAAATAAAAAATGAAAAAAAAAAGAAAAATGAAAAATAAGAGATGAAAAATGAAAAACTAAAATTAAAAATGAATAATGAAAAATAAAAAATGAAAAATGAAAAATTAAAAATAAAAAATTAAAAATAATAATAAAATGAAAATTGAAAAATAAAAAATGAATAAAGAAAAATATAAATTAGAAAATGAAAAAAATGAAAAATCAAAAATAAAAGGTGGAAAATTAAAATTAAAAATAAAAAATGTAATATTAAAACAAAATTAAAATGAAAAATCAAAAACGAAAAATTTAAAATTAAAAATAAAAAACGACAAATTAAAAATTAACCGGTTAAAATAATAAATAATAATAAATATTTTTATATTAACAGAGGCCCTGCAGTTGATTGCTATAAGTGATACGCTTTCTGTTTGATTTTAAAAAAGTGCTATAAAAAAATCTTTAATTACTAGATGTTTACACATCTCCCCTGCGATCGGACTCACATGATTTTTTTTAAGTCAGTTTGTTTGAAGATTGAACAGTGATTTCTTTAAACTTTGTTGGGTGTAGGAAAGTGAAAGATTAACACTATTTTCCTATAGAATAATTGCACATATAAAACCTTAAAATATATTTTTTGAAAGTCAATATGTGAGATTTTATTCAAGGTTGAACATTGATTTTTTTAAAACTTCGTTTGATATATGTATGAGAGTGAAATGATTGCACTGGACTCCTAAAAATAAAATTATTGATAACCACATTACCTATATTTTATGCACAGAGTTGCTACCTTTGAACATAAGAGATCTCTTCGAAAATAATTGGCTAAAACACGAACTAGCCACTATAATAAAAACAAGTAGGACCGACCATACGATACCCTATACCGTGCGTTTAGGGACCCTATCTTTTAGGCCCAACTAATTGGATGTAGAAATTAAGAATTCACCTTATTTATATTTATATGGGGACAAGGTCGAAAAATGGGTCGATTTCATAGGTGTCATCTGTATGGGGATTATGTCTGAACATACACCGATTTTCACCAATTTCAATAGTGTTCATCCTATGGCTGATGGAACCTTATATACCAAATTTCATAAAAATATGTTCACATTTGCGACCTGTAGTTTGATTACAAAGTTAACATGGACACACAGACGGGCAGACGGACAGACGGACGGACATCGCTAAATCGACTCAGAAAGTGATTCTGTTTTCTGATTCAGAAAGTGATTCTGAGTCGATGGGTATAATAAAAGGTGGGTCTAGGTAAATATTTTTGGTAGTTACAAACATCAGCACAAAGTCTCCTAAAATCTTCGGGTTTTATAAATAAACACGAGCACTTAAGCACAATCGAGCATGCCTCATTTTGCAATGAAGTAATAGCAGACTGACTACAGAAATCATCCTGTGAAGTATAGTTGAGCATGCTTCATATGTTATTGGATAGATCTTGGAAATTACTTTCATATGATGTCAAATTTGTGCATGATTTCTTCGGATCAGATGTGAAACATCTGCAAAAAAAAATGCCGTATCTTTGTATCTTATTTTACCCCCTAAATATGAGATAGAGCAGCTGAAAAAAATACGGGTCACTTAATTTTCTCTAATTCTATGATATGTCAAAGTATCATCCCGATGTATTGTTGTTCCCCATAAGACTTTCCCTTTTAGATAAAAATTAAGAATTATTTTTTGTGAATGCTGAACATTTATCTGAAAGTTGTTTAAAATTCAAAAGAGACCTGCAAAAATATTTAGCTTAATGCCAGGAAATAGGCAACAAACTGGGAAAATTGGGACAACAATCAAAAAATAACAGATTTTGTAAAAATTTAACCAAAAAAAAAAACATTTGGATAGTAAAAACGACATCGTTCCATAGAAAACCTATTTTATTGTACTAAGCACCAGCGTTAGAGAACGGGATTATTGAAATTTTATTTTAATTTATTTTTATTAAAGATTAGGTGATGTATCAAACAATATATATAGTTTTATTTTTTATTCATTTTATTTAAACTATGTATAATTTGATAAAAGAAAAAAAATCTAAAAAATCGAGCTGAGTTAAAATTCATATTCAATTCAATTAATTTTTTTTTTTAACCATCGAATATACTTACTTCTAGTCTCCGTTAACACAGTTTAAGCTAAGACGGCTTTTTCTAGGAACCGAACTATCGTGTTATATGAGGGAAACCGTGATTCCTGGCTTTTCTAGATCGTTGATCGGCAAAACCTAGGGTAGATAAATGGATTTATTTTCATATGTGTAAAGAAAAACTATACAAAAGAACTCATATGAAATTTGTTAATATGAAAAAAAATTCTATAAGAATACAGTAAGTTTTCAATATTTCAATAAATTATTCTAGAATTATGTTTAATTTTTTGTAAATTTAATAAATTTTTTATGAAACTTTTATAATTTGGATAGAAAAACATTAAAAACTTAAATTAGATTGAATATAAAATTTTTGTTGTTCCTAAGCTTACTAAAAACCATTTAAGAAAGATTATTTGTTTACTTTGTATATGCGTATTCAGTAAGAAAAAATATAATATTGAAAGAAATATACAGAATATATATAGAATTTTTGTTTCACGTTTCTAATTTTGTATATTTAATCAAAATTAGCTCAAAGTATAAAAGTATTTAAAAACTGTTTCATAAAATAAACTAAAAATTAAAATCAAAAATTCAAAAACTAAAAACTTAAATTAGAAATTAAAAAACTTAAAACTTAAACTAAAAATTGAAAAGCAAATATAAAAAAACTAAAAAACTAAAATTTTAAAATTGAAAAATCAAAGTTAAAAAACTAAAAAAACTAAAAATTGAAAAACTAAAACTAAAATTAAAAAACTAAAAATTAAAAACTTAAATTAAAAATTGAAAACCTAAATAAAAAAATTTAAAAGCAAATAAATATAAAACAATTGTATGAAAATCGTTAATATTTGAAAAAAATAAGGATTTGATCGTTAATATTGGAAAAAATAAAAATTTGGTCTGATGTAATAACAAATTTAGTAAATAAATATTAAAGTCTGAAAAGTGGTATTCAAATTGGTTATAATTTGACTTAATAAGAAACAAAAAAAACGTATTGGAATAATTCAATGGGAAGAAACATATAGACTTGAATATTTTCTCAAATAAACCTAAAAAAAATGGGTTTTGTGAATGAAAAATATGTTGTCAGCTCTAAAAAGCCTCAATAGCATATATAAAATGTATTTAAATTCAAAGTTAACGGATATATTTTTACTTAATAAAGAAGCTAAAATATATTGGAAGTGAAAAAGAAGCATAGTAACTAACTGAAAGACACTTGAAAATAAAAAATAAAAAAATAAAAAATTTGATTATTTGAAATATGATTTCAAAAATATTTTGAAATAAAAATTTAAATATGATAAATTTTTTCATTCTTTATAAAAATAAAAAATAACTAACTGAAAGATACTTATCTAACCTACATTGAAATGTTCTGAGAAAAAATGTAATTCAACTACATTTTAAATATTTTATTCACTTAATTTAGATGTAAAAAATATCATTTTATAAAATTATAAAATTTTTTTAATTAAGACAAAAAACTCTAAAAAAAAAAAAATAAAATATATTAAAAACTTAATAATAAAAATTGTTTGAAAATAGTTAATATTTGAAAAAATATTTTGAAAATCGTTAATATTTGAAAAAAAAAAATATAAACATTTGGTCAAACCGATATCCTTTTAATTGGCAACAAATCTTGCAGAAATTGGGTTTGTTCATATATCCTGATCCTTCGCTCTTTTATAACATTTCTACACATGTTTCTTAACTGATTTTAAAGTTTCCAGATTAAATTTCATTCAAAAACCGGACAAAAACAAAAAAGAAATCGTTTAAATTTTGATACGGCAACGAAACTGACAATATTGGCAATTAGAAGTATAAATGCATAAATAATCTAAAAATTTAAAAATAAAGATTGGTATGTTTGGTAGTTTTGTAGATCGTGAGATTAATACAAAATAAAAGCTACATGGTATGATTGTATTAAAGCGCATGACCACGAAGTAGATAGACCTACATAGGTTCAAACCCTACGGGCACCCTAGTAAAAAAGTTTCAGAAAAAAAAATCTTAATCAATTATAACAATTTTTAATACAGTCACTGATGAAGGTTTAATATCAAAAATCGTTCCGATTAAGAATATTTACAGAGTAGTTATGACTTTTAGAAATCTTATACATATGCATTCCACTTCTCTACGACGCACTATTGAAAACAATATCAAAATTTGCCTGCATTGTAAATGCGACTATTTTTTAAGTATTATGGCCTCCTAAAATCTTAAAACTCAACAAAAAAAATAACTATTAACTGGGTATAATGAGTTTGTGCTGATGTTCATAATCACTTCCTGATTCGATTTAACGACGTCTGTCCGTCCATCCATCAATATTGTCTATGTGTCCATGTAATTCTCGTAATCACATTACAAGTGGCAAATATTTTGATGAAATTCTGTATATATGGCCTTAGGCTGATAGCGTTTGAAACTGGTAAAAATCGGAGAAAAAAACATATACGTAAATACCCCTAGGTTAAATTGCCCTAAAATACAGATTATCATATTGATAATCTTTTTTCACAGCAAGTCTATCGACCAAGTTTCAGATCGATCGGATTAGGGTAAATGACATTTAGATCACTCCGTGACTGTGCGTGACCATGCGTGACTGTGCGTGACTAAGTCAAAGTTAATCTTTTTTCACAGATTGTGAAAGTTTCCGATCGATCGGATGAGGGGAAATGACATTTAGATCACTCCGTGACTGTGCTTGACCAAGCGTGACTGTGCGTGACTACCCCAAAATTAATCTGTAATCACAACAAGACTATTGGTCAAGTTTCAGATTAATTGGATAGGGGGAAGGTTGCCCCACGACGGACAGAGAGATTGAGTTAAAAGAAAAAGTTTAAAAAGAAAATCAAAACTGTTAAATATTCAAAGTTAACGGAATAAAAAGTTGCCACCTACTTATAACAAAAAAATTGTTTCAATCTTTTAACATAGCAGTAAACATGTCTTGCACTTTGAATTTTGTATGTTTGCGTTTATGTAGACGAAAAAAGAACTGTGTGTTAAGTTAAGCTTTTGGTTTGTAAAATAAGGTGAAAACATTTTTAACAGAGGACGATATATAAAAATAAAATTTTAAATGTTTCTAAACATGAATAATAATAATAGTTAGTGGGTGATTCAAACAGTATCAAAACTGCATTTAGGTTTCTGAACATGAATATTAATAGCCAGAGGGCGATTCAAAACTGTATGAAAACTGTATAAAAAAGTTTGTGAGTTTACTAAAAAACGACTGCAGCGCCAATTGTGACACCACTAGCGGTGATAAATGGAAACTCAACAACACATCTTTTTACAGCTAAAAAGTGATCTAGAACCGGCATAAACAACCTACTGATATTAGTTGTTTCGTGATGTTATTTTAATAGTATCACTAAAACTCAATAACATTTCTTGATAATATATGCCGATATCCATTAGTATATCCACATACGTTGTCACGCTTTTCCACATCTAACATGGAAAGACATTTTACAACATGCCATTATGAATATAAGAATTAATCTAATGATGAAAAAAAAATTATTAAAAAAATATTTTATGAAAAATTTATTCCAGACTCTGAGAGGTTTAAAGAAGAAAAATGTACTAAATATTTAAAAAAAAAGCATATTTGTTATTGCGGCTGGTCTCGCAAAGCGATCTCGTCTTTGCGAAAATGGTCAGTTCTATAAAGATTTAAGTAATGATGCGCTTAAATGGGTTGGTGAAAAGGCCGACGAAATTCTTAGTATAATAAATGAAAGTCCCTTGTCATTGCGCACTATGATTCGAAGAACTGAAAATATTAGTGCATTCATTTATTTAAATATAAAAAATCAAATACTTAATTCCAGATATTTTTCTAGTTACTTTGATGAATGTACTGATATTGACAATGTGGCACAGTTAATGAAAAGCATGCAAATAGTAGATGAGTCCTTTGAAACTCACGAAGAAATATTGAGAATGTTTGCATTGCAAGGTAACGAACAGGTTTTTACTTTTGCTGATAAAGCAAAATTTTCCTCTCTATGCTCTGATGGTGCCAAAGTAATAATGGTGGGGGAAAAATGGATTTGTTTAATTTTTATTAAAAACGATTTTAACGTCTATGTTTTTCACTGCATTTTTCATCAACAGGCACTTTTTAAAAAATTTCTTAACATAACGAACATCAAGGATATTATTTTCAAAATTATTAATAAAATACGGGGAGGCTCTGGGCCACAGATAATTTAAAACATTTCTCGAAGAGGTAAATGCTGAGTATGACGATTTACTAATGTATACAGAGGTTAGATGGCTTAGCAAAGGACGTTGTCTTCAAATGCTATTCAGTCTTGTTTTTTTGAGCAAAATCCCTCAAATGTAACAAACCATATATTACTTATTTAAAAGATCCGAATTTTATACTGGATTTGCATTTCTTACAGATTAAAAAGAATTTGTCAATCATTATTGAACCAGTTTTCGCAGTTCATCAATTTACACGTAAAATTTTTAACTATTAACAATGCATCTTAAGGAAAAAAATTTGATTGATTTAACAAGAACTTCAGAAGTTTTTAATATATTTCCATTGAATTCGAGTAAATTAAATGAATATGTAAATATAATGTAAACTTTATTAGTAAAGTAAATATGCGTTTTAAAGATTTTGATAAAATAGAAAAAAAAATTTAGTCCTTTGTTATGGAATATTGAAAAGCAAAGTGTTGGTTTAAAAGCAGAACTTTTAAAAATGAGAAATGGCTTGAATCTACCGCTTACAACTGGTATTGAGTTTTGGAAAAATATTAATGAAGCTTCATATCTGAAATCAAAGAATTAAACTGTAAAATTATATTCGCTGTTTGGGTCAACATATTTTTGTGAGTCTTCATGTTCCTCGTTAAAATTGATTAAAAATAGAAATTGTCTACCACATCCACATATTGAGGATCTTGTTCGCATAAAATGTTGCCCACATGATTTTGATATTGATTGTGTTACACAACATGAACCTTAAAATAGGTTAAGTAATTTTTTTATTTACGGTTTTTTTTATTTTTAAAGCATACCAGACGTATAATTAATATTAACATAAAGGATGTGGTTGCGTTGCGCACGCGAAATTTAACGCATCGGTATAACAACGCATGCGTTGCGTTGGGTTCCGCGTGCGTTCCGTCGTTCCGCATGCGCACAGAAAATGATGTGTAACATGGTATCTTATCATTACAAATTTCCTTACCGATGGTCTGTCCTTGTGCATACGCTTACACATATGGCAGCGCTATCGGTAAGTGTGGTGTATGACAAGATATCATGTTACTACACATTTCTGAGTAAAAACGCCCATTTTTTTCTCGATAAATATATATATAAATGCCACCACTACGGTTTTTTGTTTCTTCATCATATTTTGTATCATCGACAAGTAAAGTCGGGCTAAGTGTTCTATATATATACATTAAAGTTAAATATTAAATAAAAATAAAACCTGTTTATATAAATTGAGTGTATTATTGGCGGTTAGTTTTTTTTTTTTTGTTCCTGGTGACACATCAATTACAACCAACAGTCCTCATCCACGCCTATACTCTCAGCGGAAGACAGATTTTACAAGACGCCGTCCAGTGACCCTCAACAGCCAACTCCGGTCAGCGGAACAGGATGTTAACGAAAAATCTATATAAATTTTTTAAGAGCTGAACGATTTTAAAACTTTGGATATAATACTTTTGTATAATTTTAAAAACTATACATAGCAAACGTTTAAAATTTATATGAAAAAATTTGAATTAATATTTTGAATTTTTTGTACAAAATTTAATCGTTTCGTTACGTTTGTTGTTTATAACGAGTCCCCATAAATACAATTTGTAAGCCATATTCTTATTATTCTTGAAAATTTCCACAAAAAAAATTTATTAAACTTGGATTTTTTTATAAAGTTTTTCTTTTAAAAAATCTTTGTTTCAATGTTTAAAATTAATTAAAATTTTAAAGTATGCCCAATGTCATATTGTTTATTCCCAGTCATTACTGTCGGCATCAAAATATGTTTCCATATCTGTACATTCATTCACATATGCGAATGCCTACAAATTATGTTAAGTGGTATTTTAAGTCCATGAATAAAGTCCATAAATTATAATGTACAAGTACATATATGTATATGTAAACCCTTGTTCTGGTTTTCTTCAACATATTAACGAGATTGTGTTTTTCGTGTTTATACTTATGTTCATCAAGCAAACTCATTCTGTATTCATGTATGTACATCTCGTCTCATTAAAATATATATAAAATCTTTTTTAAAATTGTGTTAAGAATTATAAGCAAACATAAAAGAAATAGTAAATACTTATTAACATAAAACAAGTAAGAGTGTTAAATTCGGCTGTGCCGAATTTTTTGATACCCTCCACCTGAGTCTTAAACTGTATATTCACCCAATGTCGAGTACGGCTACAACTTTTAAAATTTTGTCGATACTGAAAATTAATTCCGAATACCAAAATTCAAATGATTCTTGACTATAAATTATTATTATTAAAAATAAGCTAATTTTAAAATATTTTTATCTCAATTATTTTTTATTTTTATCTGCATTACATATAATACAAAAAAAAATACATAATAATACATGTAAGAAACTAAATATAGAAATTTAAACTTTAAATTCTTAATTTTTAATTTTTAATTTCTAATTTTTAATTTTTAATTTTTAATTTTTAATTTTTAATTTTTAATTTTTAATTTTTAATTTTTAATTTTTAATTTTTAATTTTTAATTTTTAATTTTTAATTTTTAATTTTTAATTTTTAATTTTTAATTTTTAATTTTTAATTTTTAATTTTTAATTTTTAATTTTTAATTTTTAATTTTTAATTTTTAATTTTTAATTTTTAATTTTTAATTTTTAATTTTTAATTTTTAATTTTTAATTTTTAATTTTTAATTTTTAATTTTTAATTTTTAATTTTTAATTTTTAATTTTTAATTTTTAATTTTTAATTTTTAATTTTTAATTTTTAATTTTTAATTTTTAATTTTTAATTTTTAATTTTTAATTTTTAATTTTTAATTTTTAATTTTTAATTTTTAATTTTTAATTTTGAATTTTTAATTTTGAATTTTTAATTTTTAATTTTTAAGTTTTAAGTTTTAATTTTTAATTTTTAATTTTTAATTTTTAATTTTGAATTTTTAATTTTTAATTTTTAGTTTTTAATTTTTAATTTTTAATTTTTAATTTTTAATTTTTAATTTTTAATTTTTAATATTTAATTTTTAATTTTTAATTTTTAATTTTTAATTTTTAATTTTTAATTTTTAATTTTTAATTTTTAATTTTTAATTTTTAATTTTTAATTTTTAATTTTTAATTTTTAATTTTTAATTTTTAATTTTTAATTTTTAATTTTTAATTCTTAATTTTTAATTTTTAATTTTTAATTTTTAATTTTTAATTTTTAATTTTTAATTTTTAATTTTTAATTTTTAATTTTTAATTTTTAATTTTTAATTTTTAATTTTTAATTTTTAATTTTTAATTTTTAATTTTTAATTTTTAATTTTTAATTTTTAATTTTTAATTTTTAATTTTTAATTTTTAATTTTTAATTTTTAATTTTTAATTTTTAATTTTTAATTTTTAATTTTTAATTTTTAATTTTTAATTTTTAATTTTTAATTTTTAATTTTTAATTTTTAATTTTTAATTTTTAATTTTTAATTTTTAATTTTTAATTTTTAATTTTTAATTTTTAATTTTTAATTTTTAATTTTTAATTTTTAATTTTTAATTTTTAATTTTTAATTTTTAATTTTTAATTTTTAATTTTTAATTTTTAATTTTTAATTTTTAATTTTTAATTTTTAATTTTTAATTTTTAATTTTTAATTTTTAATTTTTAATTTTTAATTTTTAATTTTTAATTTTTAATTTTTAATTTTTAATTTTTAATTTTTAATTTTTAATTTTTAATTTTTAATTTTTAATTTTTAATTTTTAATTTTTAATTTTTAATTTTTAATTTTTAATTTTTAATTTTTAATTTTTAATTTTTAATTTTTAATTTTTAATTTTTAATTTTTAATTTTTAATTTTTAATTTTTAATTTTTAATTTTTAATTTTTAATTTTTAATTTTTAATTTTTAATTTTTAATTTTTAATTTTTAATTTTTAATTTTTAATTTTTAATTTTTAATTTTTAATTTTTAATTTTTAATTTTTAATTTTTAATTTTTAATTTTTAATTTTTAATTTTTAATTTTTAATTTTTAATTTTTAATTTTTAATTTTTAATTTTTAATTTTTAATTTTTAATTTTTAATTTTTAATTTTTAATTTTTAATTTTTAATTTTTAATTTTTAATTTTTAATTTTTAATTTTTAATTTTTAATTTTTAATTTTTATATTTAATTCTTAATTTTTAATTTTTAATTTTTAATTATTAATTTTTAATTTTTAATTTTTAAGTTTTAATTTTTAATGATTAATTTTTAATTTTAATTTTTAATTTTTAATTTTTAATTTTTAAATTTTAATTTTTAATTTTTAATTTTTAATTTTTAATTTTTAATTTTTAATTTTTAATTTTTAATTTTTAATTTTTAATTTTTAATTTTTAATTTTTAATTTTTAATTTTTAATTTTTAATTTTTAATTTTTAATTTTTAATTTTTAATTTTTAATTTTTAATTTTTAATTTTTAATTTTTAATTTTTAATTTTTAATTTTTAATTTTTAATTTTTAATTTTTAATTTAAATTTTTAATTTTCAATTTTTAATTTGTAATTTTATTTTTTAATATTTAATTTTTAATTTTTAATTTCTAATTTTTAATTTTCAATTTTTAATTTTTAATTTAAATTTTTAATTTTAAATTTTTTAGTTTTAAATGTTAATTTCTCATTTTTCGTTATTCATTATTCATTTTACATCTTTCATTACTCATTTTTCAATCTTAATTTTTCATGTTCCATTTTTCAATTTTCATTTTCCACTTTCCATATTCCATTTTTCATAATTCATTTTCCATTTTTCATTTTCAATTTTTCATTTTCTAATTTTTCATCTTTCATTTTTTAATTTTCATTATTCATTTTCCACTTTCCATTTTTAATTTTTCAATTTTCATTTTCCATTTTTAATTTTTCAATTTCCATTTGCCATTTTCATTTTTCATTTTTCAATTTTTATTTTCCATTTTTCATTTTTAAATTTTCATTTTCCATTTTTAATTTTTCATTTTTCATTTTTAAATTTTCGTTTTCCATTTTTAATTTTACATTTTTCAATTATCATTTTCCATGTTTCATTTTTCATTTTTCAATTTTCATTTTCCAATTTTAATTTTTCAGTTTTCGTTTTCGTTTTCCATTTTCCATTTTTCATTTTTCAATTTTCATTGTCCATTTTCCATTTTTCATTTTTCAATTTCCATTGTCCATTTTTCATTTTTCAATTTTCATTTTTCGTTTTCCATTTTTCATTTTTCAATTTTCATTTTCCATTTTTCGTTTTTTATATTTCATTTTCCTTTTTTAATTTTTAATTCTTAAGTTTTCATTTTTCAATTTTCATTTTCCATTTGCCATTTTCGTTTTCCATTTTTCATTTTTATATTTTCATTTTCCATTTCCTATTTTTCAATTCTCATTTTCCAATTTCCATTTTTCAATTTTCATTTTTCATTTAACATTTTTAAATTTTCATATTTCAATTTTCATTTTCCATTCTCAATTTTTCATTTTTAAATTTCCATTTTCCATTTTTAATTTTCCATTTTACATTTTTAGTTTTTTAATTTTCATTTTTCATTCTCCATTTGTCAATTTTCATTTTCCATTTTCCGTTTTGCATTTTCCATTTTTCATTTTCCATTTTTAATTTTTAATTTTTCAATTTTCAATTTTCAATTTTCATTTTTCATTTTCCATTTTCCATTTTTCAATTTTCATTTTCCATTTCCCATTTTGCAATTTTCATTTTCCATTTTCTATTTTTCATATTTCAGTTTTCGTTTTCCATTTTCCACTTTCCATTTTTCATTTTTCTTTTTCCATTTTCCATTTTCCATTTTTCAATTTTAATTTTCCATTTTTCATTTTCAATTTTCATTTTCCAATTTTTCATTTTTCAATTTCATTTTCCATTTTTCATTTTGCATTTTTCAATTTTCTTTTTTCATTTTCCATTTTTCATTTTCCATTCTCCATTTTCTAATTTCCATTCTCCATTTTTCATTTTCTATTTTACATTTTTCATTTACCATTTTCCGTTTTTCATTTTCCATTTTCCATTCTCCATTTTCTAATTTACATTTTCCATTTTTCATTTTCCATTTTTCATTTTTCAAATTTCTTTTTTCATTTTCCATTTTTTATTCTCTATTTTTCATTTTCTATTTTACATTTTCCATTTTCCGTTATTCATTTTCCATTTTTCATTTTTATTTTTCATTCTCCATTTTCCATTTTCATTTTCCATTGGAAAATTTCCATTTTTCGTTTTCATTTTTTCTTTCATATTGGCGATTTTTTTTATTTTAACGTGATAACAATAAAAAAATATGTGGCAATACTACTAACATGAGCTATGTTTTGTGTGCTTGGTATTGTTAATATATGTATATGCATAATTTTTTTGTGGCATTTTTTATGTTGTACAATTGTAATGTTCAGCCACTAAACTGTTACAACAAACACACTGGGTTTTATGTTTTTTTTAGAGATATCTACATATTTCTGCTCGTATCTAATCACAATGATGCCCGATGTAGCCCATATTCAATACCAACCTGCTGGGAATTTTGGCAAATGATATTTTTGTAACCTTATCCAGTTAGATGGCTTTTTTGTGAATAAGCGTGATTTCAACAGACAGACGGACAGACGGACATCGCTATATCGACTCGAGCTGCGATAAGGATCAAGAATATATATACTTTATGGGGTCGGAAATTAGTTTTTCGATGCGTTACAAACGGAATGACAAACCTATATATACCCTCTGCCACTGACGTGTGGAGGGTATAAAAAACCCCATTTTAACCGTCTCTAACCAAATAATATATTTAACAGGCATCTTTAAAGGATTTAGAGAACAATGAAGGTGGACCATATTTAAAAAATAGCAAAAAGCAATGTTATAAATAAGTGCATTTTAACTAATAAAAATCTTTAAAATAGTATATCTAGATCAAGCTCCTTTAAAGAACGTGGATATCGTATTTAAATTCAACAAGATTAACAAATAAATACATACTCGGAACAGTGTTCAACAAAACTTTGTAGGGAAGGGAATCTTATGAAAGAATGGTAAAACTAATAAATTAATTAAAAATAATATAAAAAAAATTTTTTTACCCGAATAGTCAAACCGATATCACTTTAAGTGGCAACAAATCTTGCTTAAATTGGGTTTGTTCACATTTCCTGATCCTTCGATCTTTTATAACATTTTTACACATGTTTTTTAACTGATTTTAAAGTTTCCAAATTAAATTTCATTGAAAAACCGGACAAAAATAAAAACAATAAAGAAATCGTTTAAATTTTGATACGGCAACGAAACTGACAATAGTGGCAATAAATAATCTTAAAATTTAAAAATAAAGATTGGTATGTTTGGTAGTTTTGTAGCTTCTGAGCTTAACACAAAGTAAAATCTATATGGTAAGATTGTATTAAAGCGCATGACCAAGAAGTAGATAGACCTACATAGGTTCAAACCCTACGGGCACCCTAAGTAAAAAAGTTTCAGAAAAAACAATCTTAATCAATTATAACAATTTTTATTGCAGTTACTGATGAAGGTTTAATATCAAAAATTGTTCCGATTAAGAATATTAACAGAGCAGTTATGATTTTTAGAAATCTTATATGCATTCCACTTCTCTACGACACACTATTGAAAACAATATCAAAATTTGCCTGCATTGTAAATGCGACTATTTTTTAAGTATTATGGCCTCCTAAAATCTTAAATCTCAACAAAAAAAAAATAACTATTAACTGGGTATAATGAGTTTGTGCTGATGTTCATAATCACTTCCTGATTCGATTTAACGACGTCTGTCCGTCCATCCATCAATATTGTCTATGTGTCCATGTAATTCTCGTAATCACATTACAAGTGGCAAATATTTTGATGAAATTCTGTATATATGGCCTTAGGCTGATAGCGTTTGAAACTGGTAAAAATCGGAGAAAAAAAACATATACGTAAATACCCCTAGGTTAAATTGCCCTAAAATACAGATTATCATATTGATTATCGTGAATATGAGTGTTTTACAAAAAAAAAGTATCATTTTATAAAATTTTAAAAATTTTTTAATTTAGACAAAAAACTCTAAGAAAAAAATAAAATACATTAACTTTAATAATAAAAATTGTTTGAAAATCGTTAATATTTGAAAAAAAATTCTTGAAAATGGTTAATACATATTTGAAAAAAATATAAAGATTTGGTGTGATGTAATAACGAATTTAGTAAATAAATATTAAAGTGAGTACATTTAATTATGTGATTTCACAATATTGAAAAATAAAAATTTAATATTTAAATTACGATACTAAAACATTAAAATTGTACTGTGAAATAAAAATTTAATATAAAAAAACACTTTGAATTAATTAAAGATAAAATATAAATATAATTATAAAATATAGAGAACAGATATAATAAAGGTAAAAAATATAATCTAACCCATAAAAACAAAACTTTTTTTTAAACTCTTCCTTTCCTTACGCATATGACTTTTGAATATCTCCGTGACTGTGCGTGACTGTGTGTGACTATCTTAAATTTAATCTTTGTCCACAACAAGTCCGTGACAGTGCGTGACTATGCGTGACTGTGCGTGACTATGTCAAAGTTAATCTTTTTTCACAGGAAGTCTATGGACCAAGTTTCAGATCGATCGGATGAGGGTAAATGACATTTAGATCACTCCATGAATGTGCGTGACCATGCGTGACTGTGCGTGACTAAGTCAAAGTTAATATTTTTTTCACGGATTGTGAAAGTTTCAGATAGATCGGATGAGGGGAAATGACATTTAGATCACTCAGTGACTGTGCTTGACCACGCGTGACTGTGCGTGACTACCCCAAAATTAATCTGTAGTCACAACAAGACTATGGGTCAAGTTTAAGATTACTTGGATAGCGGGAAGGTTGCCCCATGACAGACAGAGAGATTGAGTGAAAAGAAAAGGTTTAAAAAGCAAATCAAAACTGTTAAATATTCAAAGTTAACGGAATAAAAAGTTGCCACCTACTTATAACAAAAATATTGTTTCAATTTTTTAACATAGCAGTAAACATGTTTTACACTTTGAATTTTGTATGTTTGCGTTTATGTAGACGAAAAAAGAACTGTGTGTTAACAATGGATGCATTTGTGATACAAATTGAAGAGCAAGGAGCAACGTGTATGTCATCAATGCCAACATACCAAGATCCCGATGATTCAACATACGCACCGCCACCGGTTCAAGAAGATATGGATAGACACAAAAGTTCACAATACACAGAGAGATATGATTGTTTTAACTTTGCCTTGGTATGTGACAGATTGGGTGTGCCTGATAGAGTAGCATCAGCATTGGGAACCGCTCTTTTTCAAGATTTTAAAATTAAAGATAAGCATGGGAAACTCTCACCATGGATAAATCGAAAGTTCGCAGAGAAAAAGAGAAATGCAGACAAGAAGTGCTTCCCAAACGGTTAAATGATACCAATTTGTTAGCGTTTTCATTCGATGGCAGAAAAGATGATACTTTAACGATCGATAAAATTGATGAGAAGTATCATACTAGGATGGTAAAAGAACCTCATCTTGTTATTTTGAGAGAACCCAATTCTGAATTGATTGGTTACGTAAGACTGGAACATGAAACCGCTGAATACAAAACAACCAAATTAAATGATTTTTTCAACGATAAAAATATATCACTGGATGCATTAATTGGAATATGCACTGACGGTGAGCCAACAAACACTGGCCCACAAGGTGGAATTATACGACAATTCGAATTGCTGTTAAAAAGACCATTGCATTGGTTCGTTGGCTTCTACACTTCAACGAACTTCCGTTTCGGCATTTGTTTGAAGCTTTGGATAAATCAACCAGCACTGGACCGAGATCGGCAACCGGAAAACTGAGCCGTCAAATCGAAACTTGTGAAACTCTTCCGGTAAGTTATTGCTAACACTCATTTATTATAATTTTCAACCATTATTAATTAGTTTATTATTATATATTTTCAGGTGGTGGACGCCTTCCGGAAAATCGAGTTGCAAAATATGCCCCCTGCTCCAGAAAAAATTGAATTTTCCACCGATTCGAAGTACTTATACGACATGGCCCATGCAATTTCTAGCGGCGTGGTTTCGGTGGATCTGGCTAACATCAAACCAGGGAAAATTGTACATTCTCGGTGGCTCACCAAGGCCGCTAGATTATTACGATTATATGTGACAACGGAAAATCCAGATGCAAATTTAAGAATTCTGGTTGAATTCATAATTAAATGTTATGTGCCAATGTACTTCAATATCAAGTATTACAGCTCTGTCGTGTACGGCAGTGCATTATTTTTTAAGTTCATTGGTTGGTCACGATTTCTAGAACCTCGTTTACGAGGTTCATATTATGCGCATTCGGAAAATATCTTGTTATCAATGTTGTTTGATGATAGCAAAGAAAAGCGCGACTGTGCTATCAAGAAAATTCTACGCTATCGAACCGATGTTGACGACCCAACGCAACTTAGAGCTTATAAAAAACCAGATATAAACTTTAATTGCACAACTTACAAGGAAATGATCAATATGAATGACATAAATAATGTATTTGAACCACCATTCACGCGAAGCATTCCGTACGATACATTGAAAGAATATTTAAATCAAGATGATCCACCGTTTAATGATCCAAAAATTCCATCACACATACAAGGAACGGAACGACATGTTCAATTGCTAGCTAGCGTTTCCAAACGGGTTATGCCGGAAAATGTAGAGACTGTTATGGCGACGACATTAGAGAGCCATGCGAAATTGCCCAGACTTGAAAGTAAAAAAGACTTTAAACAATAATTTTTTTTAGTTTCTTTTCTATAACTAACTTTAATTAATTTTTTCATTTACATATGTTCTGACTAAATAAATTTCTTAAGAGAAAAAATAGATATTATTATAAATAAATAATAAATATTCACCCCTGTTCTTGAAACCACTATCACAAAAAAAAACTCGTAAATGAAAAAATTCTTAAATCTACGAGTTTTTTGCTGTTCTCTAATTTCAATAAGAATATTTTTTCTCGTTTTAATTCACATAGAAAAGGCTTTGTGAAATCAAAACAAATGCCCTTTTTTTCTACTAAGCAGGTCTTAAGAGATAAAAAAACTAATTGATATTTAAACTCTAACATGTTTTTTATTGAACCTTGTCATTATTTTAAAAAATTAGACATTAATTTTATGAAAAAAAAAAACGATTTTAAAAAGCGTCTACATTTTGCGCTGATTTAAAAAAAAAACTCGTAATCAGTACTCAATGTTAATAAAACACACTTTTGGAGATGATGTTGTTCTATAACTATAATAAAAACTTTTTATTTGCATAATCTATTTTCCTTTATTATTTTTTCAATTAGAACATAGATTCTTTATGTACTAATTATTACGAATAAAGGAATTTAAAATAATATTTCACTCAAATCACATATTTTTATTTTTTTTTTTTTTTTTTGCATATTACTGCCACAACTTTGTTTATGTTCGAAACAGAAGTGATGCCAGTCAAATCCAATTTATTTGAATTTCGAATTTTCTTTGGTGATGCCTAACTTATTTCAAAAAGAGAAGTCATTCTTAATTGAATGAAATTGAAGAATAAAACAATTAAATGAACAAGTAAATTGTTATTTTAAAAGAAAATATTTTTTTTGCTTCCTTTATAATCTTAAGGAAAAACATGCAAAATTACTTAAAGTTTTTTTGTGAAAGTGGCTAAAGAACCATATGGCACCTCGGTTTCTAAATAACATATGGTTCTGAAGCTAAACCACATGTTTCATGTCATTTAATAATAAAAAATATGATTTCGAAAAATACTTCGAAAATATAAAATTTGTGTTTTCAAGAAACCCAAAATTTCAATTTCATGTTATTTCATATTCATTCTTATTCAAATAACAACGTTTCAAGAACAGGGCTGATTATTATAAATAAATGAATAAAAATAAAGAAAAAAACATAGGCATTTCGCTGATTTTTCATGTAAAGTGTCAAAACTGGGTATTTTTTGAAATATTTGTATGGGGAACCCCCCAGGGGAGTTCCAGGGGGTGTGGCACTGGCATGGGTGGGTCGGGCTCCAAAGTTAGTGGGGGTCGGTCATACATTTGGACTCGATTGGAGCACTCTAAATGGGTCAAAGCGGGATTTTTCAAAATTTGCCCCTACCCAAAAGGTCGACCCAAATTCTGGGACATCAGAATTCGTTTTAGAGGTATGGTTCCTTCGGCAAAGTTTCTTATTTTGATCCCTAGAATACGATTTTCACTGAGCAATGGGCGATTTTTAAATCGACTAGCCCTAATATGTATGTATATTAATTTTTTTGTTATGCATTTTATATTAGAACTGCAGTTATTTTATCAAAAATTAAACTCTAAATATTTCTAATTTCTAAAAAATATCCCCAAATTCTACACCTGCTTTTTGTTTTTGCATAAAATTCTATCTATTATCATTTATTTAAAAAGCGTTAAAAAGCGAAATATCTAAAATATATTGTATTTTATATGGAAAAATTGTGAAATGTTTTGTAATAGAAATATTATGGGGCATATAGAATGAAAAATTATATTTAATTAATTTAATTTAAACCATCCAGTTGAATTAGCTTTCAATATTTTTTGAGGTTTTTTCAAAAAACCAAAAACTAAACTTTTCTGAATTTTTTAGCTCTAATAAATGAAATCTCTTAATGTACTCCCCTAAAGCATATAAAAGAAAAGTATTATAAGGTTTAAAAGAGCCCCGAAGAGATTTTGGTCAATCTCTTATTGAATTGAATCTTATTGGAAACTTATATTGTAAACATAAATCTCATATTCTGATTTCTTTCATCTCAACAAAGAAATATGAAAACATTTCCGAATTATACCTTTTTTAAAAAAGCATAATGTTTTTTTTTGGCTCTGTTTTGTTCTGTATTGTTTCGGTCCAATACTTGCTTATTTATTTCTTTATATTTATGTGTACTCAGGATTAAGGGGTTTTTTACATCTTTCATTTTTTCATACATTTGCATATTTACGTTTTATTCAGCTTTCAAACACGTTTTGGTTGGATATATATTTACGTAAATAATAGTTAGAATAAGAAATGAATAGCAATTGTTTCTAAAAGCAAACAGAAAATTGAAAAAATCTGAATGCATTTTTTGTTTACACTTATTTTATCTATTGATACTTGATTTCCAAATCTATTTAAAAATATATAATTTTGATTATTAAATTATGAATTATTATAAAATATTTAACAAAATTTAATTTCACATTAAATAACGTGCATGTTTATCGAGGTACAATATATTATTTTAAATAGTTTTAATCAATATAGATTTTTTTTACCAAACATAGACATCTGAGTAATAATAATTCATATTCTATAATTGAAATTAGTCCATAGCTTTTAATTACTAAAACTATTCTAAAACTATAAAACTTTTAGATGAACTCCAACTAATTAAAGTTACAATTCTTTAAACTTTTAACTAAATGATCCTAATATAAAAAAAAAATAAATACCAAATAAATACATAATGTATAATACTAAACTGTTTTAGTTTTCCAACTTTTTTTAATATATTAAAAATAGGTTAATTTTTAGATAAAAATCTGTACACAATATATTCGTAGCTAGTCTAGCTTAACTAATACTTGCATCCAAATCTGCAGCTTATGTTTATTTAATTTAAAAGTACAAAACTATCGATTGTCCAATTGATTAGTTGGGAATTTTAACAGCTTTAAAGCATAAAACATAAAGCATGAGCATCATAAATATTTTAATACTTTTATACACTTTTATACATAAACACACTCATAAATCACAGCAGTATGAACTTCAATTAAAATATTTTTATGAATATTGAATTTATTGAAAACTTTATGAGCGCGAATATTGTCGTTGAAAACTTCATGACGGAAAAATTAAAATAAATTCAAACTATAAACGCTTTTAATATTGATAGTCTCATAAACAAAATTCACAATCTGTTGAAATTTCAATATATTGAAGTACATTCACTTATGAAGTTTTAGATAAACAGTGAAGGACCAAAAGAACGGAACGAAATTTTAGAGAAAAAAAATAAATTTTTTTAAAATTTGAAAATTTAAAAATTTTAAGGCTGTAATATCTGAAAGAGTAAACTCTTAGTATTAAACACGATCTCAACAATATCATCTGAATAATAGGATTTTCTCAGAATAATATTCATTTGCTTTAATGATTATTTCAGCGTTTTTGCAAACTATTGATCTATTTTTATACCCTCCACTCCAGTGTGCAGAGGGTATATATATAAGTTTGTCATTCCATTTGTAATAATTAGAAAAAAAAATTTTGGACTCCCATAAAATATATATATTTGTGATCCTTATAACAACCGGAGTTGATATAGCGATGTCCGTCTGTCCGTGTGTGGAAATCACAATGACGGCATCAATCGGGCAGCTACGGTGCTCGTTGATATAAAACATGATTCACTAACATCCTGAGAAGTTTTCTATTTAAAATCGTCCAAATCGGTCGATTAGGGCCCGAGATTTGAATGAAGAACTAAAAAAAGTCTTGAAAAAATATTATTTTCTATGTTGTTCATGTCACGCTCACGCCCTCAATAGGATAGCTAAGGTGATCATTTTTAGTGAGAATGATTCTCCAAATCCCTTGGAAGATTTCTATATCAAAAATCATTAAAATCGGTGGAACAGGTCCAGGGAAATCTCTGAAAAATAATATAAAAAAAATGCAAAATATTGTGTTTCTATATTGTTCTCGTTGTTATTCGAAATGTTGTATTGTTGTCATAGCTGAACTTGTTGTTTTTGTGGTCGTTGTGGTAATAATATAATAAAAACTAATCCTTTGTACATTTTATACCCTATACCACTATGTGGTTTGGATATAATGACTTTGTGCTGCTGTTTGAAACAACCAAAAATATTTGACCTACATCCATCTTTAATTATACCGATCGAATCAGAATCACTATCTGATTCGATTTAACGATGTCCGTCCGTCCGTCCGTCTGTGTGTCCATGTAAAGCTTGTAATCAAACTGCAGGTCGCAAATATGAATATATTTTGACGAAATTTGGTATTTGATCTTTTATCGGCCATGGGATGAACGCTATTGAAATTGGTGAGAATCGGTCCATGTTCAGACCTAGCCCCCATACAAATGACCCCTATGAAATCAACATATGTATATTGCCATAAGATCCAAATTATCATACAAATCTTAGTTTAATTGGGTTTGTATGTATATATTACATCCATTATTCAGTAGTCCAAAAATGATCCCTATTGGACAACTCTTAGTCATAGGCCCCATATAGAGCTGCTTCCCGATCTTCACTTAAATCTATCAAAAAACAAAAATATTCACTGATTTCTCTCAAATTTTGTTTGTATATATTTTTGCAAAATACAAGAGACTTTACCAAACATGGTCAGGAGCGGTCCATTTTTGGGCCTAGTCCCCATATAGATATAGCATCCGATATGAACTTTTTCATATCTGCAGCCAAAAAAATTAATAAAAATCCCACTCAAATTTGGTTTATGAATATTTTCTATATCCAGTTAGTGGGCCTGAGAGATAGGGTCTTTAAACGCATGGTATAGGGTATCGTATAGTCGGTCTAGACCGACTATAATTTTCTTACTTGTCTTTTATCAACTCTGGTAGAAAAATTTAAAAGTTTCCATTGTTTTGGCATCACTAAAAAAATTTACTAGGTCATTTCTGTCATTGCCGTGAGCGTGCCTGCAAAGTTCCGGATCGATTGGGTCACGGGAAAGGGGTTAAAATCGATCCAAAATTTTTTCGGCAAGCAGACACTACGAGTTAATATAAAGGGAGTAAAAATTCACCAGCATCTAAAGCAAATAATGCTAAAATACCTACATAGTTGTTAGTAAAAAAAAACAATGTAAATTTAGCGAAAAAAATTTTTATGTATTAATTTATTTAAAGAGAAAAACACAAAAATAACGTTTGATGTTGTATATTTTGTGTGTAATATTTACATATACATACATACACATATTAAATAATACAAATAATATACATATATTTTATATATGTATATCCATAATAACTGTATGTTAGAAATAAATCGGTATATTATTTTATTTACATAAATTTCTGCAATATTTTGTTGTGGGGAAAATACATTTCTTTTGCATTAACAGAGAGTCACTTCATTTTGCTCAGCGTGACTATACCACAGTAGATGGCGCCACAATTTTTGTTCTAATTAGCTTTGCAATACATAGTTATTTCTATTTTAACATGAATGTCAATATTTTCAAATAGATATCATACAGCACAATGTTAAGAGTACACACGGGCTGGTCTTTTATTTCATACGTCTTTCCATTATTATTTTACAAATATGAACATGAGTTTGGCATATTAACTTTTTGTTGTCTTTACCAAATAGAGTTACCGAGTTCATCAATGAGTTTTTTGCTTTCAAAACAGTTCTACATAGTTATATAGAATTATTATTCTGCTTTACCTACAAAATATCTGATTGCGATTACATCTAATTTTTAAAAATTGTTTATAATTACTAAAGCATTATTAATCACATAAATACAAAATTGCACTTTTTAAATTTTCCATTCAAATTTTAGAAAATATCAGTTCTAAAAACTGGAATTAAAATTTCCAATTATAAATTAGAAAATATTAACTGAATTTCAGAAAATCATATCAAAACGTCGGAAATAATAATTTTAAATTTAGAAGACATCAATTGGATCTTTAATATATAAATTTTATTCGTTAAATACAAATTGAAATTCCAAAAAAACACCAGATATGTTTACATTTAAAAAATGTTTACATTTAAAAAAAATATTGGCATTAGCATAATAGCTTTTCAGTAACTTCTTTTAACGATATCGTTAAAAAAAGGAAATAGCAAAATTATCAGTAAAATTTTTAAACGATATTCGCTATTGTTAAAGTCAGCTGTTGTTGTTATCTAAAAGACAAACATTTTTGTGTTGTTTATTCAATCGAAAAAAACTTAAATTTTTAGGTTGAAATGTCGTCATACATAAATAAAAACCATAAAATAGTGAAAATATTTTGTTTTTATTAAAAAAGTTTTTTATATAGTTAAATAAAAAAATGAAATAGCATATTCAATTCATTATTTCATTTTCAAATAAATAAACAGAAATATTAGTAAAAAAAAATAAAGATATTAAACATAAACATAAAATCATCCTGTCAAACACGAAGTAATTTGCTTTTTCTATTCTTCTTTGTGTTTTTCGCTTATTGTGACAGAGATGCCACTCGTTTACAATTTAAATAAATAGCAAAATATATTGGTCGACTGTCGTTAAGATGTATGTACTTAGTGAATCACTTAATCCTTAGTGCAAACAACAATAGCTGTCGATACATTTTGCGATTGTCGGATCGTTGAAATTTACAGAATCACACTACAGAAAACATTAATTTAAATTCAGTGAATTTTATAAAACCTCAAATGATATTTAAGAATTGCGAACATAAAAATTGTTACATAAATAAATGCAATGTTATTTTTTTTTATATATATAAATTTTCACAATTTTTTTTGGATGAAAATTTGAAGTTTTTCAGAAAATAAAGATAACATATTATTTTATTTAAAATGTTTGGGACATTTGGTTTTTTGCGTTTGGCATCCCTAATTTGATTATTTATTATTATTATAAATTTATTCTCTATGTTTTCCAAATATGGCAATATTTTAACAAAAAAGTTGAGAGAGCTTTTTTTGGTTATTATTCTGTTACTCCATCCGACCTATATGGCCGCAATAAAGAAATATTTAGCCAGTTAAAAGAAACTATACAGCCATCTCCAATTAGCACGATTTAATGCATGTAGCCACCCTACACAACAATTACCTTTGCAATGGAGGTTAGGGCGAGCTATTTAATTAGCAAAAACTAAATTAAACGAGAAGTTATGTCATGCATATAGGAAACGCATGCATATAGGTATATAACCTAAATGCATGCCGATCAGCAACCACAATGACCAAAAAGCAAACACCGAAATAAATCCGAAATAATAGAAAAGACGAAAACCAACCCAAAGAATTTGCTGAAAAAATTTGGTATTTAGTTTAACAAATTGTTCACTTTTTCCAATATTTTGTTTACATTTATTATCAAGACTCAAACCGAGGTGGAGGGTATCAAAGATTCGGCACAGCCGAATTTAACACTCTTACTTGTTGGAAATAAGAAATAGTCAAAGGGTGCTAAATCTGATAAATACGGTGGCTGACGAAGCACTTTATCACTCATCAAATATTGCCAGCCAATTGACTCAAGTGTATACCCGCACATTATCCTCATGAAAGAGGACATTTTGTGCTGAAGCTTTTCCTGTAATATGCTATTGAAGCCATTATTATTATTTTTTCAAATTCCGCGCGAAATCAGCTTGTTGGCCGATAAAAATAACCAACATCTTCTTTGGCGCTGATACGTCAAGATGCCTGCAGATGAAAGAGGAGATGGCCCAATTCTTCACTTTCAATCTATTGTTTTATTTATTGCTTCATCTCGGTTGTCCATTATATTTTGCCCAACCACTTTCAATAGTATTATACTATTTGTATGTCAGTATTGTATTTGTGAAACGAAGCGCAAATAAATTTCACAGTGCTCAGAAAAAATCATAGAAGTTTATTTAATAATGGCGAAATAATCATAAATTTATGGGCACATATAATTTATTTACGTACGAATTATATACCTATATGTACCACTATGTGATTTGGGTATAATGACTTTGTGCTGCTGTTTGTAACTACCAAAAATATTTGTCCTGGACCCATCTTTTATTATACCGATCGATTCAGAATCAATTTCTGAGTCGATTTAGCGATGTCCGTCCGTCCGTCCGTCCGTCTGTGTATCCATGTAAACCTTGCAATCAAACTACAGTTCGCAAATATGAATAAATTTTTATGAAATTTGGTATATAAGCTTTTATCGGCCATAGGAAGAACGCTATTGAAATTGGTGAAATTCGGTCCATGTTCAGACCTAGTCCCCATACAAATGACCCCTTCGAAATCGACATGGATTGCCATAAGATCCATATTATCATATAGATCCCAGTCAAATTGGGTTTGTATGTGTTTATTATATCCATTAATCAGTAGTCCAAAAATAATCCCAATAGAACAATTCTCAGTCATAGGCCCCGATCTTCACTTAAATCTATCAACAAACCAAAATATTGCACATATTTTTCTCAAATTTTGTTTGTATATATTTTTTCAAGGTGACTACAAATATGATCAGGATCGGACCATGTTTCCATCAAGTCCCCATATAAATATAGCATCCGATATGAACTTTTTCACTCAAATTTTGTTTATGTTTATTTTCTATATCGAATTAGTTGGACCGAAGAGATAGAGTCTCTAAACCATGGTATAGGGTATCGTATGGTCGGTCTAGACCGACTATAATTTCTTACTTGTTTAAATTAACAGTTGTACTTTTTTCTTCTTTTTTTTGTATAATTTATGTATATATTTATGAACACATGATGAACGTGTATTTATAATAATTATTAAATTATAGTAGGAAACAAAACCAACAAATGAATAGGAAAATTAAAAAAAAAATTGAAAAAAATTAAAGCAAAAGGCATAATAAATGCATAAACAATGAAACCATTTATGTTGAATATATTTTTTGCAAATCAAATTTGTTTAAGAGAACTAAGTAGAGCTTTAATAGAAGGCCATATAAAATTTTATCTTTCTCTTCATAACATAAATAAAATATGGTTAATTATGGTATTTAAATAATAGTTTTAAAATATGTATTTAACTTAACGCATGATTAATTTTAAATCCTTTTTTATTTAAAGCACACCACAGAGTACAAGAAATAAAATAATATCGATTTTATTTAAAATGACAAAAATATAATTTAAAAATTATAAATTTTAAATCGTTTTTATAAGTTATTGGTTGGTTGAAAAACATTATAAATATGAATGAATATACTTACATTTTACATTTTACATTTTACATTTTAAATTTTACATTTTACATTTTAAATTTTCAATTTTACATTTTAAATTTTACATTTTACATTTTACATTTTATATTTGACATTTTACATTTTACATTTTATATTTTACATTTTACATTTTACATTTTACATTTTACATTTTACATTTTACATATTACATTTTACATTTTTTATTTTACATTTTACATTTTACATTTTACATTTTACATTTTACATTTTACATTTTACATTTTACATTTTTACATTTTACATTTTACATTTTACATTTTACATTTTACATTTTACATTTTACATTTTACATTTTACATTTTACATTTTACATTTTACATTTTACATTTTACATTTTACATTTTACATTTTACATTTTACATTTTACATTTTACATTTTACATTTTACATTTTACATTTTACATTTTACATTTTACATTTTACATTTTACATTTTACATTTTACATTTTACATTTTACATTTTACATTTTACATTTTACATTTTACATTTTACATTTTACATTTTACATTTTACATTTTACATTTTACATTTTACATTTTACATTTTACATTTTACATTTTACATTTTACATTTTACATTTTACATTTTACATTTTACATTTTACATTTTACATTTTACATTTTACATTTTACATTTTACATTTTACATTTTACATTTTACATTTTACATTTTACATTTTACATTTTACATTTTACATTTTACATTTTACATTTTACATTTTACATTTTACATTTTACATTTTACATTTTACATTTTACATTTTACATTTTACATTTTACATTTTACATTTTACATTTTACATTTTACATTTTACATTTTACATTTTACATTTTACATTTTACATTTTACATTTTACATTTTACATTTTACATTTTACATTTTACATTTTACATTTTACATTTTACATTTTACATTTTACATTTTACATTTTACATTTTACATTTTACATTTTACATTTTACATTTTACATTTTACATTTTACATTTTACATTTTACATTTTACATTTTACATTTTACATTTTACATTTTACATTTTACATTTTACATTTTACATTTTACATTTTACATTTTACATTTTACATTTTACATTTTACATTTTACATTTTACATTTTACATTTTACATTTTACATTTTACATTTTACATTTTACATTTTACATTTTACATTTTACATTTTACATTTTACATTTTACATTTTACATTTTACATTTTACATTTTACATTTTACATTTTACATTTTACATTTTACATTTTAAATTTTAAATTTTACATTTTAAATTTTAAATTTTACATTTTAAATTTTACATTTTACATTTTACATTTTATATTTTACATTTTACATTTTATATTTTACATTTTACATTTTACATTTTACATTTTACATTTTACATTTTACATTTTACATTTTACATTTTACATTTTACATTTTACATTTTACATTTTACATTTTACATTTTACATTTTACATTTTACATTTTACATTTTACATTTTACATTTTACATTTTACATTTTACATTTTACATTTTACATTTTACATTTTACATTTTACATTTTACATTTTACATTTTACATTTTACATTTTACATTTTACATTTTACATTTTACATTTTACATTTTACATTTTACATTTTACATTTTACATTTTACATTTTACATTTTACATTTTACATTTTACATTTTACATTTTACATTTTACATTTTACATTTTAAATTTTAAATTTTACATTTTAAATTTTAAATTTTACATTTTATATTTTACATTTTACATTTTTCATTTTACATTTTATATTTTACATTTTACATTTTATATTTTACATTTTACATTTTACATTTTACATTTTACATTATACATTTTACATTTTACATATTACATTTTACATTTTACATTTTACATTTTACATTTTACATTTTACATTTTACATTTTACATTTTACATTTTACATTTTACATTTTACATTTTACATTTTACATTTTACATTTTACATTTTACATTTTACATTTTACATTTTACATTTTACATTTTACATTTTACATTTTACATTTTACATTTTACATTTTACATTTTACATTTTACATTTTACATTTTACATTTTACATTTTACATTTTACATTTTACATTTTACATTTTACATTTTACATTTTACATTTTACATTTTACATTTTACATTTTACATTTTACATTTTACATTTTACATTTTACATTTTACATTTTACATTTTACATTTTACATTTTACATTTTACATTTTACATTTTACATTTTACATTTTACATTTTACATTTTACATTTTACATTTTACATTTTACATTTTACATTTTACATTTTACATTTTACATTTTACATTTTACATTTTACATTTTACATTTTACATTTTACATTTTACATTTTACATTTTACATTTTACATTTTACATTTTACATTTTACATTTTACATTTTACATTTTACATTTTACATTTTACATTTTACATTTTACATTTTACATTTTACATTTTACATTTTACATTTTACATTTTACATTTTACATTTTACATTTTACATTTTACATTTTACATTTTACATTTTACATTTTACATTTTACATTTTACATTTTACATTTTACATTTTACATTTTACATTTTACATTTTACATTTTACATTTTACATTTTACATTTTACATTTTACATTTTACATTTTACATTTTACATTTTACATTTTACATTTTACATTTTACATTTTACATTTTACATTTTACATTTTACATTTTACATTTTACATTTTACATTTTACATTTTACATTTTACATTTTACATTTTACATTTTACATTTTACATTTTACATTTTACATTTTACATTTTACATTTTACATTTTACATTTTACATTTTACATTTTACATTTTACATTTTACATTTTACATTTTACATTTTACATTTTACATTTTACATTTTACATTTTACATTTTACATTTTACATTTTACATTTTACATTTTACATTTTACATTTTACATTTTACATTTTACATTTTACATTTTACATTTTACATTTTACATTTTCCATTTTCCATTTTCTGTTTTTCATTTTCCATTTTCCAGTCTCCATTTTGCATTTTCATTTTCCATTTTTCATTTTTCATTTTTCGTCTTCATTATACCCTATACCACTATGTGGTTTGGGTATAATGACTTTGTGCTGCTGTTTGTAACAACAAAAAATATTTGACCTACACCCATCTTTAATTATACCGATCGAATCAGAATCACTATCTGATTCGACTTAACGATGTCCGTCCGTCCGTCCGTCTGTGTGTCCATGTAAAGCTTGTAATCAAACTGCAGATTGCAAATATGAATATATTTTGACGAAATTTGGTATTTGATCTCTTAGCTGCCATGGGATGAACGCTATTGAAATTGGTGAGCATCGGTCCATGTTCAGACCTAGCCCCCATACAAATGACCCCTATGAAATCAACATATATTGCCATAAGATCCAAATTATCATACAAATCTTAGTCAAATTGGGTTTGTATGTATATATTACATCCATTAATCAGTAGTCCAAAAATGATCCCTATTGGACAACTCTTAGTCATAGGCCCCATATAGAGCTGCTTCCCGATCTTCACTTAAATCTATCAAAAAACAAAAATGTTGCACTGATTCTTCTCAAATTTTGTCTGTATATATTTTTTTGCAAAATACAAGAGACTTTACCAAACATGGTCAGGATCGGTCCATTTTTGGGCCTAGTCCCCATATAGATATAGCACCCGGTATGAACTTTTTCATATCTGCAGCCGAAAAAATTAATAAAAATCCCACTCAAATTTGGTTTATGCTTATTTTCTATAGGTTGGTTTATGCTTATTTCTATATATTTTTAGTTGGGGCTGAGAGATAGGGTCTCTACACGCATGGTATAGGGTATCGTATAGTCGGTCTAGACCGACTATAATTTTCTTACTTGTTTTTCGTTTTCATTTTTTCTTTCATATTGGCGATTTTTTTTTTATTATAACGTGATAACGATAAAAAATATGTGGCAATACTACTAACATGAGCTATGTTATTGTGTTCTTGGTATTTTTAATACGTTTATATGCATAATTTTTTTGTGGCATTTTTTTATGTTGTTGTACAATTATAATGTTCAACCACTAAACTGTTACAACAAACACACTGGGTTTTATGTTTTTTAGAGGTATCTACATATTTTTGCTCGTATCTAATCACGATGATGCCCGATTTAGCCAATTTTCAATACCAACCTGCTGGGAATTATGGCAAATGATATTATTGCATCCTTATCCAGTAAGATAGGTTGTTTTGTGAATGAGCGTGATTTCAACAGACAGGTGGACAGACGGACATCGCCATATCGACTCGAGCTGTGATAAGGATCAAGAATATATATACTTTATGGGGTCGGAAATTAGTTTTTCGATGCGTTACAAACGGAATGACAAACCTATATATACCCTCTGCCACTGACGTGTGGAGGATATAAAGATAAGACCATATTGGCTGATATCACTATTGGAAATAAAAAAATAAGCTGAAAACAAATTTGCAATTGTCCAGTTCTTTATCTATATCTCGGGTTCATATCGAATATTAGATCCAAAATCATTCGCCCTCTCTTTTATTCCATTAAAAGATTTAAGTGTGATTTAAGCAAGTGATTTAAACTTGCTCGACTAAGCGATAAAAACTTTGAAAAACGAAATGGAATTTTAAAATTTTTAAATTAGACTTTGCAAAAAATTCAGTGTTTTGGTTATGGGGGTGGATTATTCCGATGCAGGGCAATTGGCGACCACTAGAAAAATTAACAGCTGAAAATATTCATGGATTATTTTAACACATGAAACACTAGTTTTGTGAACTATATAAAACGTACTAAAATGGCCTATGGACATGGCAGATGAGTGTTAAAACGTTCTACAAAAAAATTTCTAGTGAATTTTCATAGAAGTTATCCAAATACAATATTAAGTTCAGAGAAACATTTAACTGGTATTTTCGACTTATTTTTTAGAGTGTTGGCCAAAAAAAATATAAAAAATTTTTAAAATCATATATGAGACTGTTAATCCAAAAATTTAATAAATAGAATAATTTAGAGGTCTTTCTTAATTCCAGAGTTTTTAACTAAATTTATACTTGGTTCATTTCTGGTAATTTTAGAGAAACTAATTCCAAAATTTTGTTCACAAAGAGAAAAATTTTAATTTTAACTTGTCATGGCTTTTTCTTCGCCGGAATTGTGATCAAATTTACATCCATCAAATTTTCTTCAATATGGCTATCATTTTTTTTGTTACGAAAAATTTTTTGCTGAATCGCCCAAATGCACATCTACGTAACTGATTTTCTAATTGCTTTCAAAAAGATTCCTTTACCCATTTAAAATGACACCATATGAAGCTTTCTTGTTATGCTGACAAAGAACACATACACCCCATTCATTACCTCATCTGCGGTATTAAAATCCTTTTTATGAAAAAGACCGTAATGATACTTTATGATGCCCATATTTTATTAATCTGTACCATAAAACATTTGGCAAAACTAATACTTCAATTAATATTTATATTACAGAAAAAAAAAAACTTTTTATTTTTCTATTTCGAAACCCTTTTTTGGAATTATTGTTAGTTAAATTAAATTGAAATCAATTAAAGTATAATATCAATATTATTATTTGTTTATTTGTTTTATAAATACAGTATTTGTTTTTTTTTATAATATTTTCGTTTTTAATTTATTTGCTTATGATAAAACCAGGCATACGATTTATTTTAATTTTTTAATTATTCGCATATACAAATAGAAATCATATGCCAAAGTGGACAAAAAAGTACATTGTTAATAACACAGTGCAACAGCCAATCTGGGTAATTAGAAATTCAAAGTCAGGGTAAAAGTACTGGGCCAGAATAGTAAAACCTCCAGAGAGCGTGGAGTGCTAAGGTCAAACGTCAGGAAAACTGTGAAGCGTATGATAAAGATGAATTCTTTTTGTTTAATTATTAATCATACGCTCCATAATTGTTATGATGCTTTTTTTCTTAAATTCCTAAACAAGATAAGGAAAAAATATAAATGGTCATAAAAAAAAAGTTTGGACTGAGAACGCCAAACCCTTTAGAGGTTTTACTATACTGGCCTAACTAGTACTGTCATCCTGACTTGGAGTTTTTCACTCTCCAGACAATGACCCCGAAAATGTTCCACAGTGTAATTAAAATAGTTAATAATGAACAATGACATCATTTGTCTCTTCCAATAACCGAATCGTACTTTGTGAATATTGATTAGAATTAACTATGTCTGTCCGTCCGTCCGTTTAGTGTGACATAAATCTAAAAGTTTTTCTAAAGATAATTTCTTTTTTGGAAATTCTAGAAAGTATTTAGAAAAAAAAACATTAAAAATAACGAAATCTTAATGTAATTCTAAAAATTAGTTCTCACAATCTGGCATATCTGTATTAATGCTTTATGTGTAACAGCAGCTCATTGAAATTGTTTTTAAATAAAAATAAAATTGTTATGTGTTTGAGTAACTGAAAAAGTTTAAACGTTAAACTGATTTCACTCGGATAGTTTACATATGTATGTAAGTATGTACTTATATATACATATTTACTTATGTTTTTTTTTTTTCTTTTTGATAACGTTTTATCATTGATGCTCAAAATGTTGTGAATATGTAGAATATTTTTCTTACCACAATTTTTTTGTAAGCGGATGTGGTTAACATACCGATAGTAAAAATATTTATGTATCAATTTTATATTGAAGAGTATGACCATAAACTGGAAGTTTAATATTGATTTCAAAAAATTTACATATAAAGTTACAAATACCATTTCAATGATAAATTCGAAAAATTTTAATACACTTCATCTTATAATTCTCATAAATATTATTTTCTGTGTTAAGATCAAGTTAAGTGTTAATTAAGCATAACGCTTTTAAGGGAAGCTGAAAAATCAATATATCTGTGGTCACAAGCGATAACCGCCTAAGTCGACTTAAGAACGATTTGAGTTATGTATGCTGTCATATTCTATGCTGTTATATTTACGTGAAATCCCCATTTCTCTCACACTTTTTGTTAAAAAGTTATTAATGAAAACATTATTTGACCTAAGTCGTAATAAAGCCCCATTACATTTTTATAAACAGTTATTTTTCTCGAAAGACTGATATTAACCGATTCAAGTTATGTATACTGTCATATTCTAGTAAAAAATCTTTATATTTACGTGAAATCCACATTTCTCTAACACTTTTTGTTAAAAAGATATTAATACAAATATTCTGACCTAAGTCGTAATGAAGCCCCATTACATTTATATAAAAAGCTATTTTTCTCAAAAGCATGATTTTCGAGTTAGGCTGTTATTGCTTGTGACCACAGATATAAAAATTTAAAAAACACGGAAAATTGTTTAAATAAATTTAAAGTTCAAAGAGATACTTTTCAGCAAAACTAATTCTACCTGAAGTATGACAGAAAGACGGACTCAGAAAATTATATCTAATCTCAACTAAGCCTTTTTCAATTGGGAAACGGTGTAGTATTTCAGAAAACATGAATTAATTTTCAGAAACTATCAATTGTATTTCAGAAAATATCAATTGATTTACAAAAAGTATCAATTTTATTTCAGAAAACATCAATTGATTTTCAGAAACTATTAATTATGTTTCAACACTAATTTTCAGACATGATCAATCATATCTCAGAAAGTAAGAAATGTATTTCAGAACAAATAAAATTTAATTTCAGATTCCCCAGCATACCAGTGAATCTTGCCTAGAAATCTATCGAGAAAAAATGGCATATATTAGAAAGACATACACGAATACCTAAGGACTTTCTTTTTCAATTATTGGCATTTTGCATTAAAGACACAAGATATTTCAAATTTGAAGATAAAATATATGAGCAACTTAAAGGTATTCCAATGGGTTCACCAGCCTCACCAGTAATTGCTGATATTTTAATGGAAGAACTACTAGATGCTTCGATGGACCAAATGGAGAAAAAATCAAGAATTTTTACAAAATATGTGGACGATATATTTGGAATTATAAAAAAGGACTATGTTTCAGATACTCTTAATATTTTAAATTCATTTAATCGACAAATCCAATTTACAATGAAAGAAGAAATTGATGGAAAATTACCTTATCTTGATTCGATAATATTAAGAAAAGGGACCTTATTAAAACTAAACTGGTACCAGAAGCCAACATCGTCAAGCAGATTAATGAACTTTTACTCGAAACACCCAAAGCGAATAATTTTTTTTTTTTATTATTTATTAGCCAACACTCAGGGGATGCCCCCTACAGATGCAGTGCATTGTGTTGATCTCAGGAAAATAGGTTATGGAAAGGACGAAACAGGGAGTAGCGTTTGTGGATATTTGACTTAAATTTTATTATAACATTATAACTGTCAGGAAAGACCTCTGCGGGGAGTTTATTCCACATACGGCTAGTTCGACTGATAAACGAATTCTCTCTGTAATGCGTTGTGTGGCTACCTGGACAATAACTACAAACGGATGTGATTTACTAGAGAAGCGGGTAGAGCGAACCGAAACTATAAACTATGGAATAAGTTCGCTTATCTCAGAAGAACATTTCCCATGGTAGTATCTATAGAACAGTGCTACACAACCCACATTCCGACGGTGTTCCAATGAATCAATAGAATTGGATACCCTACTGTCATTGATGAGCGCCAACGCCCTCCTTTGCACACGGTCCAGTAGCTCCAAAATAGACTTCGAAGCCCCTGCCCATATATGGGAGTTGTATTCCATTTTCGATCGGATGTAAGTGGTATAGATTTTAAGGAGATCAGAAGGAGTGAAGTAATTTTTGCAACGTTTTAGAAAATCAAGACACTTGAATGGTTTTTTCGACACTTGAAAAACATGCTCGTGCCAACGAACATCACATTGAATTCTCATGCCTAGAACATCAAGAGTATCCGACTCCTCAATACCTATACCACCCATATATACAGATGACATTGTGGAATCCATGGCCCTATGGATCAACATACAGCACTAAGTCTTCACCGCATTAAAATCAACCTATTCGCTTCACCCCACTCGGAGATTGTTCACAGGTCTTGATTGAGTGTGCCATTCCTTGTCTGCCTTTTGCCCCCAACCTCCAAGAGGCTTGGCCTACAATTAAAGGAAAATGAATGACAAATGCTGCTGTCATCTGCGAAAGAGTATATAGAGTTAAAAGTATGACAAAGAAGGTCATTCACAAAGTTAAGGAAAAGAGAAGGAGAAAGAACGGAACCTTGGGGTACGCCTGAATTAAGCTGAAACTCATTGGATGAGATCCCATCAATAACAACACGTATTGTTCGATCTCTGAGAAAACTCGATATAAATCGAGAGAAGTCATTACCGACTCCAAATGCAATAACCTTTGATATCAATGCATAGTGCCACACACGATCGAATGCCTTGGAAATATCTAGAGCAACCACTTTACTTTCGCCAAAATTGCGCATGGATCGACTCCAGCGCTCAAAAAGTAGAGCTAACAGGTCTCCCGTGGAACGATTTCTACGGAAGCCATACTGACGATCATTAATAACTGAGTTGGCCTTTAGGTAGTTCACAAGATGGAAATTGGTCATGCTCTCCATCACTTTTGAGAGTGCAGAACAGATTGCAATTGGACGTTAATTTTCAGGGTTATTAGCCGCACCCTTTTTAGGGATTGGTTGGACATTAGCAACCTTCCAGCAAGAGGGAATGACTCCCGCACGGTACGAAAGGCTGAAGAGGTTGGCCAATGGACTGGCTAGCGTCGAAGAGCACTATATTTATGTTGGTTGGCCAATGTAGTTGTTTATTATATTTATATTTATTTTAGCTAGTAAGGCCTAAAGTTCTTTATGTAATTAAAAATGCATTTAATCCATATTTTCCCAACGTTTCGTGAATGTTATGTTCACTTTATCAAGGGATTCGTCTATTTAAATTAAAAGAAAAATATATTTAACAACAATTGCAAAAACTTTTACCACAAACAATTATGACTTACAGTAAGAAAAAATGTTTTCATTACATTGAACAATAATTTGTGGTAGACAAACATAAAACAGTAAACATGAAAATTATATCAAACACAAACTTAAAAATTATATCACAGTTTAATTATAATATTGCAACACTGTTTCAGCACCAGTGCTAGTATACCATCCGTTCCGGAGTCTGTTGAGATCCGAAAGAACCTTTTTAACACAGCAATAAATTTTATTAGTAGAGTTTTAGATATTAGTGACAAAGATTTTCACAAATCAAATATTATCTCTATCAAGAATATTTTAATAATGAATGATTTCCCAAACAAAGCTATTAATGACTTAATAAAATTCGTGACCAATAAAAGACCTGGGACGGACAATGAGGAACAGAGACAAATTTACAAATCAATTACTTACGTTCCAAAATACTCAGAACGGTTCAAAAAGTCCAATATTTATGACAAAGAGAAGTACAATTTAGCATTTAAAACACACAATACGGTTAACAAACTTTTTAGCAGAACAAAATCTAGGATAAACAAGGATGAAAAGTCGAATTTAGTATATAAGATTAGTTGTAATGGGGACAAGTCCAGCGTATGCCAGAAGGTATATGTTGGTACGACGAGGACAAAATTAAAAACTAGACTATCATCACATAAATCAGATATAAGATTAAAGGAAAAACCATTACCCAAGAAAAATTTCGTAATAGCAGCTCATTGATTTTTGCATTTCCAATAATGACCTACCCCTGCCCACTGCATTACATCTAAAGTGAAAATAAGGCGTTACTAATAATGTTTATACAGCAACTTATATTTCATGCCAGCTCCTTGTATACTGCATTACTTTCAAAGTGAAAATAATGAGTTACTAGGCAACTAGCTACCTCCAATGACATCCCCGTGTTAAAATAATGAGCTTATCAGGCAAACTTCAACCAGTTACTTCTCCTTCTAAAACCCATTATTTGGTAATGTTTTTTTTTTCCCTGGGTAGAGCAAAAAACAGCATTTGCTGCCCGCTGTGCAATAACGGGACACACTCCAAAGTTTGACGATGTTGAAATATTAAAAGAAGAAACTAACAATGGGAGAAGGTTTACTTTAGAAATGCTACGTATTATTGATGTACCTTCTGAAAAGAGACTAAATTACAAGAGCGACACTGAGAAATGTGCTCAAATACATATATCGACACACAATAAGACAACATAGAAAGTTTAAGTAAATATTAGTTTGACAAAAATCAACACTAGGACTATACCACATAATTATTTTTAAGAAAAATGTAATTAATTTTTTTTTTTTTGTTAAAACATTTTTTGTTTACTATTTTTGTGCTTTTGTGTTATTTATATTGTTTTTTGTGTTATAGATTTCCCTGAGGATGACCAACAAAGTTGGTCGAAATATTGGAAAATAAAATATTAAAATATATTATATATAAAAAAATCGTTTACAATTTTTTTTATAAAAAAAAATTTTTATTTCGTAATGACCTCATGCCGAACAATTTTATACTATCAAATCAATTGATACTTTTTTAAATAACATGTAGTTTTATTTGACAAAAAAAAAACATATAAATTTATTTCATGTCTTAATTCTTATAAATAGCATTTTCTGTAAATAATATTTGGAAGGTTTATTTGTTTTTGTCCTCTTCTTTGTTTTAATTTATAGTAACTGCCAGTTCAACAAACAAACACACACTCACAAAAAAATAATTAAATATTTTATATTGATCCAACATGTTTTTTCGACACAATAAATAAAATTTTTTTATCATTTAAATTTAAAAAAATAACATTTATTTTGTATTCAAAAAATTCTTGCCATTTTTTTAAGAGACAGGCACAACTTTTTTCAAAATGTCCATAATGTAACTTTTTTTGAGGGAGGGCAAATTGAAATAAATTTCAAACTAATTGAATTTTTTTTATAACAGAAACAAATTACCAACAATAAACTTTATTACACTAAAAACTTAAAAAAAAAATTGAAAAACAGATAGGCAAACCTACTTTAATTTACGAATACATTTATGTTAAAAAAAAAGTAAAAAATAAAATTAAACGTCAAATTAAAAAGAATAAAATAAAACAAGTCTCGAAGTCTTAGGTACAACCATACTGAGGTTAAAACAGCACATAGAAAATATATGAATTGAATTTGAATCAGATTGTTATGCCCTTATAGCACGCAGATATGAAAAAAGTTTTTGTTCAACGGAGTTGAACTATAATTCATGAACCATTGATTATTTCCTACTTCAGCAAATCAAGATGGACCAATTTTCTCTAATGAAATCTTCAAAATTAATTAAATTGAAATTTGTTCCCCTTTTTAATCAATTAATTATACCCTCCACTCCAGTGTGCAGAGGGTATATACAAGTTTGTCATTCCATTTGTAATAATTAAAAAAAAATTTTGGACCCCATAAAATATATATATTTGTGATCCTTATAACAACCGGAGTTGATATAGCGATGTCCGTCTGTCCGTCTGTGGAAATCACGATGACGGCATCAATCGGGCAGCTAGGGTACTCGCTACATAAAAAATGATTCATTAGCATCCTGAAAAGTTTGCTATTTAAAATCGTCCAAATCGGTCGATTAGGGCCCGAGATTTGAATGAAGAACTAAAAAAAGTCTTGAAAAAAATATAGTTTTCTATGTTGTTCTTGTCACGATCACGCCCTTGTCACGATCACGCCCTTACAGTGATCATTTTTAGTGAGAATGATTCACCAAATTCATGGGAAGATTTCTATTTCGAAAATCATTAAAATCGGTGGAACAGGTCCAGGGAAATCTCTGAAAAAGTAAAAAAAAAAAATGAAAAATATGATGTTTCTATATTGTTCTTGTTGTTATTCTAAATGTTGTGTTGTTGTCATAGCTGGACTTGTTGTTTTTGTGGTCGTTGTGGTAATAATATAATAAAAACTAACCCTTTGTACATTTTTTTATTAACTCTGGTAGAAAATTTTAAAAGTTTCCATTGTTTTGGCATCACTGAAAAAATTTGTTAGGTCATTTCTGTTATTACCACGAGCCTGCCTGCAAAATTTCAGTTCGAATGGGTCACGGGAAAGGGGTTAAATCGATTCAAAAATTTTTCGACAAGCAGACACTACGAGTTAATATATGCAAAGGTAGTAAAAATTCACCAGCATCTAATGCAAATAATGCTAAAATACCTAGTAGTTAATAAAAAGAAAACAATGTAAATTTAGCAAAAAAAAATTTTATGTATAAATTTATTTAAAGAGAAAAACACAAAAATAACGTTTGATGTTGTATTTTTTGTGTGTAATATTTACACATACATACATACATGAACATATTAAATAATACAAATAATATACATATATTATATATATGTATATCCATAACAACTGCATGTTAGAAATAAATCGGTATATTATTTTATTTACATAAAATTCTGCAATAATTTGTTGTGGGGAAAATACATTTCTTTTGCATTAACAGAGTGTCACTTCATTTTGCTCAGCGTGGCTATGCCACAGTAGATGGCGCCACAATTTTTGTTTGTTCTAATTAGCTTTGCAATAGTTATTTCTATTTTAACATGAATGTTAATATTTTCAACTGGATATCATACAGAACAATGTTGAGAGTAAACACGGGCTGGTCTTTTCTTTCATACTTTTTTTCATAATTCTTTTACAAATATGAACATAAGTTTGGCATATTAACTTTTTGTTGTCTTTACAAAATAGAGTTACCGAGTTCATCAATGAGTTTTTTGCTTTCAAAACAGTTCTACATAGTTATATAGAATTATTATTCAGCTTTACCTACAAAATATCTGATTGCGATTACATCTAATTTTTAAAAATTGTTTATAATTACTAAAGCATTATTATTCACATAAATACAAAATTTCACTTTTTAAATATTCCATTTAAATTTAGGAAAATATCAATTCTAAAAACTGGAATTAAAATTTTCAATTATAAATTAGAAAATATTAATTAAATTTCAGAAAATCATATCAAAACGTCGGAAAAAATAATTTTAAATTTAGAAGACATCAATTGCATCTTTAATATATAAATTTTATTCGTTAAACACAAATTGAAATTCCAAAAAAAACACCAAATAAATTTAAAAAATGTTTACATTTAAAAAAAATATTGGCATTGGCATAATAGCTTTTCAGTAACTACTTTTAACGATAGTCGAATCGTTAAAAAAAGAAAATTGCAAAATTATCAGTAAAATTTTTAAACGATATTCGCTATTGTTAAAGTCAGCTGTTGTTGTTATCTAAACGACAACCATTTTTGAGTTGTTTATTCAATCGAAAAAAACTTAAATTTTTAGGTTGAAATGTCGTCATACATAAATAAATAAAAATCTTAAAATAGTGAAAATATTTTGCTTCTATTAAAAAACTTTTTTATATAAATAAAAAAATTAAATAGCATATTCAATTCATTATTTCATTTTCAAATAAATAAACAGAAATATTAGTAAAAACATAAATAGAGATGTTAAACATAAACAAACACGAAGTAATTTGTTTTTTTCTATTCTTCTTTGTGTTTTTCGCTTATTTTGACAGAGATGCCACTCGTTTACAATTTAAATAAATAGAAAAATAGATTTGTCGACTGTCGTTATGATGTATGTACTTAGTGAATCACTTAATCCTTAGTGCAAACAACAATAGCTGTCGATATATTTTGCGATTGTCGGATCGTTGAAATTTACAGAATCGCATACAGAAAACATTAATTTAAATTCAATGAATTTTAGACAACCTCAAATGATATTTAAGAATTGCGAACATAAAAATTGTTACATAAATAAACGTAACTTGATGAGAATTTTATTTATATATAAATTTTCACAATTTTTTTTTGGATGAAAATTTTGAAGTTTTTCAGAAAATAAAGATAACAAATTATTTTATTTAAAATGATTGGGAAATTTGGTTTTTTGCGCTTGGCATACTTAATTTAATTATTTATTATTATAAATTTATTCTCTATGTTTTCCAAATATGGCAATATTTTAATAAAAAAGTTGAGAGAGCTTTTTTTGGTTATTGTTTTGTTACTCCATCCGATCTATATGGCCGCAATGAAAAAATATTTCGCCAGTTAAAAGAAACTATACAGCCATCTCCAATTAGCACGATTTAATGCATATAGCCACCCTACACAACCATTACCTTTGCAATGGAGGTTAGGGAGAGCTATTTAATTAGCAAAAACTAAATTAAACGAGAAGTTATGTCATGCATATAGGAAACGCATGCATATAGGTATATAACCTAAATGCATGCCGATCAGCAACCACAATGACCAAAAAGCAAACACCGAAATAAATCCGAAATAATAGAAAAGACGAAAACCAACCCAAAGAATTTGCTGAAATAATTTGGTATTAAGTTTAACAAATTGTTTACTTTTTCCAATATTTTGTTTACATTTATTATCAATACTCAAACCGAGGTGGAGGGTATCAAAGATTCGGCACAGCCGAATTTAACACTCTTACTTGTTTTATTTAAAATTAACTCAGTTGAAAAGTATTTGATTTAACTACAAATTGTTAACGTTAAAATTGTATGACTCTACCAAATTAATAGTACGTTTGCTTTTTTTAAAAGCATTTGCATTTGCCCATCGCTGTACTTCATTAAGATCTGCATTGAATTTTTTGATATTTCCATGTCCTTTATTGTTAAACATCATTTATCCTTTAACAGTTTTTTAATCACCTGCTTAACTTTTACTTCTTTTAAATGCCTTGATTTTACTTCAATGCCTGTAGCATTGTAATGAATATTCTATTTTCGTGTTTGTTTTTGTTTTATTTTTAAATTTATTTTATAGAACAACAACTTAACACACTAACATATTAAATGAAGAGTGAATCAACGATTTCAGGTTAACGACCATTGAAGTATTTGAAAAAGGGAAGCACTTATATGTTTTAAAGGATTTTTTTCAAAAATTTTGTACTAACACCCTGAAGATTTTTCTATGGGAAGGCCTCCTAAAACGTATACTTCCAAATTTGTCTGTTTAACTAAAAACAAGTTCTTTAGAATCTGAAAAATTTCGACAACTTCGACACTGATTAATCTCTGGTTTTCATGGATAACCACGTATATCCATTTCTCTAAATTTTGAAGTATTGATGCCAAATTGCTTAATTTTTAACGTTTTTTATATGGGTCTTAAAATAATTTGAATGCACATTTGTACACCAATTCGGGCTTTTTTACCCAGAAAATATCTTTAAAATTCCAATCCCATAATTTCAAAATGGATCTTCTGAAAACTTTGAGATTACGAGATATTTTTTAAGAAAAATTATCTTAACGAAATACTGCTGATATTTAAATATATCCTTCTGAAAAGAAAAGAAAACTCTTACATTCTAAGAGATTTCCCAACAGAAAATGGCTTTAGAAACTAAAAGATTTTCAGTAGGAAATATAGTAAATAATTTTTAAATCAATTCTTATGTTATACCCATAAATAAGTACCACCTTTATATGCCTGTCATTGTGTGTAAGGCATGATAGAAACACTGCAACGAACATTCACATTTCACTCAGATTCCTTTTAAAATAAATATCAAACTTTTCACACAACAAGAACGACAGCGATATGAATTGCTCTAAATGTTCTAAATGAAAATGGCCTAAATAAAGTGACATATTCACATGGAAATGCTTTTAAATCTTAATAAATTTTGCAAATAAATTTGGCATTTAATATCAACTGTCGTAACAATTGAAGGCTGGAAAGAAATCAAATTATTTCTACAACAAACAAGTAAAATAGTTATCTCGCGGTCTAGGTCGACTATACGATACCCTAAACTAAACCAAAATTATGTTTCCAGGTATATTTTGCCTGCAAATAATTTAAGTTCTTATTGGATGTGATTATTTTTTGGGGACTTGATCCGTTCATGAAAAAAATGTGTCATATTTCTGAGGTTTTCTGGAATAACAGCGAATCACATAAAATCAAAGTTTTCAGGAGAGTCGAAAAACGTTTTGTTTAAAATGTCGGGCTGGGCATGTTATATAAAACTAAATTTTAGTTATGTTGTTTCAACATAGAAAAGAGTCGCAATTTGGTATCATAAACTCAGAATATGGAGAAAATGACATACGCGATTAGTCCTGAAAATCACATATTTGTCAGGCTTGAAATAGATTTTATTGAATATCGGTACTATGACTAAAAAATTATTCCCAATTATTCATTTTTGGAATGATCTTATTATGTATTCAATATAGCAGGGATGGCCAGTTATACTAACTTTTTGAAAACAATACATATATACATATTTATAGATACTAGCAGATTCCAGTGCTCGAAATTCGAGTGCAATTTCTAGGTAACTTTATTTCTCAACTTAACCAATTCATAAACCAACACTTTTTTAATTTATTATTATTATTATTGTGTTAGTAGCAACTTTAAATGCAATTTACTCGAAATAAGGAAAAAAAATTAAAAATCTGTAAATCTGGTGAACAGCTAAAAAGAAATACCTTTCAAATAATATATGTTTGGTGAATATCGGGATAAAATGGTAGAACAAAACATCGGTAACAAGAAATCGCCTAGCCTTTTTATATATAGATGTAGGATTAATCTAATTTTAAATTGAATCAGTTTAAATCTTATATTTAAAGTGGAATAGTTTTTTTTTCTATCTGGTATCTAATTTTAAAGCTAATCAGTTTAAAGTAAAAATTTTTGCTGGTATAGTTTAATAGGCGTACATGTGTGACTCAATATTTTTTTTTTTAAATTCCTTTAGTTAAATTGTGGTCAAATTTGTGAAAATTATATGTAAAAAAAAAATAATAAGTGATTATGAGGTCTGGAAAACGAAAATATGTGAAAACGATAACGGGAAATTTAAGGCGGATTGGGAAGAGGATTTTGTTTTTGTAGGGAGAAATGGAAAACTGATGTGACTGATATGTGAAGTAATGTTGTCACAACTCAAGGTCAGTAATCTAAAACGCTATTACGACATAAATCACTGTTCTTTCAATCAAGAATATCCTGCTGGTAGCGAGATATGCCAAACGAATATATTGTCTTTAAAAACAAAACGTAATAACAAAACCAATGTTATGCCAATTTTTATTAAAGAGGCAGATGTAACAACAGTAGCGGTATTTATTATGGCAAAACGCACCTACACAGAAGGAGAGTCCATAAAAAAAATATTGCTAGATTATTTCTGCTTTAGATCCAGGAAATAAAAAATTGTATAAATTGATTGATCAAATTCCTGCATCCAAACATACTACGGAAAGTCGATTTCTGTTATTAGCGATGATATCATAAGTAGCTTGCAAACTGATGTGACAAACTGCTCAGCACTGAGTCTAACCCTAGACGCATCCGCAGGCATTGAAGATAAACTACAACTTGCGATATTTGTTCGTTATGTAACAAATAATGTAGACGTTTAAGAAGAACTAGTAGACCTTGTTGCTCTGACGGATACTCCCAAAGGTTCAGATATAAAAACGACATTGATGCTATACTTGAAAAACTTTCTGTACCCATTAAAAAGCTGGTCAATTTTGCAACGATGGCGCCCCATCTATGAGGGGTGATACTAAAGGGCTCTTGAGGCTTATAAGTGCTGACGCATTATATCCTAATTTTATCCCAGTCCATTGCATTATTAATATGGAACACCTGGTAGCCAAATATTTGAAATATGGACGTAGTTATGAAAATCGTCAAGTGCCAAAACTCATCGACAATTCAAAGTCTTTATACAAGAAATAGAAAACGATGAGCTTCCAGATTTCTTTCAGTGAGCAATGTTCTAATGTTCAATGGTTGCTAGATATGGCATTTTTCACAGATATTTTTCGAGAAAGATCTGGTTTCTAAAACTTTAATTCACTTCACATGTATCAGTAAAACTTTACAAGCTTCACATACTAGCAGAAGAGATAAGCGATAGATTCCGCGATTTAACAGCACTTCAGCCATCATTTATATTTTTGGAAAATCATTTCTTGTCGACATTTTGAAGAATGGTAGTACTGTATTACCGCTGGACATAGGAGCTGTAGAATTAGAGCTACTGGAGCTACAAGAAGATGAAGGGTTGAAGCAAGTAAAACAGAATAATTGTTCAAATATTGACTTTTGGAAACAGGTTCCGTAACAGAAATATCCTAAAATCAAAGATTGTGAACTGTATTATCGGTACTTCGTATTCTTGCGAGTCGTTGTATTCAACACTTTAATTTGTTAAAAATAAGTATCGGTCTGTTTTAACTGATAAAATTGTGCGAACTGCCATAATAGGTCATCAACCAAACTTTAAGCGACTAACTGCTAAAGTGGACAATACCCTTAAGGCATCAAAATCTAATTCCTAAACATTTTCTGTTTATGTCAAAGTTTCTATAATTTTGTTATAATTTTTTTATGTTTTGTCTAAATTTGTAACAAATTTGTAACAAATAATTTTTTTTATACATTTAATTAAAAAATTAATTTTTTTCTATTTATTCTATCAAAAAATTTTTCTTATAGAATTATTAAATGTAGTCTATAAGAGTTACTCCAATCGACTTTAAGAGCCGCACGCGGCTTGCGTTAGATTACACTGTACAATAGCCCTTCTGGGGGGTCAGAAATTTCAAGTCAGGGTGAAAGTACTAGGACAGTATAGTAATACGTCTATAGGGTTTGGCGTTCTCAGGCCAAATCAAGTTGGACTAAGTTTATAAAAAAATTTAAATTGTTTAAAGTTTTTGTATACACTTTTTTCATAACCTAACATATTTAGAACGTATGATTACTATTAATTAGTATACTAGTATACGTATGTGTGATATTTTTAATAATAAATTTAACATCAGAATTTTGTATTCTATTTCTTATACGGATATATAAATAAAAAAAATATTTATTTAAGCCTTAGCTACAATTTTGTTGAAGAATGAAATGAAAAATCATCAATGGTTGTAGCTGAAGAACTAAGCAAACAAACACAAAAATATTGTGTCGACCTGTCCACAAATAAATTTCACAAGAATTTATTCGTAAACCATTTTAATCCTGTACCTGTCATTTTCATTGGTCATTTTAATACTTTTAGAAATATAACAAAACATTCAACTAAAAATGGTTTAAATTATCTGTAATGTTCTGGTTCTGTTGCAATAGTTTCATTTTGATGAGATGTGTTAAATTTAATTTCTTATCCTTGTTCCCATTAATGGAAGTAAATAATGTTCTTGAAACTTGAAACGTATCATTAACATTAGTAAATTTTCATTTAACTTAAAAGCAAGTTAAAGAAAAGTTCAATTTAAATTTTTGGCCGAAACGGAAAGCGAAATAATACTATGAACTTTTTGGCAGGTTTCCTACTGTTACGAAATTGAAATTGCAATATACTGGTATTGTCAACAAAAATAATATAAAAACTGCAAAACAACAACGATACAAGAAATTCTACAATTGTTAATGTTATCCTTTCATATTAAATATTCAAGAATATTCCAGCAAGGATGCTACAAAAATTCATGCTCTAATGACGTTTTTAAATCTTTAAATAACTTTCAAAAACATTTCCCTTGTGCCAAATTCAATTTTTTTTAAAGTAAATTTAGTATTAATGTCAATAAATCATTATTTTTTTTATTATTATAAATGTTTTTTGTCTTTATACCCTCCACTTTATATTGGTTCATTGGTAAGAAAATGATATAAGGAACTTATATTTGTAGGTGGAAATGGTATTGAAGTTAACACAAAACTAAACAAATTTTCTATTAGCCTAAATTGAATTTGTATGAGTGAAATTCTCGCAACCTATAGAAGAAAGTTTTATTCTTTTTGAAATATGTCTCTGCGATATGAACTTGCTAGAAAAAATATTCGTACACTTGAAGATGAAAATTGCAAATATTAATTAACTTTTACGATTAGCACATTGGGAATATTACTTGTTTTTCAAATTTTTTACTTAATTTTTATTAATTTTTTTGTTTACAACAACACAATTAGGGGAATCCCATGAATTATGCAACAACGCACAGTGGCGCCCTTAGAACAAATGAGGTTGCAAAAATCCAAATTTACATGTGCGCTTACGACAGTTTCAATAAACTCATCTTATAGGAAATTGTTCAAAGATTACAAATTTGCTATTATCATTAAAATCAGATTTTTAGTTTGGAAGATATAACCCTTCAAAGTGACCGATTTTTAGTTTAAAAAAATAACACACAATTTTTAGGCAATTTGGTCCAGTTACAGGTAGAATATAAAAAAATACTAGGTAACTAATCGTTTTTTTTTCTATGGATTTATGCAGTTATTCTGTATATTGTAGAAAAAAAAATTTGTTTGCTTTGTGGTTCTCCAGTTAAATTAACTATTTACAACTGTCTATTTTTTCCCTATTTTTCAATTTTGATGGAAAATAAAAAAAAAATGTATTTTTTATATCTGCCATATTTTCAAAACATGTTTTTTGATTATGGTATTACCAACGGAGTTGGTAAACTCGTAGATATTGACTCCTATAATGGATCAAATTGGATACATAAACATTTTAAAACAAAATTTAAAACAAAGTGGACCATAAGATATACGTGGCACAATGTCAAGCTATGGTTGCTCTACAATAATAAAAATCAATTGAAACCAACACCCAATGACCCGATCTTAATCGTATAGAGCTATTGTGGGATTTACCTCAAAGTAAATGTTAAAAATTCTAATTTTTGATGTGTGGGGAAAAATAAATAAAAGCATAATTTGAGATTGGTTAATTCGGAGCCCAATCGACTCCCAGAGGTCCTAAAGCGCAAAGGCTATCATACAAGTTACCAACTTAAGCAATATTTAAAGTAAATTTATTATTTTTTTTGTATTAATATATCATATTTTTTCCTACATGAAACTTGTTAAATGAAATACACATTAAATTAATTTTTAAAAAAAAGAAATTGCTCATAATTTGTTAGAATAATTTGTTAGAAAAAATTTAATTGAGCTTAGTTAATTTGTTAGAAAAAATTTAATTGAGCTTAGTTAATTTGTTCTTATTTTTTTCGTAGTAACAGTTATAGTTATAGATGTACGAATACTTTTACAAGCGAATGTACAGTTTATCAATAAAAAAAACTGTCTACTAAAGCTAATAAAATAACGTCTTCAGCCAGAAGAACTTGTTCTTATGTTGGTTGTAAAATAATATTGGAATGAAAACAGGCACTTTTTGCCTTCTGAAAGACAATAAACCTGAATAAAAAAAATGTCCCAGAGGCTAATTTTAGAATGTTTCTGATGGAAAAATATTTTTAATACGGCCATTTTTGTAATTATTAGACATATTTTGTAATTCCTTGGATTAACCTTTTTGATTTCATATAAAAAGAGGATTCATTGAATCAAAAGAAAAAAATAGCCAGATACAAGCCAAAAGCGCAAAACACTACCATAAAAAATTAAAAGCGCCAATTAGCATTATTTTAAAGGCGCTAAATGGATGCAACACGCTTTTTACGACGTTAAAAGGCGCTTAATATAACTTGAAAAGCGCTAAGTTGTCATAGCTGTGCTCAAAAAAAGCAAATAAGTTTTTTTTTTAAATTTCGAAGTATATTTCTAATTTTGTTAATATTTCTTCCTCTATTTTTTTTTTATTTGAACAAAATTTGGATTTATCCACTTCATTAGAAAATATTGTTAATATTGTCTTATAATTAGCAGAGCCCAGCCCTCGAAATTCGAGTGCAAATTTTAGGAAATGTTATTGTTTCATTTAATAAATAATTTTATAAGAGCCTAAAAGCAAGCTAATCAATTTTAGTTAATTCACAATTTAACACAAAATTAATAAACACACATACAGCATTGTATAGTTATACCCTATACCACTATGTTTGGGTATAATGACTGTGCTGCTGTTTGTAACTACCAAAAATATTTGACCTAGACCCATCTTTTATTATACCGATCGAATCAGAATCACTAACTGATTCCATTTAACAATGTCCGTCCGTCAGTCCGTCCGTCTGTGTGTCCATGTAAACCTTGTAATCAAACTGCAGGTCGGAAATATGAATATATTTTGATGAAATTTGGTATATATTCGGTCCATGTTCAGACCTAGTCCCCATACAAATGGCCCCTCTGAAATCGACATAAATTGCCATAAGATCCAAATTGTCATTTAGATCTTACTCAAATTGGGTTTGTATGTGTTTATTACATCCATTAATCAGTAGTCCAAAAATGATCCCTATGGGAGAACTCTTAGTCATAGGCCCCATATAGAGCTGCTTCCCGATCTTCACTTAAATCTATCAAAATACAAAAATATTACACTGATTCTTCTCAAATTTTGTTTGTATATATTTTTGCAAAATACAAAAGACTTTACCAAACATGGTCAGGATCGGTCCATTTTTGGGCCTAGTCCCCATATAGATATAGCATCCGATATGAACTTTTTCATATCTGCAGCCAAAAAAATTAATAAAAATCCCACTCAAATTTGGTTTAGAGATAGGGTCTCTAAACGCATGGTATAGGGTATCATATAGTCGGTCTAGACCGACTATAATTTTCTTACTTGTTTGAAGCTTAAATATGTTATGCATGTGTTATTAGCAACCTTAAATGCATTTTACTCAAAAAAAAAAAAAAATGTTCCAGAAGGTGCAAGTCTGCACATCCATCTGGTGTATGTTTGGTCACAATCGGTTATTAACTACAATTTTTATATGGGTCACAAGAAATCGCCTTGCCTATTATTATTATAGATGTGTAAATTTGTCGGTTCGGGATTATTCTAGATTATTTTAGGTTTTTAAAAATATAATGAAAATAAATCTGCAAATTAAATATGTACGAGGACATCTCTCACAGTTAATTAAAAATAGCATTGCTTCCGTCAACTACCATCTGGAACTAGACTACTGTCAATTTGTGGTTAGTAGCTATTCAAAATATAGATGGGTGCTCACAATGGATCATAAACGCAACCGTGCGACAACTTCAAAGGAGTGTTTGGCGTTCTTTGTTCAACTTCAATATGGATAAGATTTTTCTCCGTTTTAAAATGATGGATGTAACACGCATTACAATACACCAAACACAAAATATCAGTCAAAACAATGAGTTGTTGTTGGCCCACAAAGTCAGGGCGACAGTTTTTTGGGATGTACGCACCGCAAATTCTCATTAACTAACTTAAAAAGCGAAAAACAAGAAACGAAGAATGGCCAACTTATTTTATCGCATTTGACCAATAAGCGCATTTTCATCAAGACAAAACAGGGGTATTCACGTACGTAGTCACCATGGCAAAATTTTATGAATTATGCTACGAATTGCTCGCGCAGCTCCCATTTTCATACCTAAAGAAATAGCTCGGCGAAAATACATTTAGCTCCAACGATGAAATCATCGCATTTCGAGGACCTTGAGAAATTCCATTATTTGGCAGGGATAAAAAAATTGGAGCAACGTTGGACAAAGTGTATCGAGCTAGAGAAGACAATGTTGAAAACTATTTTTATTGTTGTCTTTCTTCAAAAAGTTACGGTTTTATTGATCTGCCCTAGTTTATCGAAGAAGCAAATTTAAATAAATCTATGAAATCAAACAAAAGAAAAATCCAATGATGTAAAGCCTATTCTAAATTTATAATGCGAAAGTTGTGGAAAATTAAATTAAGTGATATTTTATTCAAGATTCAGTCAGTCAGCAGTCAGCTGACCTGTGATATTCGTAATTATCAAATATGTGCTATTTATAACAACCTTTAATTTACCAAGATTTTCTTTTTTTTTATTTATTTAATAAACATGTATTTCACATTTATTTTTCAACATTTTCCCATTATTAGCACAAACTTTTTGCCACTTTCAATTCTCCTAAGTACCACTTGCAATTCAACATTATTTTGCAAACCTAATTAGTAATAATGACAGAAGTTGCTGTCAACTTATTAATTATTAAAAATAATTAATAATATACAAAAAATTGTTTATAAAACACATTTACCACATTTGGCCGCCTAAAATTTTATTTTCTCTATGCTGACTCTTCTACTCTCTAAACAAAACAAAACAAAATAAATGATGTTTTCATGAAAAAAATACAAAAATAACAAAAATCATAGTAGAAAAGACGATAGAGAACATTCATGCACGTTGGTATTAAAGTTGGCAAAATGCCCAAGAGCGTCAAACACATAACAAAAGTTTTCAAATGTGTTTAATGGTCAATGACATTATTCGTGTGACAGTAAAATGGAATGAAAGTTTAGTAATGGAAACATGAAAAATGCATCTTCTACTCTCAAATAAAGTTGAAAGTAATATCGACTTTCAGGGATGAATGATATCACGAACTGTAAATTGAAGAAATTCATAAACATTTTAGAAAAAAAAAATTTTTTTGTTTTTATTTAATAACAAAAATATTTTTAACAATTTCCCATAAAAATAATATTTATTTATAACATTTTCTAGGCCGACTATAGATTTCCATACACCATGAAATTAGGGAAAGAGTCTTAGGTCCCATCATGTTGAGGATAAGTAAACATAGAAAACAAAAACTAAGCGCATTAGAATGAGATTGCCTTATCGGATGATATTTGTATATAAAAACCAATTTTGTATAAAATCTATGGCACTTCTTTGTCTTGAGATAAATTAAAGTGAATATCGGGCAACAGTTTTATATGGTCATGCACAGTTTTTTTTTTATTTTTTTACTGATATATGTAAAACCACACAGAAAGCATAATTGACCAATATATTTATAACTAGCAGATTCCAAACCTCGAAATTCGAGCGCAAATTTTAGGAAATTTAATTTTTTCATTAAATAAAGACCCTAAAAGTATGCTAATCAATTATAAACAATTCACAAATCAACACAAAAAACAAACTCATTTTTATTACAAACACATTAACGAATTTAATAAACACACAGATTGCATTGTATAATTTTATGTATGTGGGAGTAGCAACTTTAAATGCAATTTACTCAAAATAAAGGAAAAAATTTTAAAATCTGTAAATTTGCAAATTGGCTAAAAAGAAATACCTTTCATATAATATACGTTTGGTCAAAATCGGAATAAAATGGTAGAACAAAACATCAGTCACAAGAAATCGCCTAGCCTATTAATATTATAGATGTGAATTTTATGGTAATTTAAGTCGAAGTTATAAGTAAAATCATAGCAGAACATTAGGGCTTTTCACTAAAAAGAAAATTTTTTTTTTATACCCTATACCACTATTTGGTTTGGGTATAATGACTTTGTGCTGCTGTTTGTAACAACCAAAAATATTTGACCTACACCCATCTTTAATTATACCGATCGAATCAGAATCACTTTCTGGTTCAATTTAACGATGTCCGTCCGTCCGTCCGTCTGTGTGTCCATGTAAAGCTTGTAATCAAACTACAGGTCGCAAATATGAATATATTTTGATGAAATTTCGTACATAAGCTTTTATCGGCCATAGGATGAACGCTATTGAAATTCGTGAAATTCGGTCCATGGTAAGACCTAGTCCCCATACAAATGACCTCTATGAAATCGACATAAATTGCCTTAAGATCCAAATTATCATATAGATCTCAGTCAAATTGGGTTTGTATGTGTTTATTATATCCACTAACCAGTAGTCCAAAAATAATCCCTATAGAACAATTCTTAGTCATAGGCCCCATATAGAGCTGCTTCCCGATCTTCACTTAAATCTATTAAAAAAACAAAAATATTGCACAGATTTTTCTCAAATTTGGTTTGTATATATTTTTTCAAAATATAAGTTTGTCAAATATGGTCAGGATCGGTCCATTTTTCGACCCAGTCCCCATATAAATATAGCACCCTATATGAACTTTTTCATATCTGCAGCCAAAAAAATGAATAACAATGCCACTAAAATTTGGTTTATGCTTATTTCCTATATTCAATTAGTTGAAACGAAGCGATAGGGTCTCTAAACCATGGTATAGGGTATCGTATAGTCGGTCTAGACCGACTATAATTTTCTTACTTGTTATTAATGCACCTCATATAAATTCGTATTTTTTGGAGGTCGATACGGATTTGCTGAAATCGGCTTTGCCAAAAAAACATGTTATGAAAACTTAAAAATAATTTTTTCTCTGGTTCTTTATTTTCACCGATAAATTGCTCCTGAAGAGTACCAGCTTAACCCTCCGATGAGTGACAGTTCTGAACTTCACGGCCGTGTGAAAAGGTCCCTACGGACCTTTTTTGTAAATCATGTTTTTTTCATATGAAAAATTTTTTTTTGATTTTTTTTTTTGTTTTTATTGTTTATAACTAAATTCTACATACAAAAATAACTTTTTCAATTTTTTTAATTTTTTTTTTTTTTTTGCTTGAATTTTCTTAAGACTATTATAAAAAAGTTTAAAATTATTGTTGTTGAGCGTGTACTTCTTGTCCCCCGCCCTGTGCACAAGTGTTGCAGCGATGTAAAAGTGTGCTATGTTCTCCGCAAACAGCGTTGCCGCAGCCGAAGCAGTATGCCCGCGTTTTCCGCTGCCGCCCGTACTCAGAACGGCAAAGGCGACATGACGGTCTACTTGACCTAGCCGCAAACGACGGAGCATTGCCTTCCATCGGTCTTGGTAATACCTGAAATGAAAAGAAAAATAAAAAACAAATAAATATATATTCTATTCTTGAATTTGAAGATGTTTTTCTTACCCTGACATCGAATGCTTCCATCGCATTGCGTATCCTTGGATATGAGGTTATATGGGGTTCTTCAGGGCACGTTCTTCGATATTTGGTGTGGCCAATTGTTTCGTTAGCAGTAACAAGAACGACCGCCGTCTGTCACTCCTTTTTATAGGCTTCATTTCGTTGTAAATCGTAAAAGCAGCCAATGCAGCGACGTCCAGCATATTATAAAACATGGCCAACGGCCATCGTTGTGTTGCTCTTTTGCAGCTGTAAGTGCCTAGCATTTGATCCATGGTATCAACGCCGCATTTGTTGGCGTTGTAATCTAATATGGCATAGGGCTCCGCTTCTCGGTTTGCTCGTCAACGAGGCAGGTGTAGTGCATTGTGGAGAGCACGTTCACCACTTTATTTTTTTTCGGCACGTATGAGCATAACGCTATATCCCCTTCGTTGAACCCAATTAATGTACTATTGATGGTGCGCTTCGGGTTCTTCTTGAACTCCTGTGGAATGAATGTTTTGTTGTAGCGCACTGTACCAACATATGCGGTCTTCCTCCTCAACAAAATACGCGCCAAGTCAAGAGTGGTAAAGAAATTATCCGCGTATATAGTACGGCCAGCATCTAATATTTTTCCACAAGATCCAGCACTACGTTCTGCCCTTGGTTTATCTCCCGTTGTTGGTTTGGCAGTTTTCCAGAATATATCATTCCCTTCACAGGATAATAACTCTGTGAGTCGCATAACCACCATACTTTCAAACCATACTTAGCTGGCTTTGACGGAATGTATTGTGTGAAGCGGGTCCGGCCTCTGTAAGGGAACAACTGCTCATCAACAGTTAGTGCTTCATGAGGAGTGTAAGCTGCTGCCAAGTTATGTTGCAACATTTGCCAAATATCGTCAATAGCCGCAGCTTTGCTGTTGATGAGTCGCTGTTGTCGAGTATTTCCATTGTCGAATCGAATAAATTTCTTTATACACATGAAGCGATCGTACGACAACGCAGCTTTGTATATTGGGCAACGCGTCGCGCCCCATAATTCCATAGCTGGTTCATGGTTTGATCTTGTGAGTCCAGCATACAAAAGAATAGCTACAAAGGCGTCAAACTCTTTCACTGTCACTGGCTTCCACTCCTTTTTCTTCGTGGGATTCGCCAAATTCCATGCAGCTGTAACCTCCCTGCCTTTACGATTTGTTTCACGTAGCACTAAGTGTATTATTTCCTCTGTCATGATTGAACGCATTATTGTATAGGGGTCGTGTATATTTCCTGTTGGTCCTGGTTTCTTTCTTGTGAAGTCGACCACGTTATGATTACGAGTGCGTGATGTTGGTGGTGCTTTTTTACTCCATTGGGTGCCATCTTTACCAATATAGTAACTTTCATTCGTTTCCTGTCCATCATTTTCTTCCTCTTCATCATCGTCGTCATCAGTATCTTCATTTAGCTCGACGTATCCTTCAGTTTCGGCATCTGACTCTTCAGCAGGTTGGTATGTGCGATCTTCATCATCCTCAACTTCATAATTATCAATTGCAGCAATATCAATTTCTTCATCCATGTCTTCGTCCATAAAATCAGCAAATCTACTATCAGCTGCACGCCTTTCATCCGCAGTCATTTGCTGGTAACGTGTACTACGGCGTACAACAATTTCAGCAACGTCCAAATTACTTGCATCTGCCATATTTATATTTTTGTTTCTATCACACACGATTTTACTTTTCGCTGTCTAAACTTTGACTGATTTGGTTTACGAAACTACAAGTTCTTTTATACTCTTTCGTACGTCTACCTAAACTCAAAGACATTAGGGATGATGATAAAAACAAAAAGTTCTAAGAAAAAATTCTAAGAACAAAAATACTAAGAACAAAAAATACTAAGAACAAAATACTAAGAACAAAAAATTCCAAGAACAAAATACTAAGAACAAAAAATTCGAAGAACAAAATACTAAGAAGAAAAAATTCTAAGAACTGGTTTATTGCTAGTAGTATAAAATTAGAATAATGTGCCTTTCCTTGAAAGCAATAAAGTTCATGTCTTCGAATTTTTCTTAGAATTTTTTGTTTTTATCATCATCCCTAATGTCTTTGAGTTTAGGTCTTTGTGTTCACAACAAGTAAATTATGTGTTCAAACAATAAAAAAATTATAATGATGCCCAAAAACATACATTTATTAGTGAAACTCAGTACAAGGTCCATACGGACCTATTCACACGTCCGCGTACTATTCTCACTAAAACCTCAATAGCTCCTAAAGTAATGATCCGATCGGCTAGATTTTTTTTCCAAAAGATGCGCAACAAAATACTCTTGGAATACAGAGTAACTTTGGGGGGGGGGGGGGGGGGTTGTAGTGGCCGAAGTAGGAGTTATTTCAGTTTGAAAAGGCAAAGAGGTCCCTAGGGACCTTCTCACTCATCGGAGGGTTAATAAAAACAAATAAGAAAATTATAGTCGGTCTAGATCAATCAATTTGATCCAACTATTTAGATGTAGAAAATAAACATAAACCAAGTTTGAATGCTATATTTATATATGGACTAGGCCGAAAAATGGACCGATCCTGACCATATTTGTTAAGGTCACTTATTATTTGCAAAAACCAAACTTGAGAAAAATCTGTGCTATATTTTTGTTTTTTGATAGATTTGAGTGGAGATCGGGAATCAGCCTCATATGGACGCTATGACTAAGAATTGTCATATAGAGTTTATTTTTAGACTACTGGATAAATGGATGTTATAAACATACACAAACCCAATTTGACCAAACTATATGATAATTTTGATATTATGGCAATTTAAGTCGATCTCATAGGGGTCATTTGTATAAGGACTAGATCTGAACATGAACCGATTTTCACTAATTGCAATTTCGTTCATCCTATGGCCGATAGAAGCTTATATACTAAATTTCATCAAAATATATTTGCGACCTGTAGTTTGATTACAAGGTTTACATGGACACACAGGCGGTAGGATGGATATCGCTAAATCGACTCAGGTCAAATATTTTTGGTAGTTACAAACATCAGCACAAAGTCATTAAACCCTAACCACATAGTGTTTTAGGGTATACAAATTATCCACGGTAAAAATTATTTATTTAAAGGCCACTTTGATGAACTTAAAAGTAAAAAATTAAAATTAATATTTCCAAAGTTGAAATCTCAGTTACTCGAGAAATTGTCAATATTTGAACACATAGTGTTTTAGGGTATACAAATTATCCACGGTAAAAATTATTTATTTAAAGGCCACTTTGATGAACTTAAAAGTAAAAAATTAAAATTAATATTTCCAAAGTTGAAATCTCAGTTACTCGAGAAATTGTCAATATTTGAAGGTAAAATTTTATAACACTTTCAGAGTCGAATGTCTCGATTGTGTACATGTAAACATTGAAATCAAACTGCAGGTCGCAAATTTTATACATAAGCTTTTGTTGGTGTAAGAAAGGTTGGTATTGAAATTAGTGAGAATTGGTGTCTGTTCAGCAGGGAGTTTCACCAAAATGATCTGCCATAGAAAAAAGACCAACAAATTTTTTTAATTAAAAAATCAGTCTGATTTTTTCTTTTTTTAGCACTTTATTTTGATTCCTTTTAATTGTACAAGGAAATTCTTGTCCATTAGTTAGTTTTGCAGTTCCTTGTTTTGAGTTTCAATTCAAAAATTCTTAAATATATAAATAGGACTGATGGGTCCTTCCACAAAATGTAGATTTCCATCATCCGCCAATGAGCCAGAACTCCAGATCAGTACTTGGGATTTAACATTGTAATTACAGCACACATTCTCCCTACCATACGAGCCAACATAATTCCTCAGGACTTTTTGCCTGTTTCTTGGTTGTACGAGTAAGCAATGTTAAGGCCCCTTCACCTACTTATTATCATCAGTTAAAAGTTTTAGCCAAAAATTTCGGAACCAATCCCTTTAGTATTAAGATGTCTTTTGATTTGTCTTTTTTATTACATGGAGTATTCCAATTTACCTTCCTTCTCACATATTTGTTGCCAAGCAGTAAAAAAAAATTTTTTTTTTTTTTTGTTCAATTCGATTTTTATTTTTCAGAAACTTCAATAATTTTGGTTAGTAAGACAATAATATAAATAGTTTTTCCGTTAAATAATATAATTTTTATAAAAACAAAATAACGCAACTACAGAAATATTTTAGGTATTAATGATAAAAACGATGTATACTTATAAAATAAACACTAAAAACATAAGATTTATGTAACATAAAAAAAAGTTGAAATGTCTTACAAGTCACAAAACTTGTTATATGTATATCCTCAAGCAAAACTATAAATAATAAAAAAGTAAAATATAAAAAAAATACATCATATAATGGCCACTTTACTTTTTGTTAATACATATAGGAAAACAAAGGGATAAATAAGATATGCTGCCATGACTTTGCTGCACTTGGTTGCAAATTGAGTCTGACAAAAATATGCTACGTTTTTAATTTTCTTTCTTTCGGACAACTACAACCTGACATATGTACATATGTATGTATATGAAGTGTACTTTTAATATGTGGTCGTTTGTCTAGATAACTGATTGGCTTAGTTGGGGTTTATTTTGTGTTGTTATGTTGTAGTTCCATTAGGCTTTAGTTCTTTGTCTGGCATAATCTAAAGCAGCTTCTAGTATACGTTTTTCCAGTATTCGATATTCCAATATCATCTTTGAAATATAACCCTTTTTGCGATGTTTACCACCTCTTTCTGTATTTACAGCTAATAGTGATTCATCTTGCAAAAGGGTTGTTGGAAATACACGCAATAATAACATGAGACGTGTTTGTAAATACTGCCATGTTTTTGTCTCCAATTCTGTTTCCAATGCACAATCAATGTGCAATAAATCAATAGCCCGCTCCGACTGTATCCAATGGTCCAATTGTGCTTCATTCATATTGAAGACACGCACAAACGCCAACAATTCGGCAGAGATGTATACGGGTGCAGGTAAAACTTTTAGTGCACTCGTTTTCGGTATAGTCAGGAGTTGTAACAATTTGTCTCGTTTTTCAAATAATGGATCCGATGAACTTAAACCAAGTTTAATGGCCACACTATCTCTGGGATTTGAGGCAATAATGAAACTGTTATGAGAAAGACACAAGAAGAAATTAAATTAAATTAAATAAAATTAATTTAAATGCATGTCACAAGAAAAGTGAATTTTATGCAAAAAAAAAAAAAATAAAATAAAAGCAGCTTCTTTCTAAAAAAAAATGTTACCATTCCCAAGAGAGTGAGTGAGAGATCTGGTTGAGAAGCTAAAGGGTGTAAACGAATTTATTTTACATATTCACAGTCTAGTAAATAAACTGAACAACCCCTATAACTTTTTTGAATTCTGTGATATCTCAAGAATATGAAACCAAGCAGGTTTATAGTTCAAAGTGAACGGTGAAATATTGCTCAAAAATAAAAAAAAATAAAAAAAAAATTGTTCGACAATATTTCAGCAATCGAACTTCTAACCAAACCAAAAAAAACTGGATCTGGAAGACATTCTTGATTTATTGACCGTAAATTAGTAAAAATTATGAAGAAAAATTTGACAAAAAAAAAAAAATACTAAAACTAAAAAAGCGATGAAAAAATATAAGCTGAGACCACATGTAAAAAACAGAGATTATTAACTGAGAAAATTTTTAAAAACATTGCATCATTTTGGATGACGAATAATATGTATAGAAAAATTTCTACCAACATCCAGACAAATAATATTATAAGGGCTACTTCTGGGGATGGATAAAACGTATATCGTCACCTTAAAGACCAAACAACCTATCAGCAGTTTTCAAAAGTTTACAGGAGAGAGAAAAACGTTATAAAATTGAAACTATTTTTTTTTTTTTTAATTAATCAACACTCAGGGGATGCCCCCTACCGATGCAGTGCATTGTGTTGATCTGAGGAAAATAAGTTTAAGGAGGAAAGAGGGAGTATGTTCATTTTTTTTTTTTTTTTTTTTTTTTTTGCAGCGACAGACCAAAGCCTCTGGTGGGAATCGAACCCACGACCCCCCGCATGATAGGCGAGCACGCTACCTACTCACCTACCGGGGCGCTTTGCAATATTGACACGAAAATTATATATTCTTAATTTGGTAATAGCTTGGTTCTTTGTAATATTAGGCGTTCAAAATTTTGCATACATATGCGTTATGATATAGGGAATAATATTAAATAAAAATTTTTGCTGATAGGTTGTTTGGTCTTTAAGGTGACGATATACAAGTACCAAAAAAGATAAATTTCCCAAGGGCATTTAGTTCAGTAAGGAATTTAACAAAAATACCAATATTAAAGAATGAATCCAGTAAAGCTAATTGCTCTTGTATAAGAAACGCTATATTCCACAAATAATCTGGACAGAGTTGGAAATTATCCATTACTACCCAAGACTCACACTAGAATGATTCAAAATAAATATGGATAAATTTATATGAAAAGATATCAAGCCCTTCATTGTCCAGAGTTGTGATTGATAGATAAATTTTGGCTATATAGTTTAACATATCCAAAGAAAAATTCTTAAAGATGTTTAAAATTATAAAAAACTATACGTAACTTGGACAATGCTGTAAAAAAGCTGTAAGAAACAGAGTCCAAAGAGTAAACAAGGTTTAAATTTGTAAATGTCTTTCTTTATCATGTAACTAAATTGTGACTTTAATTTGACTTAATAAAATTTTGAAATTATCTTGTTCATTTGTGGTATTACTACAATGTTTAACCCTGATCCACCTTTTATTACATCGATCGACTCAGAATCACTTTCTGAGTCGATTTAATAATGTCTGTCCATCCATCTTATAATCAAATTACTGGTCTCAAATATGAATATATTTTGACGAAATTTGTATATAAGCTTTTATCGGCCCCTATCAGGCCGAAGAAAATTGTCATAGGATCCAGCTTATCATAAATGTACATGTCGATAAAATTTGTTATATGTGTGTGCATTATACCCACTAATCAGTAGTCCAAAAATAAACCCCGTAGGACAATTTTCAGTCATAGTCCCCATATAAAGCTGATTCCCGATCTTCACTTAAATCTATCAGAAAACAAAAATAGGGCAGAATTTTTTTTTTTAATTTGGTTTATATATGTTTTGAGAAAAGTAAGTGACACTACTTAATATAATCATGATGGTTCATTTCTTGACCTGGACGTCATATGGAAATAACATCAGACATTCATTTTTTTTAGTCATTACAAAGACAACAAGTTGTTTCTAAGGCATTTAAAGACTACACATACTACAAAAAAATATACAAACAACATGAAATTTATATTATAATCAGCGCTCGCGCTGATCTCTTATGGCTGAACGGCAACCGCTATAGAACAGACCAAAATAGGTTATGTTCTGTATGCAATATGAATGAAAAGGAAACACTACTGTATTTTCCAGAAAAGTGCCCGGTATTAAATGAATCAATAACGATACTCAAGGTTAACGGACGATGATATGTTTGATATTTATAATGGTGACGCTGTCGAGAATTGGTTTCCATTATATAATTACATGATTACATTCTTCTTTGTTTTTTTTTATTGAATGTTCAATATGTGCTATAAAAAATCCAAACGGCTTTAAACTCTTTATAGTATTTACTTATTTTAAGAATAATATTGTAAGATTTAAAATTAAAAAGAAATAAATAAAGAATCTACACTACTACTACACACAACTACACTATATGAAATTTTTAATATCTGCACGCCACATATTATTTTCTATATCAAGTTATTGTCTCAGCAAATTTTGATCCAAGTTGGTCTACATCAACTAACGGGTGATTTTTTTGAGGTTAGGATTTTCATGCATTAGTATTTGACAGATCACGTGGGATTTCAGACATGGTGTCAAAGAGAAAGATGCTCAGTATGCTTTGACATTTCATCATGAATAGACTTACTAACGAGCAACGCTTGCAAATCATTGAATTTTATTACCAAAATCAGTGTTCGGTTCGAAATGTGTTTCGCGCTTTACGTCCGATTTATGGTCTACATAATCGACCAAGTGAGCAAACAATTAATGCGATTGTGACCAAGTTTCGCACTCAGTTTACTTTATTGGACATTAAACCAACCACACGAATGCGTACAGTGCGTGCAGAAGAGAATATTGCGTCTGTTTCTGAGAGTGTTACTGAAGACCGTGAAATGTCGATTCGTCGCCGTTCGCAGCAATTGGGTTTGTGTTATTCGACCACATGGAAGATTTTACGCAAAGATCTTGGTGTAAAACCGTATAAAATACAGCTCGTGCAAGAACTGAAGCCGAACGATCTGCCACAACGTCTAATTTTCAGTGAATGGGCTCTAGAAAAGTTGGCAGAAAATCCGCTTTTTTATCGACAAATTTTGTTCAGCGATGAGGCTCATTTCTGGTTGAATGGCTTCGTAAATAAGCAAAATTGCCGTATTTGGAGTGAAGAGCAACCAGAAGCCGTTCAAGAACTGCCCATGCATCCCGAAAAATGCACTGTTTGGTGTGGTTTGTACGCTGGTGGAATCATTGGACCGTATTTTTTCAAAGATGCTGTTGGACGCAACGTTACGGTGAATGGCGATCGCTATCGTTCGATGCTAACAAACTTTTTGTTGCCAAAAATGGAAGAACTGAACTTGGTTGACATGTGGTTTCAACAAGATGGCGCTACATGCCACACAGCTCGCGATTCTATGGCCATTTTGAGGGAAAACTTCGGAGAACAATTCATCTCAAGAAATGGACCGGTAAGTTGGCCACCAAGATCATGCGATTTGACGCCTTTAGACTATTTTTTGTGGGGCTACGTCAAGTCTAAAGTCTACAGAAATAAGCCAGCAACTATTCCAGCTTTGGAAGACAACATTTCCGAAGAAATTCGGGCTATTCCGGCCGAAATGCTCGAAAAAGTTGCCCAAAATTGGACTTTCCGAATGGACCACGTAAGACGCAGCCGCGGTCAACATTTAAATGAAATTATCTTCAAAAAGTAAATGTCATGGACCAATCTAACGTTTCAAATAAAGAACCGATGAGATTTTGCAAATTTTATGCGTTTTTTTTTAAAAAAAAGTTATCAAGCTCTTAAAAAATCACCCGGTATAATATTCTTACTTGTTTCTAATGTTATTACTTTTAAAGTTGTAAACAAAATAATATGTAAAATTTTTTTCGTTTACACTCTTTATTTGCAAATCTTGTTTTCAAATATTTTCAAAATTTTATATTGTTTCTTCTTCTTTTGAAAAAAAAAAACATTTTTACAACAATTAATTCATTATCGCATTACATATTTGCATTTTAATTCAAACTAGAACTCTTAATAAAAATTGTGATCGAGGAATTACAATTTTATTGAAAAGAATAACTTTCAAAACGTACCCATTATGAATCATTAATTCAGCATTTGTACGATCGCCATAGTCAATGAATATCTGTTCGTTCTTTTTGAAATTAGTTTGAGCACTACTTTCAACTTGTTGCGTTTCCATATTATAGAATGAAGTAATTGTGCCATGACGATGATTAGCCATATCCCAAAACGGTATCAATGCCGTGATAGTTGCGGAGGTTTCTCCTTCTGGGATCTCACCAAAACGTGGTATTAAATTTTCACGAGTCATAACTGTTGAAACAGCCCATCTAAAACGAATACAAAATGCAAATCAAAATTAATTAATTAATGATGAAACAGCATAAATATGATTTTGTAAAACTATTAAATATTTTCAAGCAAAAATAATTACACACAAAAAGTTATTTAACGAATTTGGGGTTTTTTCCTTCCCCCATATTAAAAATGAGGCCAAACATAAATTTCCGTTTTAAGTCTTCATACAAGAGAAACTTTTTGTTATTACTTTTATTTAATTTAAAGTTGGTTTTGTTTAAAAGTGGCCTAAGGCCATGTTTAAATTTTTGATGTTTTTACACTTGATATTGTTTTACGTACGTAGGTATTTTAATAAGCAAAATACTAAAGGAAAAAGTTAAGTTAACTTTAACATAACCACAGCAAATATTCAAAGTTTATAATCAACGCATAGACTTTGGTTTGTTAAGCAACATCATCACTGACATTAACATCCTTGTCCCTATTACCATCGCCATCAACAATTTTCTTTTTCTTCTTCTTTTCTAGCATAGTGGTTTTTATTCTCAAACCATTAAATAATTTCCTCTGGAAAATCAACAATTAAGCTAAAGCTAAAAAAACAGCATCAACTGTCCACTGCTTCTGTTCCTAATCTTTTAAGTCACAATATAATAAAAGCAAATGATGCTTAAAACTCCATCAAGAATCCACCGCTTATAAGAAGCCTTGAGTTTGAAATTATAAGAAAATTAGATGTGTTTCCATTACTTTTGCTTTTTCAAAGCGTTTATAACATGACCAACTACTTATTGTCAACCAAACCATTGGGAAGAAATCAAAGCTCATGCTGCCAATTAAATCACAAGTATGCATTTGAGATCTTATAGTCCAAAATATTTTTTGATGGTCGGTCGATTTTATCCAAAAACAAAAAAAGTTTTTATTTATTTTTTTATTTAAGGTCGAGGCGACGACGACGACTACAACGAATTAAAGAATATGGGTGATTATTAAACTTATAACTTTAAAGACCTTAAAATTAAAAATTTCGTTTTTCCTTAGTTCAAACCTCAAAACTGGAGAAACATGCAATGTGTGTGCATACAATTAAATACAATCTGTCTCTTGTTACATTAGAAGAAATTTAAAAAACAAAAAATTACACTGAAATTTTTTACCAAAATATGAAAATTATTACAAAGGCCTACTTAAAGCATTTAATTTCTCGCCCAAATATTGCGAATTTCTCAAGTAATTGAGGTCTGAGCTTGGGTAATACTTAATTTTTATTTTTAATACTTTTAGTGGCCTGGTACACTTCAGAAGTGATTTATCTGGTTTTATGGAAATAAAGCACCAGCTTTTGTCGGCCATAGGATGATCACTATTAAAATCGGTGAAAATCGGTATATGTTCAGAGCGAGTCCTCATACAAATATTGCTAATAGCCAAATTAGCATAGACATCTATAGCAAATTTGGTTTCTAATTGTTAATTGCACTAATAAATCAGCAGTCGTAAAATAAACTCCCTTCGACTATTTTTAGTCATAGTACCGATATAAAGCTGCTTCCCGATCTTCACATAAACCCACAAAAAGCAAAAAAAAAAATTACATAGATTTTACTCAAATTTATGTATGTTTTTGAGAAATACAAGTGATTCTAAATCGATTCGGCCTAGTCCACATATAAAAAGAGCGTGTGCTATAAACTTTTTCATATCTGCAGTCCTCCAATTCCTCGTGGGCGTAGGATAGTAGGAGTATACTGTCTTTCTTATATTAAAAATTCTTGTTAATATTATTATTTAAGCGTGGGTCTATTTGTTTCATTTGGAACAATTCGAATTTCAATTATAGATTTATTCAATTCAATTCTTTTATTTACTATATAATATTACATGTCATGTTTAAATTTATCTTAAATACTAAAGAGTTTAGGTACGATCCTTTTCTACTTTATCTATAAATTAATAGGCTAAGCGATTTCTTGTGACTGATGTTTTGTTCTACCGTTTTATCCCGATTTTGACCAAACGTATATTATTTGAAAGGTATTTCTTTTTAGCCGTTTTGCAGATTTACAGATTTTTAAATTTTTTCCTTTATTTGGAGTAAATTGCATTTAAAGCTGCTACTAACACATATATAAAATTATACAATGCTTATTAAATTTGTTAATGTGTTTGTTATAAAAATGAGTTTGTATTTTGTGTTGATTTGTGAATTGGCTATAATTGATTAGTATACCTTTAGGGTCTTTATTTAATGAAAAAATAAAATTTCCTAGAGTTTGCGCTCGAATTTCGAGGGCTGCAATCTGCTAGTTATAAATAAACTACTAATAATTTGAGCACAAAAATGAGCAATATACTTAGCATGGGAGGGAAAATTTACAAGAACAGGTTCGAGTTCAGTTATATTTTAAACACGACTTTTAAACACGACTTAAAATATAACTGAACTCGAACCTGTTTATTGTACATGTTCTATTTTTTCTTACTACACGAGCCACAACACGACTTAAAATATAACTGAACTCGAAACTGTTTATTGAACATGTTCTGTTTTTTTTTTTTTTTCAGTACACGTACCAGAACATGAACTTCAAATAAAGCAACACTCAAAAATGTGTGCTTTATGTGTGATTGAAACAAAAAGTACGTGATACAAAAATGTTCGTGTAAATAACGAAATATTAAAACGAACACAGTCATGGTTGTGTTGGGCACCGAAGAAAATTTAAAAACAAACATAATTGATATGAAAATAAAAATATGTGTGTGTTGGTCTAAGTTATGTTTGTTTACATATATGTACGAGTTTTTTATTCAGTGTGTGTTTTTTTCTTAACTCTGATTTTTTCTAATGAGTATAGCGACGCCTCCTCCTCCTCTATTATCACGATCACATCTGTAGCAGTAAGATTCATCATGTCGAATTGAAATATTTTTATTTAGCCATGTCTCTGATAGTAGGCAAACAAGAATATTGTTATTTATTAGAAAATTAAAAAGCTCGTCTTTTTTGCGACGTATGCTTCTGGCATTTCATGATATTATATTAATATTTGCCATTAGAATATAAATTTACATGCAAGGCTTGTTATCACCTCGAATTGGTCTGCACGAGTCTTACAGTTTTTCAGACTGCTTATTAACTCCATGGTAAGGGTTTTTATTTCTTGTATCGAAAATAAATTAACTATTATTGTTGTTGCTGAAATTCTGTTGGTTGTTCCAATTATTACCATTTTCAGGAGTACTCTGGTTTAGAGTGTTTGGGCAACTTACGTTATATTGAACAGGGTTACTGTGATAGGCTTTTCTACTAGCAGAATAATTATTTCTACGAATATTATGTGTTCTTGGAAGAGTACGCTGTCTTATTTGCAAGTAGTTTGCTCTGTTGGGATAATCAGGAGACATGGCTTTGTGATTGCCGTTACAGTTTGCACATTTCACAAAAGTTGCATTACATTCCGCTAACTTGTGGTTACCAGCACATTTCACACAAAATGTTTTCACTTTGCAACGGCATTTGGCAATTGTAACACTGCGTAATTTTCGTTCTGTTGGGTGCTTGAAATTCCCACCTAACTTTAACATACTCGAATACCGATTGATATTTTCTCAATTCTTTAATAGTAATTGACTTTCTTTGGAAATAAACAACATATATTATTTGTTCATTATTATTTTGCTTTACCCTAGATACTAGTTTTGCATCTAAACATAACAACCCCTTCTTGATAAGAGCGTTTTTAATTTCTGATGGATCTTGTTTATCAAGTCCCAATAATATTGTTTTGTATGGTTTCTTATTTTTAGTGCCATATGTGAAATACTCAAACTTATTACAAAGACCTTTACAAATTATATCAAAATCATTTTTGTTATTACAAAAAAGTTTCAATCCTAATGAATTTTTCCGAATTGAATATTCGCTAATTTTAAGATTTTTACATAATTCATGAATATTTTCAATTTTACATTTGATAATAGTAATTGGTGGAATGTAGATTTTCGGGCTTTTTTCCAAAATAACTTCGTCTTGGTACTCGTCTTCAATTGTTTGAAGTGGATGAAAATAATTTTGGTTTTCAACTCCTTTAGTTGAATTGTCGACTTTTGTTCTTTTATTATTCATTGTTTTAAGTTATACCTCGATGAGGCTGTAACATTGTTCTCACGTGTAGTTTTATTTTTTGTTTTTATTTTTTTAAGTTAGAAAGTAAAACTTGACTAACGATTGTAATATTTTTGTTTGTTTGTTTGTTTTGTTGTTAAACTCGCAATAGAATAACTCAATAGCTAGAGACGTCTGATCACATATCACATTAAAGAGCAGTAAACAACTGATAGATTTAAAGGGTCCGCCAAATAACTTTTTTTTTTGAAAATGTTATAAAAAAAAACTACTGCATATTATCTCAAATTTCTTTTTTTATTTGAAAGTACAATCCTTCCGGTTAATAATGGAAAATAATTTTATTGAAATGGCTGCCTCGGCTGGCCATGCAGTAGCCTACACGATCGGTCCAATTTTTAAGCACATTATCGATTGTGTGCAGCTGTATTTCACCAATGGCTTCACGAATATTGTCCTTTAAAGCGTCAATTGTCTCTGGCTTGTTGGCGTAACACTTATCTTTGAGGGCACCCCACAAATAATAGTCCAACGGTGTCAGATAGCAGCTCCGAGGTGGCCAAACGACATCAGGTCTGCGGCTGATAATGCGATCTTCAAAAACAGGGCGCAAAACATCGAGTGTAGCTTCGGCTGTGTGGCACGTAACGCCGTCCTGTTGAAACCAAATGTTGCCAATATCCTCCTCTTCAATTTTTGTGAACAAAAATTCGTTCAACATGGCCCGATAACGATCGACATTGGCTGTAACGGCTACTCCTTGGTCATTTTCGAAGAAAAATGGCCCAATTATGCCTCTGGACCAAAATCCGGACCAAACAGTGACTCGTTTTGGTTGTATCGGCTTTCTGCCACAGCAGCAATATTCTCGGGTGTACGCACTGTTTTTGGCTTTTCACGCTTTGGTTTATCGATGAGGATGCCAGTTTCTTTCACTTTTTTCACAAGATAACGAACATACGGAGCTGATGGTGCTTCTCTTCTTCCAAAATCCGTAGGCAATTTTCGCACACATTCTGCAACATTACCATGATTTTCAAAGTAATGTCGCAATATTTCCCAGCGTTGTTCAAGCGTATACACAACCACATTCGTTGAGCGGAAGGATAAAACTAATTGTCCGTCAAATCAGACATGAGCTAAGTGTTACCATTTACGAAATAAGCGCTAGTTGAAAAAAAAAACGTTAGATGGCGGAACCTTTATATCCGATTAATTTTAACAACAATCGTTGGTGTCGTTATAGTTAGTCCAAATTAACACGTAATTGGTGGAAGAAGAAAACTGCCTTTATGGCCTATATGATAAAAAAAAAATGATGCTCTTCCAAAATAGTCCGAACTCAAGTTGCCGATGTTTTAATAGTCTATTGATGGACGATAATTACCATGAATCCAGTTTATATTTAAAAATCCAAGTTCATCAATCATCACTCCAGGTTCATTTTAATTAAAAAGATCATATATTTAAATTTTTACTATCGACAAACAAAACACTTTTATATAGTCCAAAGCATGTGACGATGATTTCGAAATAGAACTTAAATTAAAAGAGAACTTAAATTTTGAATCATTTTACATTTCATCTTTGGATGCTTTTATAGCCAAATTAAACAAAATTATTGATCACTTAGTGATCAAACGTGAGTGATTTCATATCCCAGATCTGGGATAATTTTTAATAAACTAAAAGTAAAAAAATCGTACTCTTCGATTTTTAAAATTTTTTTTATTTTTAGTTTATTTTATAAAAACATACAACCAGCTTTCAATATTTACAATTTATGTTATTTATGACATTTGCACGTCAACACGAATATATATCACAAAATTAATGGAATAACAAACTATTCCAATTGCAATTTTGTAAAATTCAACAGCAAGTACCATCTATGTATCACTTATAGCAAACAACTGCAGGGGCTCTGGTTATTTTTTTTTTTTTTTTTTTTTTTTAATTCTTAACGCAAAGGGTTGTTGAATTAGCTGAAAAAATTTGATGTCATAATCTTTTCACCAATACACTCATACATCACACCGTTTTTGTCTTACTTCTTACGCTGTTTTTGTGATTGTATTGTGAAATCGATTTTTACCTCCCTGAGCGTATAGAGTCAACCTTAATCACAAGACTTCAAACTAAATATTTGAAGAAAAACCTTCTAAACTATGTATCTTTTTCAGAACTCTATTTTATTATTTTCAAAAATTTGTTGGTCACATTACTTCAAATAACAACAACTAGATTTTATAATTAGCATGGTTAAAAAGGCCAATGTCTGTTCTCATTTATAAGAATAAACATCCAAACATTATAAAAACAATAATGTTATGCCTGAAAGTATGCAACAAATATTTTGAAAAAAATTTAAAAGAAGGTATGCTGTAAAATTTTTTTTATTCATCTTCTAAGCAATTTCATTTAGTTTTAGTTTTAATTTAGGTTATCTAACTTTCGATTAAGATCTTACATTTTCTATTTATAAAACAAACCTCAAGGTTTCTTAGGTACTTTAAAACAAAAATACTCGCATCCACATTCACACATTTTTATAAAAACAATGAAAAGTGGTAACTTTGATTTTTCTATTCATTTAATTAAATTATACTGAACAATTTTCAATTATAGAAGAACATAAACATCGAAAATATTTGGGTTCCAGTTTAAAGACTTTTGAAAATAATTCATATAAAAGTTTTTTTCATTTCTTTATTTCACTTTGTAAGAATTTTGTTGAAAAGTTATTGCGGTGAAAAAGGAAAGACTATTTGTTATATCCTATATGTTTGTTTTGTTCTAATATTCTCTTTTCAAGGAGGTTGAGAGCTAAATTAATTTTTCTTAAGACAATGAACATGTTTCGCAATGAAAATAGTTTGTTAAAAAATTTGCGTTGATAATAAATTCTTAAGAACAAGTGGAAATACAAAAAGAGTGAACTTAACAAGTAAGATAGTTTATTCTTCTTTTGTTTTAACTAAAAATTTATGACAAGGCTTTACTTTTTTAAATGGAAATTCTTAAATTAGATAATTAAATAATAAAAAAAAGTAGATTTTAAGATAATTTCTTTAACATCTGAATATATTTCCTTTGGCCGAATCGCTATTATTGTTGGTGAAATTAGGTGCAGTCCCCATACAAATGCCCTCTATTATATTTAACAAATTCACTTTATAGTTATTTATTATATCCTGTAGAACAATTTTTAGTAATAGACCCCATATGAAACTGCTAACTGCTACCCAATCTTCACTACACTCTTTCAAAAGAAAGAAAAAACCCATAAATTTTTCTTAAATTGGTTTTGTTGTTTTTCTTAAATATATTCTTTCGATCTAGTCCACTTATAAAAGATCAACCACGTCTGCAGCCAAAAAAAAAGGATAACAACAATTCATCAGTTTAGTTGAACCTAAGGCTCTAGACCGACTTATTACTTTCTTAATTGTTTTTTTAATTGTTTCATATTTTCCCATAGAAAGAAACTTCCTAAAAAATAAACGCCTTTAAAGAGACTAGCAGATTCCAACCCTCGAAATTCGAGTGCAAATTCTAGGAAATTTTTTTTTACCCTAAAGGTATGCTAATCAATTATAGCCAATTCACAAATCAACACAAAAAACAAACTCATTTTTATTACAAACACATTAACAAATTTAATAAACACACACATTGCATTGTATAATTTTATGTATGTGTTAGTAGCAACTTTAAATGCAATTTACTCAAAATAAAGGGAAAAATTTAAAAATCTGTAAATCTGCAAAATGACTAAAAAAAAACATCTTTCAAATAATATACGTTTGGTCAAAATCGGGATAAAACGGTAGAACAAAACATCGGTCACAAGAAATCGCCTAGTCTATTAATATTATAGATTCTTTGATTATAATTTAACTCAATTATTTGATTAGTTTTAACTTAGTTCCGCTAAGTTAATTTAATTTAAGCGACTTATAAATATAGCATCGCCTGAAATCTTGCCATTTGAATAGATGCATTTTCCAATAGACTATCCTGCAAAGTAGTAATAATTTCAACGACATCGTCAGAGTCATCGTCACCCTCATCAGTTTCAATTTATTTGCTTTTTTTTACTTTTTTTTTTTTTTTTTTTTTTTTGCTTTCTTACTGCAATTAACCTGCATTCATGTGTATGTGTGATTTAATTTAAAATCTAAAAAATCTAACTCTCACGTTGCAGCTTAAGTGGAACATCATTCATCATTCTATTGATGTTGTTGCTAACGTAAATGCTGTTAACGTTGTTGTTGTTGTTGTCAATATAGTATGTAGTGGTTGTTGATGCTGTTGTTGCTGGGGAATTCATGAGAATATGTTTTGTGTTTTTGGTGCTCACATAACTACAGCGACTACAAACGAATGACTTAGTTCTTGCTAACAAACTAACAAAACTGATGATGTTGAGGTTGTTTGTTGCTTGTGTTGCCACTTTTACACTTCAACTATTGACTTAATAAAGGAAGCATAACGCACACATAAAACCAACAAACAACAAAACAACAAAACAACTGTTACCAAATAGCACTTTATAAACATAAAGTATTTCTAGACACACTTATATTCATACACACACACATAAACACACACACACACACACATACACACTCATAAACACATTTAATAGACTGTCGGTTTAAACTTGTATAAAGTTTTAATATACAAACATAAAAAAAAATTTACATAGTACGCACTTTATAAATGCATGAGTACTACAGTTCTAGGCATGAATGTATGTGCGAGTGAGTAGGTATGAGTATGAGCATGTGTATGTATGAATGTATATAAATAACAACAAGTGCTATTGAATATTCAAACATCATCAAAGAACACAGTTACAGAAATAGTTTAAAAATTTATGCAATTTCACAATCAGCTAACAATAAATAGAATATCTTTGTAATGGACCAGATATTCGGAGATGTAAATTCTTAGTTAGAAATGTCTAGCGTTTTATTGTTTCTACGAAAATTCAAATAAGTAATTCTTGATTTTTTTCACCTCATCGTTCATTATTAGTTCTAATTCCCTCGATACTGGGATAATCTGTAGATAGAGAGCTGTTTGGTGTTGAAAATGAATCAGTGAGCTTTCTGTGTTATCGACATAACTTATAATCTAAAAAAATAACATTGAAACCTATATATTCAGAGGCACAATTTTCTTTAAGCTTTATTATATTTGTTTCGGGTATCGAAATTTTTTGTTGATGCGATTTAGAACTTCCAGTTAATCTAAAAGAAAGATGTGGCATTGAAAACAAGTATGAAATAAGAGAATTAAAGACAGACTAGTCGGTCCAATATTTCGATATTCTTTGAATATCATCTTCAGGGATTGTTTTAAAATTTTACATAAATCTGTGGTTTTCTAGAATAACCGCGTATGTCATAAAATCAAAATGTTCAGGAGAGCCAAGAAACGTTATATTTGTAATTAGGGGTTCGATATAAAGTTTTTAGAGCTTTTTATTTAACAGTCATGTAGATATGGGCAATAAATACTTTATATAAAATTTTGAGTCAAAAATCTTCAGAGGAATAGATCCTAGAGATGGACGAAAAAAACAATATGTAAATAACACTTATGTCGATAAACGTCGTTTTCTTTGAAAAAGAAAACTACCAAAGCAACCACCCATGTAGACATAAGTTGTTGTTGCTTGAAAAATGGATTTTTTTGTTCGTCAACAAAAAGTGAACGGGACTTGGGATAAGAATATAACAACGTATCAAGAATAATAGTGACAAAAAATAACTGAAATAAACACACAAGTTTTTATAAGTGGTTATTAACTGAAAAATAATCCAAAATTATTTTGCATTTTTTTCATTAATAACAACATATGTCGCTATGTGTCGTTTTCTGAGAAAATAATTTGTCAGCGATCAAAAAACATAGGTTGACATACGTCGTTAGTGCTGCAAATTAATTTAATAAACCTTTAAGTCGTTATATAAAGAAAAAACTCAGAAATGGTCAATATTTAAAAAAAAAAAAAATTAAAACATAGAAAGAGCGTTAAAAATATATATTTGGAATCGTTAACTCAAAACTGGCAGAAATGGACATACGCGGTTATTCCAGAAAACCACAGAAATATCAAACTTAAATCTATTGTTCCACCTTCGTCATATAATATTAAACTCGAAATATTGGATATTAATAAATAACTTTTATCAAAATCAGACCTCGAGCTCAAATATTTAATTCTTATTTTATTGTTTTTTGATAAATTTTAGTGCAGATCGGGGAACAGATTTATATGGTGATATGGCTAAGTATTGTCTTACAGTGAATTAATGGTTGTAATAAATATATTAATTAATGGTTGTAATAAATATATACAAACCAAGTTTAAACGAAATCTATATGATAATTGGGATCTTATGACAAAATAAGTCGATTGCACTAGGTCTGAACATGCACCGATTTTCACCAAATTCAATAGCGTTCATTCTTAAAGCTTATATACTAAATTTCTTCAACATATAATCATATTTGAGACCTGTAATTTGATTACAAGGTTTACATGTACATACAGATGGACGGACAGGCGGCCTAAGGGACATCGCTAAATCGACTCAAAAAGTGAATCTGAGTCGATCGATATAATTGAAGGTGGGTCTAGCTCAAATATTTCTGACAGTTACAAGCATCAGCACAAACGCTGATGTTTGTAAAAGTAGGAAAGGTATAGTAGGCATATACCGACTATATGATACCTTATAAAGTCAAATCCCATTAATGGACATAGAAAATAATTATAAAATATAGAATTTGTAAAATATGTAAAAGTTAATTTCGGGAGTGATAATTATATGGCAACTAGGTCCGACAATAGATCTATCATTACCATATTCAGTAAAGTAACTTTATGTAAAAAAAAAAAAAAAAAACATACAAACCGAAGTTCAGCAAAATATTGTGAAAAAGCTTTATATGAGGACTATGATTTATTTTTGAACTGATAAGTAGTTGATGTAAAGTTATATATTTATTGTTAAATTAAGAAAATTGTACCCTTAATCAATCCGAAATTAGGTTTCGATCTTTATCACAATTTGGTTGCCAAAAGAAAAAACCCCTTAGAGTAGCCAAACTTGTCTGTCAACAATTTACAGTCGAGGTAAAAGAAGACAATTTTTCGTGGCAGCGTGCTCCACATTGAGGAATGCCTGTCTCCACTGACTATTGGCCAAATTTGCTAGTATATCGTCACAACGGGATTGGGTAGTATGAAAAGAATAATTCGTATTATGCTCCAATATCAATTTCCAGAAATGAAATGCGCTTCAGTGAATAGAACTAAATATTAAGTCCACGAAGTGTTGCACATGCTTCAAAATGATTGAAAATGCAACTATAAAATATTTAGTAATAGTTTATTTAAATGAACTCTTTAAATGGCGATATCTTTCTGGTATTTTTTTTTTTTTTTTTTTTTTGAGTAGAAATAAAAGTTATTTTTCATTTTTTTTTTTTTTTTTTTTGAGCAGAAATCAAAGTTATTTTTTATACCCTGTACCATTACGTGGTATGAACTTTTTCATATCAGCAGGTAACAAAATTAATAACAATTTCACTCAAATTTGGTTTATGCCCATTTTGAGCCTAAGGAAATTTCTCTATTCGCATGGTACTGGGTATCGTATAGACCGACTTGTGTATTTTCATTTTTCGTGTAGAACTAAAATTTTTTTATTTTATATTTTTTCAAGCAGAAAATAACAGTTATTTTTTGATTTTTATTATTTCGACCAGAATTAAAGGTATTTATTGATTTTATATATATATTTTTTTTTTTTTTTCGAACAGAAACAAAAGTTTTTCGGGTAGAAACAAGTTTTTTTTTACTTTTTTGGCAAAAAAAAAAATTTTATTTCTGCTCGAAAAAATAAAAATAATAATTATAAGAAGCAAAGAATTTTCTGAAAGACTAGTTTTGATCAAAATTATATACTAGAATCATTTCTTCGAATTAAGCCTTTTTTCGTTGAAAAATTTCAGAATAACTATTATTTTCGGTCCCTGGAGAACTTTATGTAGCAAATATTTAGTTATCCAAAAAGTGTTTGTTTAACGAGATAAATTTAAAGAATTTAAAATCAATTAAAGGATGATGAACATAAAAAGAATTTGGGTTTAATTAAAAGCGTAAATATTTCAAGAAAATTCAGATAAGTTTTTCATTAATAAAAAATTGATTTGAATGCTAATTATATACATTACATCGATAATGTTATTAACATAATAGAATTACAATTGTTTATCTATCAGCTTTCTATGGCACTTAAGCTAATAAACCCTTAATATACGATAATAACTTTAACAAATACACATGAAGTACCATTTCCTCCTTTAGATTGAATTGTAGAAATAACATTATAATTTGTACAACACTTAATAATGTCAAGTTGTATCTATTCAAATATGAATTTACCAATATGTATGTGCGAACAATCGCACATACGTACTTATGTACATAAAAACATGCATATACAATGTAAATATACTTAATTGTATTTGTAAATCTATATCAAGTGTGTATAGCCAGGAAAAAGTTATGGAGAAAATAAAATAAAATTGAGTATCTGTAGATAATGAGTGTGAAGAGATTTGTTTTTGAAAATTAAATTAAAAAGTTATTTATGCTAAAATTAGTAATCGATAGTAATAAATTGATGCTATTAGAACTTAAAATTACCCCAGCTTTGGCATATACAAATATTAAATTAATTACTCATGATAAGCCACAATATGATTATGCTTAGGGTTGCCAAGTTTACAATCAACTGCAAAGTTATTTGATGAAAAGTTATTTGATGAAATAACTTTGCTCTTTTTTTGGCGCAAAAAAAGTTAATTTAAAAAAATAACGAAAATTTCGTTTTCTGCGGTAGACAGTATTGACCAAAATAATAGAAAATCGTTCAATTGTATTGCATTTTCAACAACTGTTCGGCAGTAATATTTACCAAAAATACTGTAACTAAATTTTTAGTACACATTCAATGGTAAAAAGTTATATCACACCTGAAAACAGCTTTTTATTTGAATTTTTTTACCTTCGTGATTGGCAAAAATTTCTTTTTTCTATATATAGCTTTTAAAATCGGGCATGTTTGGATCCAAGTTGTGTGTTATTTTATATATACATCATTATTATTATTTTATATATACATCATTAAATCAAAACTTTTTTTTCTCTTAAAACCATTATGTGGGTTCCGTGAACTTTCCCAAAATAAATTCTACGTTTCCATTAAGTTTAAATGTGGAATGATCAAAGGTTCCTGGCTGAAGTTCGAAAAAAAAGTTCGGAAATTAAGCCGATATGGGTTTTTCTATAATATAAATATATAAACGTTTAATAAAAAATTCATCCTCCTCATTATTTTTTTAGTTGCTTATATATCAAGGTTCAGAAAATACACACATCAAACACACAATGTTCTGTTCTAAAGCAGCCAATACATATTTTTATTTTCATATCATTTATGTGTGTTTCTAAATTTTGTACGGTGCCAAACATAATCATGACTGTGTTTCGTTTTAATATTTCGTTATCTACACGAACATTTTTCTATCACGTATTTTTTGTTTCGAACACACATAAACCACACAGAGTCGAGTGTAGCTTAATTTTTAGTTCGTTTTCTTGCACGTGTACTGCTAAAAACACAGAACATGTTCTTGAACGCGTACATCTAAAAATTAAAACATTACCCACTCGGAAAAATTTGAAACACCCCTATAATAACGACAACAATTGTTTCAACCAAATTTATTAAAAAAAATTTAAATTAATTCATTAGCAGTTATAAAAAAAAAATAAAAATAAAAAGATAATAATAAAAATAAAAAATAAATAAAAAGATAGTACTAAAATAGCAAACAGAGAAATTTTATATGTTGTTTATGACTAAATTTCGTTTTTTTTTTTTCGATCGCGAAACAAAAAATACGTGATAGAAAAATGTTAAAACTAAACACAGTCATGATCATGTTCGGCACCGTACAAAATTTAGAAACACACATAATTGATATGAAAATAAAAATATGTGTTTGTTGGTCTGAGCTATGTTTGTACGAGTTTTTTATTCAGTGTGTGTTTTTTTTTTTTTTTTTTTGATATATATATATATATATATTTTGATAATTGTGATTAAATTTGCCCAAAATTTTTACATTAGAAGTATTCTGAATCTCTAAGACATTTTTCTATTTGAAAGAATCTTCAGATTCCGAGGATTCTCACATTATGAGAACTAGTTTTTGGGATGTCAGTTTAATTTGGTTAAATGGTCTGTTTACTACTGAAGTGCAAGAAATGCTTCAAAATTTCTTGCTTTTCAGTAGTCAAATATCCACAAACACTACTCCCTCTCTCCTCCTTCCCATAACCTATTTTCCTGAAATCAACACAATGCACTGCATTTGTAGGGGGCATCCCCTGAGTGTTGGTTAACAAAAAAGAGAAAAAAAAAAAAAAAAGTAGCTTAAGAATTGACAATTAATTTAATACTGCGATAATTTATATCAAAACAAGAGTTGCATTTTCAAATAAAAAATATTTTGTAACATTAAAAATTTCAAATGAAAAACAAAACAAAAAGGTCTGAAAAGCTTTTGCAATCTTCGTAATCGAAGTAATTATATTTTGAAAAAAAATCATGTGAGTCCGATCGCAGGGGAGATGTGTAAACATTTAGTAATTAAACATTTTTTTATAGCACTTTCTTAAAATCAAACAGAAAGCGTATCACTTATAGCAATCAACTGCAGGGGCTCTGTTAATATAAAAATATTTATTATTATTTATTATTTTAACCGGTTAATTTTTAATTTGTCGTTTTTTATTTTTCATTTTTCGTTTTTCATTTTTAATTTTATTTTTTTTAATTTTTCATTTTTAATTTTTCATTTTTTAATTTTGATTTTTCACTTTTTATTTTTCATTTTTCATTTTTAATTTTTTTCTTCATTTTTCATTTTCCAATTTTTATTTTTCTTTTTTCATTTTTTATTTTTTAATTTTCATTTTATATTTTTCATTTATTATTTTTTATATTTAATTTTTTATTTTTCATTTTATCTTTTTCATTTTTCATTTTTTATTTTCATTATTCATTTTTAATTTTAGTTTTTCATTTTTCATTTCTTATTTTTCATGTTTAATTTTTTATTTTTTATATTTTATTTTTTATTTTTCATTTTTTATTTTAAATTTGTTAGTTTTAATTTTTTATTATTCATTTTTTTTATTTTTCATTTTTCCTTTTTATTTTTTTTTTTTTTTTAATTTTTTATTTTTCATTTTTATTCTTAATTTTTTATTTTCCATTTTTTTCGTTTTTCATTTTTAATTTTTCAGTTTTCATTTTTAATTTTTAATTTTTTTTTTTTAATTTTTCATTTTTAATTTTTAATTTTTTAATTTTAATTTTTCACTTTTTATTTTTAATTTTTAATTTTTTATTTTTCATTTTTAATTTTTTTCTTCATTTTTTATTTTTCATTTTTAATTTTTTTTCTTCATTTTTCATTTTCCAATTTTTATTTTTCTTTTTTTATTTTTCATTTTTTATTTTTCCATTTTCATTTTATTATTTTTCATTTTTTATTTTTCATTTTTTATATCTAATTTTTTATTTTTCATTTTTCATTTTTTATTTTTCATTATTCATTTTTAATTTTAGTTTTTCATTTTTCATTTCTTATTTTCCATGTATCATTTTTTATTTTAAATTTTTTAGTTTAAATTTTTTATTATACATTTGTTTTTTATTTTTCATTTTTCCTTTTTATTTTTTTTTTAATCTTTTATTTTTCATTTTTAATTTTTTATTTTTCATTTTTATTCTTAATTTTTTATTTTTCTTCCATTTTTATTTTTTTTTTTTTTCATTTTCATTTTTCATTTTTTATTTTTCATTTTCATTTTTCGTTTTTCGTTTTTCATTTTATATTTTTAATTTATTTTTCATTTTTCATTTCTATTTTTCATTTTTTATTTTTCATTTTTAATTTTTATACCCTATACCACTATGTGGTTTGGGTATAATGACTTTGTGCTGCTGTTTGTAACAACCAAAAATATTTGACCTAGACCCATCTTTAATTATACCGATCGAATCAGAATCATTTTTTGAGTTGATTTAACAATGTCCGTCCGTCCGTCCGTCCGTCTGTGTGTCCATGTAAAGCTTGTAATCAAACTGCAGGTCGCAAATATGAATATATTTTGATGAAATTTTTATCGGCCATGGGATGAACGCTATTGAAATTGGTGAGAATCGGTCCATGTTCAGACCTAGCCCCCATACAAATTACCCCTATGAAATCGACATAAATTGCCATAAGATCCAAATTGTCATATAGATCTTACTCAAATTGGGTTTATATGCGTTCATTACATCCATTAATGAGTAGTCCAAAAATGATACCTTTGGCCCCATATAGGGCTGCTTCCCGATCTTCACTTAAATCTATTAAAAAACAAAAATATTGCACTGATTCTTCTCAGATTTGGTTTGTATATATTTTTGCAAAATACAAGAGACTTTTCCAAACATGATCAGGATCGGTCCATTTTTGGACCTAGTCCCCATATAGATATAGCATCCGATATCAACTTTTTCATATCTGCAGCCAAAAAAATTAATAAAAATCCCACTCAAATTTGGTTTTTGCTTATTTTCTATGTCCAGTTAGTTGGCCTAAGAGATAGGGTTTCTAAACGCATGGTATAGGGTATCGTATAGTCGGTCTAGACCGACTATAATTTTCTTACTTGTTTATTTTTCATTTTTTATTTTCATTTTTAATTTTTTATTTTTAATTTTTTATTTTTCATTTTTTATTTTTCATTTTTAATTTTTTTCATTTTTTATTTTTCATTTTTAATTTTTTTCTTCATTTTTCATTTTCCAATTTTTATTTTTCTTTTTTTTATTTTTAATTTTTTATTTTTCCATTTTCATTTTATTATTTTTCATTTTTTATTTTTCATTTTTTATATCTAATTTTTTATTTTTCATTTTTCATTTTTTATTTTTCATTATTCATTTTTAATTTTAGTTTTTCATTTTTCATTTCTTATTTTTCATGTATCATTTTTTATTTTAAATTTTTTAGTTTAAATTTTTTATTATTCATTTGTTTTTTATTTTTCATTTTTCCTTTTTATTTTTTTTTTAATCTTTTATTTTTCATTTTTAATTTTTTATTTTTCATTTTTATTCTTAATTTTTTATTTCTCATTTTTATTTTTAATTTTTTTTCCATTTTTATTTTTTTTTTTTTTTTCATTTTCATTTTTCATTTTTTATTTTTCATTTTCATTTTTCGTTTTTCGTTTTTCATTTTATATTTTTAATTTATTTTTCATTTTTCATTTCTATTTTTCATTTTTTATTTTTCATTTTTAATTTCTTATTTTTCATTTTTTATTTTCATTTTTAATTTTTTATTTTTCATTTTTAATTTTTTTCTTCATTTTTTATTTTTCATTTTTAATTTTTTTCTTCATTTTTCATTTTCCAATTTTTATTTTTCTTTTTTTATTTTTCATTTTTTATTTTTCATTTTTTATTTTTCCATTTTCATTTTATTATTTTCCATTTTTTATTTTTCATTTTTTATATCTAATTTTTTATTTTTCATTTTTCATTTTTTATTTTTCATTATTCATTTTTAATTTTAGTTTTTCATTTTTCATTTCTTATATTTCATGTTTCATTTTTTATTTTTCATTTTTATTCTTAATTTTTTATTTTTCATTTTATTTTTAATTTTTTTTTTTCCATTTTTATTTTTTTTTTTTCATTTTTCATTTTTCGTTTTTCATGTTTTATTTTTCATTTTTGTTTTTCATTGTTTATTTTTCATTTTTCATTTTTCGTTTTTCGTTTTTTATTTTATATTTTTAATTTATTTTTCATTTTTATTTTTCATTTTTTATTTTTCATTTTTAATTTTTTATTTTTCATTTTTTATTTTCATTTTTAATTTTTTATTTTTCATTTTTCATTTTTTCATTTTTCATTTTTTTATGTTTCATTTTTTATTTTTAATTTTTCATTTTTAATTTTTATTTTTAGTTTATTTTTCATTTTCCATTTTTTATTTTTAATTTTTTATTTTTCATTTTTTATTGTTCATTTTTAATTTATTTTTCATTTTTTATTTTTCATTTTCTATTTTTCATTTTTTATTTTTAATTTTTTAGTTTTAATTTTTAATTTTTAATTTTTTATTTTTCCTTTTTTAATTTATTTTTCATTTTTCTTTTTTTATTTTTCATTTTTTATTTTTCATGTTTCATTTATTTTTAATTTTTTATTTTTCATTTTTCATTTTTATTTTTTAATTCTTAATTTTTTATTTTTCATTTTTAATTTTTCATTTTTTATTTTTCATTTTTCATTTTTCATTTTTAATTTTTCATTTTTCATTTTTTATTTTTAATTTTTTTTTTCATTTTTTATTTTTCATTTTTAATTTTCAAACAGGTTATCATAACATCATAATTTTTTCACCAATACAATCACATTTTGTGTTACCACTCACATCTTACGCTCACATGTTACGCTTACATGTTACGCTGTTTTTGAAATTTACCCCCTTCGCGTATAGATGTTTACACATCAAAAAACCTTCATGATTAAAGAAACAGTTTTTTTATTTATATATTTTTCCTTTTGTATTAACAATTTTCACTGGATTTCACCAGATCTGAAAAAGAAGCTTCCAAGTTAAAACAATAATTATGCTTGAACTACATCAGTAAAACTAACCCTGATCTTTTTTTTTTATTAGAAATAATATATATGTATATATAGATTCTAAAATATGTTCCGTTTATAAAAAAAAAATTTCCAAATTCCGAAATATTTTGATATAGATATTGGTAACCCTTTTTAAAACTTACCTATACAGACAAGAAAGGCACATGCACATTTAACATACACACGCACACACACACCGAGATTTCCAATTTTATCATCCCACAGAAGGTGTCATTAGGGGAAACCAAAAATCATTAGGCAACTTAAGAGTTTATATCATAAACACACAAAACATATAAAATATGATTATAATAACACATTTATAGACAAATATTTGTTGTTGCATATGGGTGTGCAGATTGAGCATTCGAAACTTAAGCTGTAGTGTGTGTGTGTGTGTGTGTGTGTGTATTGATGCTTAAAACCATAGAGTAATTTTTTTATAATGCTATCGTTTTATTGTCTGTGTGTGAGTGTATGTATGGTGTAAATAAGGTTATAAATACACATATCTAGTTTATACAATTGCTTAAAGCATTTCATAGACTAACGAACGAAATGAACACACGTCGTAAATGTGTAGTAAAAACTCACATTGAACTCACATTTCATTTGCTTTTGGTATAAACTTTCACCTCAGATCCCCACATATATATAAAGCGAAATTTTGTGTTTTTATTGTTACAAAATAATTTTTTCATGCAAAATCTATTTCGATCTGCTAAATCGCCACTACTAAAACATTTAAGGTATTGTATTGATTTCCTCTGTTTTCATTCCCACATGTTTTTAATAGTTTTCAAGACCGGGCTTCTAGTGGACCAGACTAGAATTTTGATTAAAGACAATGAAAGAAAGGTTATCATGTTGGTCTATATATTCTCTATATTTTCTTTCAAATAATCAAAAAATTGGCCCTCTAATATTTCAACCTAATTCCCCTTATTCATTTCCCAGGTAATAAAACATAACTTGTATAGCTCCCTGTGGTAGCTGAAACCTTCCTAAACTATAACGTTTGGCTTCTTCAGATTATACCAGTAACAACTGCACCCATCCGTGCCATCCAGATTGAATTTTTATTTTCGTAAGAAAATATTAGATTTTTCTAGTCATTTAACCGTGGGATGTAATATCTTCCAAAGTCTAATCTATGCGTTTTACGAACTCATGATAGTGGAGAATTTCGTCGATTTTTTTTCCTTTAATATACGAATCTTTTCATAAAATTTGTTGAACTCGACGTTTGCGAATTAGCAGATTATTTTTTCATAATTGCTAAAGTTTTCTTGTTGATATTCCAAAACGTGTGTATTATGCAATCTGAAATTCCTATTCATTTAGCTATTTTTGATTAGAGTAAAAATTTTAATTTGGTCCTTTTCTTCACATAAGATATATTTTCATCTGCCCAAGTTTTTTAAAGTTTTTTTTTATAAAAATTATAAAGGTTATGTTTAATTGTTACTAGAGGACAAAAAGGACGAAAATTACAAATGTAAAAAAAATACTTTGAAATAAGCAAAAAAAAAGGCTTTTACTGATTTTTTAAATGTATTGTAAAAAGAATTTAGCACCACAAATCAGTAGATTGCAAATAGAGGTGATGTTCCTTTCACATTACATTTTAAGAGGCTAAAATCAAATGTATCACTTATAATATTGTCTGTCTTAAAATAAATTTTATATGACTAATTATATTTATACAAAGTTAGATATTGGTATTCGTATCGGTATTCCATTTGAAAGGGGTTTTGAAACAGTAATGGTTCACAAATTTGCTTTGTACAAATATTTTTATATTTAAATTTTCCCAAATCTTTTAATCGAAAATTTTGGCACATAAAGTTTAAAGTTCTCTTTTGTGAATATTTTTTAAATACTATATTAATTACTTAAAAAAAATATGAATTTATTCTTTAAAACATGTTTAAATTTGGTAATGGATTACATAAAGAAGTAACTGTTTAAAGACAGACATACTAAAAGTGTATAGAGCTTACGTTCATAATAATAAAGATATCACTGAGTTGTTATTTTATATAATATTCGCTGATATACGAACTTTTCAATGTAATTACAAAGCCGCGATGTAAAGGAATGCATTTAAAAAATAAATAAAGAAATAGAAAAAATAAATAGAAAATTCTTCAAATTCAACGGCTCCTCAGGTTCTGAGGTATTTTTCCTATAAAAAACTATAACATTCTAAGACATTATTTTCATAGAAAACTTCTCAGGATTTAAAAAATTTTTTCATAAAAAACTACTCACATTCTGAGTCATTTTTCCCATAGAAAAACTCTAAGAAAACCCTCTTTCGTAGAACCCCTATATGTACATATTATTTTATAATAGAAATTCAGTTTCGAGTGACTTTATATATGTATATAGAATATATCATTTTCAATGTATGTTTGTATGGTACTGCTTAACAGTATTTAAAATTAATTGAAGTCTAAAGTGTAGATGGAGTTTAAAATACAGTAACTCTGTATTTTTGCACTTTCACATCACATTTTAGTTTGTAGTTTTTTCTTTTTTTATCAATTTAACTTTGTTGAACATATTCTTAAAGCATAATAAAATTACATTCAAAATGACGAACCGAGAGCAAAGGAAATTAAATAATCAGTATTCTATGTTGTTAGCATCAACCATCATCACTATCATGAAGGCTGGGTGTTTAATGAAATAGTGGTGGTAGTAGAACTACCATTTTGCCATCATACGAGTATATGTATAACAATTTCAAGTTTATTTAGTTGTTTGAAGAATTTGTATTTACTAAAGGAATATATTATGTTTAAAATTTACAAGATTTTAAATTAACCTAATAAAACATAAAATATATTAAATTAAACACTTGTACTTTATATATGCAAAAAATTTGGCGATTGCTATATATAAATATATAACCTTTCAGCAAAACCACTAGATTTTGACTAGTTTTTAACAGAAATTTTGTTTTTATTTCTATGGAGTAGTCTAAGCCCGATATAAAAATACAACCACTAGAATTTAACTGCTTTTTATGCAAAAATATTTATACAAAAACATTTGTTTCTATTTATGGGGCAATCTAGTAGTCTAGCTATTCAGATGCTCAGCAAATTCACTGAATTTTAACAAGCTGTGATTTAAAAAAAAATAGTTTATATTTTTATGAAGTAGTCTAGGCGCGATGTGAACTATTTTTTAAGTTAACTTTTTCGTGTTTTAATTCCATATTTAGTTCTTCCCTGTTTCTTAGAACTTCAGTATCTTGTTCCCTTTGCAATGTAAATGCTTAAACAAATAATTTTCATTTTATATTTATTTGTTTAATTATGTTGGTGTCAGCAACAGCCATTTTAAACATCACACTTCGCCATTTATGGCAAATGTTTTGACTTTGTAGTCATGTTAGAGTCAGTGACTGTAAACATAATTATTAAATGTTTGTCATAGGAAATTTATTAATTTGTTAAGAGAATAAATTATATAATATTAAACTTGTAATATGATAAGTTTATGCTGATGATCGTATCTACCGAAAATACTTGACCCTAGACCCCGTTTTATAGTTTATTGACTCAAGAAATTCCCCCTAAGATCCAGATTATTATACATAAGGACTGAGATCGAAAAAATCTGAACATACATAAAATGTAGTAATACGTAAACCATTGAAGCAGGAATTTGGATTAGTTTTTATTTAATTGAAATTATATTAAAGCTTAAAACTAAAGATAATTTTTATAATTCTAATGACTACTTATGAACTTATGAACCAGGTAGTCCGTTCCCGGTTAAAATCTTCCACAACTCCCTTTTGAAAAAAGCCCAATAACTCTCGACTGACCTAAGCTCCGGACAGATTGAAGGCTTTGCCCCCCTTGCTACAAAAATTAAGTTATTGTTCTTCTACAACTCAAAAGCTTTTTTACTTTTTTTTTTATAAATTTCGGTATTTATTGAGACCGTTGTCACAAATTAGGTGCTTCGCTTGCCGCAACTGCATGTTGCTTACCATACCAGGAACTTCTTTTTTGGAGTCCTAAACTTATCGTTACCATTTCCTCGGCCATTAGCAACATAAAAATTTTACCACGGAGCTGCCAAAATTCTTCCAGTGCAGGAGTATTATTTTATGAAACATGACTCCAATTTTCGTGCTCTGTTTTTGGCTTTTAAATTTTTTGCAGCATTCCTGCCTGGAATTTTTTGGACTTTGTACGTTTTGAAACCTACACTGACTTTTACTTTTCGCACCAAATATTCCGAGTACTGAGCTAACCGGGCGACTTTTCTACTGGATGTGTTGAGAGCTCTTTTCAATATGCTTTCTATGTTCTTGGCCTTACAAACGTCATGTGGGCCTATCCTGCTTCCAGAACCAGTTAAATTCTACTGATACTTTTTAATAACATTGGAAACAGTTTGACGGCAGACCTGTGATTCTTTGGCCAAATTTTTGCTAAGACCAAATTGGAATTTGTTGAAAATATTTAATAGTTTTAGCATGTACTTTTATTTCATCACTCATTTTAATCATTATACATAATAGCTGACATATTTTTCAAAGAAAAATTGATCAAAATATAATTCAAATAATGTTTGCGAAAAAAGTTAAGAGGAAAAACGTGTGCTTTTTTTTATGATAAAAAAAACAAAAAATAATTTCTATACAACTGTCAAGTTGCATTATAAATATTTCCTTAATTAACTTAATAAAATAATCTGGCTTAAGATTTCTTTGTACCTTAGTTATAGCAATAAAAAACCCCTTTATAAACATGCCCATTTCTTTAGTTATAATACCTAAGTAAATAGTTTAAAAAATCCATCAAACTTTGTAAAAAATTTTTTTAATTAACAAGTTCAGTTATGCAACAATTAACATTTTCATATAAGTGTAAACAACAAAGTATGTACAACAAATGATTTCTTTCACTTTTAACTATTACTGAGCCAGAAAATTATCATAAAATGGAATATTAAAACCAAAAACATGGAATAATGAATAAATGAAAAAATAACTGTAAACAACATTAATTCTGACTATAAGATGGCAAGAGAAAATGCCAATGCTACTCGCAGCTAGTCTACATGAAAAAAAAATAATTTTTTTTTTTTGTTTTTTTTTTTTTTTTTTTTTTTTTTTTTGTATAAAAAAAGAACATAAAAATACAACAACTTGATGTTGGAGACTTATAAGTAGATTAAATGTTAAGGATAGTTTTCAAGCACTAAAAAGTTAATTATTAACAAAAGTGGGTAAGTTAAAGCATAAAAGACAAGAAAATAATGAACAAGTTAAAATGAATAATTAACAGAAAGAAAAAATATTGTTAAATAAAGAAAAAATAAAAGAACAGTTTCAAATGCAGATACGATTTTTTAAAGATTTCATAATAGTTTATCAAACGGTCCTAATTAATTCTTCTCCTTCACAAGTATTTAAAATTTATAAAACTTAATGGGTTTCTTTAGAATTAGTATAAGAACCACTTGTAGATTGCTAGGCGCCCGATTATATATAATAGTGTTCATTATGAAATTATGTGTACATATATGCTTCAATCAACAATTGAAAGCACGTTACATATCAGTGAGTCAGTCAGTTAAAATATTTCTTAAAAACAAATTGAAAAGAGAAATAATTTGATGCATTTTCAAAAACACTTTTCGTGTGATGGCATCTGTGCAAACAAAAATATTTTAATTTTTTTTTTAAATGTCAAATTTGCAGGTTTGGAACTTAACAAAACATAGTTAGCATATCATTCAATTAAGCACTTACTATATATAAATTGTTATTTTCGATTGCATACAGGTGCCGCGTATTTTGTAGTTTAACATTATTTTGTCATGCATGTCCGTTGAAAGAAAATTTCCTTTGATTTTTATTCAGATCATGATATAAGTTTTAATATTTTTTTAAATTTTCTTTAGAAGATTTCCGGATCGTTGCCAGCTTTTGAAATACAAATTTAGGCATAAAAAGGGACGAATTTGTTAAATAGAAAAGAGTAAGAAAAACATGACCAAAGGAGAATATTATGGACCTAGAAAATAACTGTATAAGCAGATCTGCAGTTATGTTCATATATAATTTTATATTAAATTTTATATGAGGAGTAATTCTAATAATGAATGATGGCGTATACAATATGTAGCAAGACCAGATGTTTATGATGAATGATGTTTAGAACGTAGTAGATTATTTAAAAAAAAAAAATAATTACAAAGAAATGTTTTTTATAAATATTTTTTTTTAGTAAAATTTAAATTTAATACCACGTCACTGACTATGTCCCAAAATTTCACATCCATAGTTAAAGATCAATATATATTCATTTGTTTTAATATAAGTACATACATATTTAGTTAATTTTAAAATTTTTAACTTAGATTTAAGTGAATACGGGGTAACAACTTATCGTATAAATAAAAGTTAAATTTATCACTGTCTTAAGACTAAATTATATTATGAATGAATTACTTAAAAATGAAATCAAATTTTGAAGTTCAATATATGCCTGCCTTTGCATCATGACACAGTAATTACAGTTAACGATGTCATTGAACGACCAAAAATAGACTGACTATATTCCTGACCAAAACATTAAATTATGAATTTATTCAATGTGGAATTCATTAAATATTTTTTCAATTGATTACGGATCGAACGCCATGAAATAATTCAATTTTCATTTTGCGTTTCTAAAACGCGATGCGCTTCTACTAAATCTGCAAAAAATATATAAATTTTCTCTATAAGTATCTTAAAGACTTTAATCTTCAATAAGGAATTCATTTAAAAAATAATTTTTGAACTAGCATCCTCAGAACGACCCTAATGTATATGCTCAAGCAAAATATATAATTTTTGTATAGAAAATAACACAATTTTACCACGCACACCAGACATTAGGAATTATTTCATTGTAATTTCTGTCATGTATGTTGTGTGCTTAGTCATCACAAACAAATGCGGAACATTTCGGCAATTCATATTCATAGGAAATAATTAGAAATTATGTGCTAAAATTTAAGGTAATTACAAAACAGCTAACATTATTATAAAAATTGATTTCAATGCCTCTGGAAAATTTGAAAAAAAAATTGTTCATTTCAAAAAGACTATTAAAAATTTAATTTCATTTTAAATGGATACACTCAAAATATTTTGCTGATAAAATTAACTGAAAATGTATATTAAAACAAATTAATTTACATTTAAAAACACGACAAAATGGAGGCTGGGCTAGAAATGATATAGCAAAAGGGAATCTATTTGTACAACATTTGAAAAAAGTTTTTACTCCAAATATAACTACTAGTTCAGTAAATGAGTACCATCAGTAATAAAACAGACAGTGCAGTCACTTTGATTTGAGATTAGAGAGATTGAAAAGGCCATTTTTAATCTTAACCCTTAAAAAGCGTCGGGCATCGATAGGATCAGTAATAAAATGTTTTTGGAGTTACCCAGAATAGCATTAAAAATAATTATTTTTATATTTAACGCTATATTACGCCTTGAATATCATCCCTCAGAATGGTAGGTTTCGCTCGTTACCATGGTACCCAAGCCAGGTAAATATCACACAAAGGTCGATTCGTACAGGCCAATCAGTTTATTGTCAAATCTGTCAAAATGTTTCTAGAAAATACTAGTGAATAAGCTTACTGAAGCTGTAGATCAAAATAACGTCATCCCAGCACATCAATTCGGCTTTAGGCGAAGGCACAGCACCATTGAGCAAGTCCATAGGTTAGTAAGCGCTATAAGAAAAGCCGTTGAAGAAAAAAAAGTACTACTCTGCTCTCTTTATTGACGTTTCTCAAGCTTTCGATAAGGTTTGGCACGAGTGTCTACTCTATAGAATTAAAACGTTGCTGCCCCAAACGTTCATAAACTAATAGAAAGCTATATAATTAATGGGAAATTCTCAATAAAGGAGAGCAACTTTACAAGCCCCCCTCAGGATATAAAAGCTGGTATTCCACAGGGCAGTATTCTGGGTCCGCTCCTATACATCCTTTATAGAGCGGACATGCCAACTAATGAAAACACGATTACTTCAACCTGCAATTTTGAGTATTCATGAGGATCCCTCAACAGCATCTACACTTTTACAACGACATGTTTTTCAATTGGAGTACTGGTTACGCAAGTGGAAAATAAGAATAAATGAACGAAAATGTATCCACGTTACTTTTACGCTCAGAAGAGAAACATGCCCTCAAATCCGAATAAACAATCAGCAAATACCGCAACATTCTGATGTAAAATATTTGGGACTTCATCTTGACCGCCGCCTTACTTGAAACAAACACATAGAATCAAAATTAACAAAAATAAAATTAAAATTAGTTCAACTGACGTGGCTAATTGGCAGAAATTCAAAGCTAAGTCTTGATTGCAAGTTATTGATATATAATTCAATCATGAAACCCATTTGCTGCTACGGCATACAGTTATGGGGAACCGCTTCAGATTCTAATTTAGGGAAGATACAAAGATGCCAAAATAAGATCCTAAAGTTGATTACCCGCGCCCCATGGTATGTGAAAAACTCACAATTGCATAGAGAATTAAATGTACCCCTAGTTAAAGTCGAAATTATGAAAAACTGTTCAAGCTACTTGAAAAAACTAGTAACTCACCCGAATCTGTTAGCACGTGACCTTCTCAACAATCGCATCCACCAACGCCTAAGAAGGAGAGAGACTGCAGATCTTATAATAAATGCTAGAGGTTATCTAAGCCAATGAATATTTATTTATTTCGAATTTATATAGAAACATTAAATTTTTTCTGGCACTGGCCGGATTTATTTATTTTTTTTTATACTCTCCACTCCAGTGTGCAGAGGGTACATATAAGTTTGTCATTCCGTTTGTAATAATTATAAAAAAAATTTTGGACCCCATAAAATATATATATTTGTGATCCTTATAACAACCGGATTTGATATAGCGATGTCCGTCTGTCCGTCTGTGGAAATCACGATGGCGGCATCAATCGGGGAGCTAGGGTGCTCGTTGACATAAAAAATGATTCATTAACATCTTGAAAAGTTTGCTATTTAAAATCGTCCAAATCGGTCGATTAGGGCCCGAGATTTGAATGAAGAACTAAAAAAAGTATTGAAAAAATATATGTTGTTCTTGTTACGATTACGCCCTCATTAGGATAGCTAGGGTCATCATTTTTGTAAGAATGATTCACCAAACTCGTGGGAAGATTTCTATTTCGAAAATCATTAAAATCGGTGGAACAGGGAATCTCTGAAAAATTAAAAATATGATGTTTCTATATTATTCTTGTTGTTATTCTAAATGTTGTGTTGTTGTCATAGCTGAACTTGTTGTTTTTGTGGTCGTTGTGGTAATAATATAATAAAAACTAACCCTTTGTACATTGTTTATTAACTCTGGTAGAAAAATTTAAAAGTTTCCATTGTTTTGGCATCACTAAAAAATTCGTTAGATCATTTCTGTTATTACCATGAGCCTGCCTGCAAGTGGGTCACGGGAAAGGGGTTAAAATCGATCCAAAATTTTTTCGACAAGCAGACACTACGAGTTAATATAAAGGGAGTAAAAATTCACCAAATAATGCTAAAATACCTAGTTGTTAATAAAAAATAAAAAAACAATGTAAATTTAGCAAAAAAGAATTTTATGTATAGCTTTGCAATAGTTATTTTTATTTTAACATGAATGTTAATATTTTCAACTAGATATTATACATAACAATGTTAAGAGTATACACGGACTGGTCTTTTATTTCATACGTTTTTTCATTATTCTTTTACAAATATGAACATAAGTTTGGCATATTAACTTTTTGTTGTCTTCACAAAATAGAGTTACCGAGTTCATCAATGAGTTTTTTGCTTTCAAAAAAGTTCTACATAGTTATATAGAATTATTATTCTGCTTTACGTATAAAATATCTGATTGCGATTACATCTAATTTTTAAAAATTGTTTATACTTACTAAAGCATTATTATTCACATAAATACAAAATTGCACTTTTTAAATTTTCCATTCAAATTTTAGAAAATATCAATTCTAAAAACTGGAATTAAAATTTCCAATTATAAATTATAAAATATTAATTGAATTTCAGAAAATCATATCAAAACGTCGGAAATAATAATTTTAAATTTAGAAGACATCAATTGCATCTTTAATATATAAATTTTATTAGTTAAATACAAATTGAAATTCCAAAAAAAAACACCAAATACCTATGTTTACATTTAAAAAATTTTTACATTTAAAAAAAATATTGACATTCAGGAGAAATTAATAACTTTTCAGTACCGCGATTCAGTAACTTCTTTTAACGATAGTCGAATTGTTAAAAAAAGAAAATTGCAAAATTATCAGTAAAATTTTTAAACGATATTCGCTATTGTTAAAGTCAGCTGTTGTTGTTATCTAAACGACAACCATATTTGTGTTGTTTATTCAATCGATAAAAACTTAAATTTTTAGGTTGAAATGTCGTCATACATAAATAAAAATCATAAAATAGTGAAAATATTTTGCTTTAATTAAAAAACTTTTTTATATAAATAAAAAAATTAAATGGCATATTCAATTCATTATTTCATTTTCAAATAAATAAATAGAAATATTAGTAAAAAAAAATAGAGATATTAAACATAAATATAAAATCATCCTGTCAAACACGAAGTAATTTGTTTTTTTCTATTCATCTTTTTGTTTTTCGCTTATTTTGACAGAGATGCCACTCGTTTACAATTTAAATAAATAGAAAAATAGATTTGTCGACTGTCGTTATGATGTATGTACTTAGTGAATCACTTAATCCTTAGTACAAACAACAATAGCTGTCGATATATTTTGCGATTGTCGGATCGTTGAAATTTACAGAATCACACACAGAAAACATTAATTTAAATTCAATAAATTTTATAAAACCTCAAATGATATTTAAGAATTGCGAACATAAAAATTGTTACATAAATAAACGCAATTTGATGAGAATGGTATAATATATAAATTTTCACATTTGTTTTTGGATGAAAATTTGAAGTTTTTCAGAAAATAAAGATAAAAAATTAGTTTATTTAAAATGTTTGGGACATTTGGTTGTTTGCGTTTGGCATCCCTAATTTGATTATTTATTATTATAAATTTATTCTCTATGTTTTCCAAATATGGCAATATTTTAATAAAAAAGTTGAGAGAGCTTTTTTTTGGTTATTATTTTGTTACTCCATCCGACCTATATGGCCGCAATGAAGAAATATTTGGCCAGTTAAAAGAAACTATACAGCCATCTCCAATTAGCACGATTTAATGCATATAGCCACCCTACACAACCATTACCTTTGCAATGGAGGTTAGGGCGAGCTATTTAATTAGCAAAAACTAAATTAAAAGAGAAGTTATGTCATATAACCGGAAACGCATAAAGTTTAACAAATTGTTTACTTTTTCCAATATTTTGTTTACATGTATTATCAATACTCAAACCGAGGTGGAGGGTATCAAAGATTCGGCACAGCCGAATTTAACACTCTTACTTGTTTTAAATTACAAAAGCTAAAACACAGAATGTTTATAAACAAACATGTGGTATATAAAACGGTATTTAAGAAACATTTTTTGTAAAGTTTTAAAACTACAAATAACCTACAAAATACAGTTAAAAAAACGTGTCACGTATTTCAAATTTTAATAACTGAAATAAACGAAAGACACAAAAAAAATACGTTAAGTATCTATAGTAATTTATTTTCAATAACTGTTGAAAAAGTTAATATAAATATTTCAACGGCAAACAACTGAATTTAACTGTACTGGAAACTATTTGATTTAACTACAAACTATTAACGTACAAATTTTATGATTGTATGATAATTATACAACTCTCTCCTACACCACTGTGTGGCACAATGTACAATACAATACAATATGATACTGATTTGTATCATATTGTATGTAATATTTTCATCCTACGGAGGAGCAATGCAAATAAATATACTTTTTTAGAAATCTCTATATTTCTCTTATCTTAAATAAAATTTTTTTATATAAATAACAAATAGTACGCACATACTAACAAAGACTATTTTGAATTTGTGCTTCGTTTTGTTGTAGTTTTGATTACTCTTTAACTTCCGTTATTTTAAATAAACTTCCGTGGGAATTACAACGGAAATCCTTCAAATATTTGATTATATACGTTTAATGTGTTTGTTATTAATGAAAAAAAAAATTGATGGGACTATGAATGTTGTATGTTGTCGCTGAAAATTGTTTTTGTTGTCCAAAATATTGGATCTACCACATTGAAGAACATGTGGGTACATATTGTAAAAGTGATTCATATTTTGCAATAACTATATCACTGACATAACTTTATACATAAATAGGATAATAGGATAATAGAATATGAATTGATAGAAAACTCTATTTTTTTTTCACTTTTATCTTAAGTTTTTTTTTTTTTTTTTTTTTTTTTTTTTCAGATAAATATTGTCTATATGTTACATATGTATCGTCCATAATTTTGAAAGCAGATTAAGTCAAAATTTAAAAAAATTAGTTTATCAGTTATTTCACATCACATTACTTTTTTAAACTAAATTAGTTGAATGTAAGTTTTATTTATTACTGTTTAAAAAATGTAAATGGATTAATTTATTAATATGTTCAAGCCAATTATTGGTCAATTGGTAAATTTTTAAAATGATTCAATTCAATCTTTAAACACAACATTTTCGTAAGAGAGTTAAACATTATTTCACATTCATAAAATACATATTTTTATTTTTAATCATGATTATTAAAAATACTCACGCAGGTTAATTTAACCTGGATCTTAGGACAAATTAGTCGATCTCATAAAGAACACCCCTTTATATATATATATATATACAATAACATCAATTAAAACAAGAAATCTATAACAAACAATAAGAAGTGTTACAAATAAATCGTGTTAAATTACCAGATATGTCTTGATGCTTCAAATAGCAACATTATGTTTTATTATACACATAGCTCACCTAAGGTAACGGGTACAAAACATTTTTCATATGAATTATAAAAAATCATTAGTATGTTTAATGAAAAACTATTAAAAACTTAGTATTTTTGTTTTGCACAAAGCAATTTAATTGACAACAAATGCAATTAACTAAAACACACTACGGCATTGAAAATTATCCAGTAAATGAAAAAAAAAGTTGAAATGGAATTCAAAATAAATAGAATTCATTGTGTACACAATAAGTATGCTACAAAAAGACAAAGAAGCACGAACAAATTAACTTTTGGGAAACAAAAAACAAACAACAGAAGAAAATATCTTAATAAAGTCATTTGAAATTATTGAATGATAGACTTTGTTTATCATTTGTATTATTAGAAGGGACAGTAAAATGAAGTGCCCAACAGTTAACTTCTGTTGGTATTTTACAAATAAATAACCACTCAATATAACTAAATAATAACTAAACAACATTTAGTTTTTCTTTGTTACAATAAAATTCTGTATTAAGATATTCTACAAAGAATTCCCAAAAAGGAAAATATGCTCAAGTGTATTTAAAACGAAATATAAACGGTCGGTACAAAAAAAAGGAATTGCAAAAAGGAATGAATACTAGCAAAAAATAACAAAGGAATAAAAAAAGTGAATCGAAATTGGGTCGATAGGCTATAACCACCAAAATAGTTCAAACATTTTAGAGAAAGCGGCCAAACATAGAATCGCAACAAAACTTTCATTGTAATTTGGTGTTCTTACGAATTATTTAGTATCACAATTGGTGTCAGACACTTACGAATAGGAAGAAAAAAGTATGAAAATAAAAAAAAAGAAATTAAACAACGTGCTTTAATAATATGGTTTAAGGTTAACCGTCAGAAATAATAATCAAAACATGTAGAAAAAGATTAAACTTTAGTTAAATGCTGCAAATTTCAGAGCTCTGCCTAGTCGGGAAGTTGAAATTTCAGTCCAAATTTTTAATGGATTTTTGGAATAATGATGTTCACACCTGTTTATGAAAAAAAAAAGTTCGTATGGTAGACATTTTAACATCTTACATTTATTTTTGGTTTTTAAAAATCTTGCATACAACTTAACTTTACAACTTAACTATTTATATAGTAGACGAAAGTGTTGTAGACTATAATTTGTATTTATACGGAAATACTTTTTCAATGGCATTATTTTTTTTTAATTACCTAGGAAAAAAAAACATTACCAAATAAAGGGTTTTAGAGGGAGAAGTAACTGGTTGGAGTTTGTTTGTTAAGCTCATTATTTTAACACGGAGATGTCATTGGAGGTAGCTAGTTGCCTAGGAACTTATTATTTTCACTTTGAAAATAATGCAGTATGCAAGGAGCTGGCATGTAATATAAGTTGCTGTATAACACATTATTAGTAACGCCTTATTTTCACGTTAGAAGTAATGCAGTGGGCAGGGGTAGGTCATTATTGGTAATGCAAAAATCAATGAGTTGGTTTTACGAAATTTTTCCTGGGTAGTTTATTGTTCGGTTTGAGATGCATATATATTCTAATAACACTGTGAAATTACTAGGTCGATATAGTAAAACCTCCGAAGGGTTCTCACCTGTTCTGAGGCCAAACTTTTTTTGTATGACCTTTTATATTTTTTCCGTATCTGAATGTTAGTTTTTCAGCTATAACTCAAGAATCATTGATGATTTATCATTTCAAATTTCAGCAAATAGCTTCATTAAATCAAGTTGGAATAATTTTATCGAATGAAATATCCAATCGAATGAAATATCCAAAAATTAATTTTTTCCCTGTTTTTATACATATTTTGGATAACATAATAAATTCAAGGCGTATGATTATTATTTATTAGTAGAGTAGAAAAGATGCATACATATGAGTGATTTTTTTAATATTAAATGAAACTCACACACCAGTATTTTTATTCTATTTTTTACATATATGTATATTAGAGCGTCTCACACTGTATGGAGAGAAAAAAGTGAAAAAAAAAAGTGAAAAAAGTGCCCCCTAGAAATCTACCTTGGCTTGTTTTATAACGACTCCCAAAATATTTCTGGTCTAGCGTTAACTCATTCCGAGCTAGACCGTTTTTAGAAAACGGAAATATTTTAATTTTTTTTCTAGGTCAACATATCCAATATGGGTACAATATGAAAGGTTTTTTCAAGACGCGTTCAACGGTAAATAAAACATGTCCAAGCATGTGCTAACTGTTGTGATATTCAAAAAAATATGTAATTTTTGATGGGTTTTGTATTAAAATTAGTTAATTTGAAAATCAAATCAACATTGAAAATAACATAAATTAAAAATAAATAATTTTCTACTTGTATAAACTTTATGTCATCCAAAGTTTCAAAAATTTATTTATGCACCATACACTTATTTTGAGGCATTTGAGTTTAACAAAAATTAAAATAATATAAATTAATTATTTTAAAAACAAATTTCATTTAAAAAAATTGCTACAAAAAAATTTTTCTGCTCAAAAATTAGATAAACTAAACCACCAACGCAGTGCGCAATACTAGGGCATTTGTTTTTTATGAGAGCACAAAATAAAAGGATTGGCCTATCCAATTTTTTTAAAATAACAATAAATGAGATTTTGGAAATATGGAATAAGGCTCAAATTCCAGTTTAAAAAAAAATTTCAATTTGGAGAAAGATAGAATATCAATTAAATTACAATATGAATATATGTAGTTGGAATAATTATTTTTTTTTTAAACGCGAAAAAGTCGTGGCATTAAAGAAAACGTCTCGTGTTTTTGTTTTTTGTTTTTGGTCTGAAATTTATCCTGGTGTCATTTAGAAACGAAATTCACTTCAAAATTTAATAAACTCTACATTCTTGTTTAAATTTACTCCGGAACAGCGTGAAAAATGTATTATATTTAGCAAAATTCGATTTTTTTTTTTACAGAACTGAAATGTACTTGAGAAAAGAATAATTTTGATACCCATATTGACTATGTTTAACCACATTGTTTCCACGCCATTATATTTTAGTTAAAACGCGAACTAGTATATATTTAGGAAAAAATAAATAAATTAATGTTATTTTCAATCGAGTAATGTTTAAAAATATGTTCATTTGATTTTCTAATTAACTCATTTTAATACAAAATCCATCAAAAATTACATATTTTATTGAATATCACAACAGTTAGGACATGCTTGAACATGTTCTATCATGTCATAACCATATTGAATATGTTGATCTGGAAAAAATTAAAATATTTTCAAAAAACTTAAAAATAGACCTTTTTTAAAAACTGTCCAGCTCGGGGTGGGTTAACGCTAGATCAGAAATATTTTGGGAATCATTATAGAATAAACCAAGGTAGATTTCTAGGGGGGCACTTTTTTCACTTTTTTTTGTGAGTCGCTCTAATGTATATATTATAAAAATAAAAATAATTTTTTAAGCCTTAGCTACAATTTCGTTTAAGAATGAAATGAGAGAAATCAGACAATGAGCCCGAAAATGTTCCACAGTGTGATGGAAAAGATAGATTTTTTATTAGAAAAATTGTGTCGAAATTTCATAACATTTCATTAATTAGAAAAAAGTTACAGTTATAAAAATGATGCTGATTTTAAAGTTTGAGAAAAAATGGATTGCAAAGAGTTTCGTGTTTTGATTAAACATTGTTTTTTTTTTTTTTTTTTTTTTGGTGGGAAAGGATACTGGCCAAGCCAAAGAATGGATTGATAAACAATTTGGTGAATCTTCGCCGTCATATTCTATGGCTAAAAGGTGGTATTCCGAATTTAAACGTGGTCGTAAAAGCACAAATGATGCAGATCGTCCTGGTCGTCCAAATGAAGCAGTTACCGAAGAAAACGTAAGAAAAGTGCACAGGTTGTACTGGATGATCGAAAGATTAAAGTGAGTGAGATTGCTGGCATCATAAAGATATCAACAAAGCGAGTTCGGATATATTACATGATCATTAAAATATGCAAAATGTTTCCTGGTTGCCTCGATTTTCAACAGCTGAACAAAAACTCAAACGTGTGCCTGATTCAAAGTATTCTTTAAAGAGATATTTGAAGTAAATGCAACTGAATTTGTAACAATGGCTAAGACGTGGATTCATTATTATACACCTGAGTTCAATAGACAGTCTACGGAGTGGTTACAAGCGGCTGGAAAGGTAATGGCCAGTATTTTTTGGTATGCACGTGATATAATATTTATTGATTACTTGGAGACAGGAGAAACAATAACTGCCAAGTATTCTTTTGAGTTAAGGACAGATTGTATGAATAACTTAAGAAAAAAAACCGACCCCACTTAAATAAGAAAAAATCTTGTAATCTGCTTTGGCTTCAGAAAAATTTAAGTCTACATTACGAATTGCTTCCCCATCGATTATTATTTGTTCCCAAAATTTGAAAAGACGGCTCCAGGGTCAGAGATTTTCTACAAACGAAAAAGCCATATCACAAACGGAAGCCGATTTCCTACGGCTATGACAGAAATCTTTAAGAATTACTAAGTACAGCTGTCATTCTTGCATGTCAATTTGAAGTAGGACCAATAAAATTGTTCCGATTCATCAATAGAGGAGCATTGCTAGGTGCCACCAAAAGACTCATAACATATAAATAAGGGCAAATAATTATTTTTCCAAATAATTATACCAGGGTATAATGGCTTTGTGCTGATGTTTGTAACTACCAAAAATATTTGACCTAGAACCATCTTTTATTATACCGATCGACTCAGATGTACTTTCTGAGTCGATTTACCGATGTCCGTCCGCCCTTCCGTCTGTCCGTCCGTCGTCTGTGTGTCCATGTAAACCTAATTTAGAATAAACTCCTTTCAAACCAAAACTTGCCAAAGTTTTCGAAACACAGTGTGTGTCATCTGAGACTATCATTCCCTTTGCAATAAGAGTATCAAATACATAGCCTTTTTGAGTGTTCTTTCGGAGCATATCTATCAGGTTTTACAACCTATCCAAAGGGTACTCAAAATCTTATGGACTTTGTATTTTTCGAATTCGTGGTTTTAACTGATTGTTTGTCTTTTTAGCAGGTTCCTTGCCGTCTGTAGCTTGTAGTCCCTATTGAACTTAAGCTCTGACAATAAGACTTGTGGCATCAATAAATCATAGATGAATTGTATATTTCCAGAAAATAAAGTCTACTTTATACTTGAATATACAATAACTACGATAAATGATTATTTTGTTTTATAAACGTATATTGGATATAGAACTGTATGTATAAATTCATACATAAAATACACAAGTATTCCTTTCACATAAAAAATATGTACTATTGAGGTTATAGAAGGACTAAACACAAAATATAATAATATGCAAGTAAGTTTATAAATGCAAAAATAATAAACTTGTGCACGTTTATCATAATTCACTTACCGTAAGAAGAATGATAGATAGGATGGATTTGTTTAAGTAAAAGAGTATAACTTGGATATGGTTATTTGAATAGCCGATTATATCATTAATCAAATGATTTAGTTAATCAGCGATATACAGGAAATTGAAAACAAGTGTTTCTGATAAACAGGACTTATTTAAATGCTATCCATTACAACAATTTTGTAAATATTTCAGCCACTTCTTTTTAATTGACCAGATTATAATGAAACTTTGAATAAAATAAGAAACATTTTATCTTTTCTTTCATTACAGATACTTCAAACAGCCGCTTCCCTTGTAGTTGATGATGGCACCCACTCGGAGGCATTAGGACAATCAGAATATTCCAACGGTAATGCTCAACGAAGACGTCCAGGGACACGAAAACGTAAGAGACGGCCACAAATATCGAGTGTTGATGCTAGTGCGACGCCCACAGCAGAAAGTCACACGAAATATTGGCGCGGCCAAGTAGATGATGCTGTCGTCAGTGTTAGCAACAAGCCTGCTTTACAACTCGAAGAAGATATTAAGCCATCTTTGCAGACTTCGTTTAAACGAAGAAAGCAACCGGCAATACGAGAACCGTTGGCCGCATTAGAAAAAGAACAAAAACTATACGAATTAAGAAATAATCCGGATACAAGTGAGGAAATTAATCAGGGCTTGAATTTGAACACTAGAAATTCGGCAAACTTAAAAAATATCTTGAAAAACAATGGTGGCCTAAGTTTAAGTGAGATACTACAACAGAAAAATCTTTCACTTGATGATTTACTAAAGGGCAAACAAAATGCTTTGCAAGCCCTCCAAACTACAGCCACAGCACCGGCCCAAAGATCTCAGGGCGTAAAATACCCCACGAAGACCAAATTTAAACTAAATACGCCAACAGTCAAACTTACCGAAGGTAGTGGAGAGGAGATGGAAAATTCCAAAGAAAGAAACAAATTAACGGCTTTGCACAGACTTAAACTATTTGGCAGTTCTTCCAGGCCTTCGGGTATTCAAGTTGGTTTGGTGGATCATTTAACTACCCGAAAAAAAGAAGGCGCATTAACCACAACTTCGACCACAACAACATTAGCGCCCTCTACCACCAGAATACCTTTATATAAGAAGATATTACATCAAAGGCCTACCTTAAAATCTTCTTTCTTGTTGAAGAACACAGTTATGACCAGTGTGGGGCCGGATAGAATCATAACAAGTTGGGACAGTAAAGAACTTGAGAAAACTGATAAAGAAGAAACAGAAACAGAAATAGAAGAAGATGCACAGGAAATGCAAGATGAAGAGGAGGAAGAATACAGAGATAACACCATACATAACTCGGAAGACATTACTACTCAACTACCGGAATCGGTAGATACAACAACAACCTTTAAAGAAGAAACAACAACATCGCCGGAAAAACCTACTCTCAGGAATGTGTCATCAACAACAACCAGAAGAATGTATACCACAACCCGTGGTTTGACACGAATTACAAATCGTTTTACTATATCAACGACAACAACAACAACACCATCGCCTACCACCACTCCCACAACAACAAATACTCCTTTGCCCATGACAACATCCACGACATCATCGACAACAACCGCCAGCAGCAGCACCATGAATTTAACACCAAAAGCTAATTTAAATCTTAACACCGAAGATATACGGGAACGTATTCAAGAAACTCTTCTAAAGAATTTTATAGAAAAAGAGGATTCTTTCAAAAAGACACAATTTTCGGATGAATCGGATAAAGAAGATGATGATCTGGAGAATTTCTTTGAGGAAACTCCTAGACCTCGAACAACAAAATATTTAGAAACTTCAACGATAACCACAAGAATGAAACAGTTTTCGACCTCGCCGAAACCAACGGAAAGTCTCATACCCGATTTCGATAATGTTGATGATCGCACTGATCTTTTGGAGCTTATAGAAGATCGTAGATCTGGCAATCGTTTGTTCAAAGTTCTAGAACAACGCAATATGACTTTGGAAGAGTTGATTGAACATCGTAAACGTGGTTCTAGTCAACTGCACTTAGCAACCATAGTAAATACGCCTTCCCGATTTTATCCCGATAAAAAGGTAGTTTTACAAGACAATATGGATATAGTAACGGCTTTTGAAAATTTCCCTCATTTTAACTTGCTCAACTTAAAAAGTGTTAAACCAGATGATATTAAAACTGATTCCCAGGGATCCAGTTATTTTACATCCATCATTGATATAGAACCAACGGATGAAATCTATAAAACCAACAAGCAACTACCAGCATCATCATCATTATCATCAGATGTAGATAAAGGTTCGTCGAATTATATTGATAATCGTTTGGAACATAGAAGACAATTGAGGGGATCACATAAATATTATGTACGAGACGATAGACGACATTAGAATGACACACATTTTAAAAGTAAATTTTCAAAATTAATGGTGAGCTGTTGCTGCTGGAGCGGTTGTCAAATATGGTGCAAAAAATATTGTATTTCAAAAAAAAAAAAAACTAAACTAAAATTAAAATTATTGCAAATTCATATCTGGAGAATAATTTTTACTCACATTTGGAAGCCGCTTAAGCAGCATTAGCTCTCCTCGTTTAAACAAAGCTCAAGTAAGTTTCAAAAAAAAAAAAAAAAAGATAGAAAAAAATATTTGACATGTGTAAATTTTATTTCTGATCCTAGAACAATGAACGACTCCTATATTTCCGATATCCTATATTTGGTTAAGAAGTCAAATACTTGGAAAGCTTCTAAGAAAAGAAGGCTTTGTCTTTATTATTTCTTTATTTATTTATTTATCTTCAAGTCGATGTTATTTGCTGATGACTCTGTTGTCATCTTCCTTGCAAGGAAGATATGCTATTTCTTAAACAGATTAGGTATATTTTGATTTTATGCCTGGTCTACTAGCAGAGGTTATTACATCTGACCACAACCCCTTTGGAATCAATCCGGTTGATTCCATGCTTCTACAGGAATATCAATGATATAAACTTTTATTCCAAGAAAGTTTAAGATACACTCTCTCGTAAAATTTCGAGGTAAAAACATTATATTTAGTTCAGTTGCAGCAACTGCATTATTTCGTTATCACAGACGTACTATTGTTCCTACATCCAAATTTTAATTATCTGAATCGAAATTCTGATAACCCATAAACGAGACTACAAAACACAAATTTTAAAGAAAATGTCACGTAATATTGATGATCAAAATTATATTATTATTTTCCTAGAGCTGAAAGCCAAATACACTAGTGTCCAAATGTTATTTATTTATTTATATTAATTACAATGCAAAGTAAATTTGTATTCTAATTTGGGTCCAGGGATAAGCCGGGCGACAAAGACCATTTGGCTGGTTTTTGCAGCGACAGACCAAAGCCTCTGGTGGGAATCGAACCCACAACCCCCGCATGATAGGCGAGCACGCTACCTACTCACCTACCGGGGCGCTTCCAAATGTTAATATTTAGTCTTACAGTTAATTCTGAAGATTAAAAAAAAAAAATAAATAAAATTAAAATAAATAAAATATTTTTCTGATTGCTGAACTGAAATTGAACCAAAGAGTTATTTTCCATCATTCGCATGACTGTTTAAACAAACTTCAGAAGCAGTGATAAGTGTGGCCTAATAAACATTCGGGTTTCGAAGAGTCATTAATGTGTCTTCAAACTTCAACAATATATTTGAGGGCCCAAATTTGGAACACTTGCCTTTATACTTATATTTGCCTTTTTTTATTTTTGTTTCTTCGAAGCGGTGCCATTCGCTTTTTGTCTGTAAAATAAGACAAAGAAACAGATTTTGGTGTGGCAAACAAATTTGTTGTCAATCGAACAGTTTGATTGCAGCAATTGCATTATCTGGTTGTAATATAGTAATTCAGTTGAAACTACAGAAACTCTTGTGTGATAACAGATAAGCAAATAGTTCAGTTACTGAAACCGATTAGAGCGCAGTTAACCGTTCGAAAAATAACCATAGAGAAATCAAATTTTTTTGTTGCAACCGATTATCAGAACAGAAATGAAATTCGCATTCACAGTAAAGCTTGGAAATTTTTTGCAATCGTAGATATTGAGGGAAAGGCTCAGAATAATTCTCAAACATTATTAAATTTGTATAATAATGTCTATCGATATAGACATTTCCCCGGTAGGTGAGTAGCTAGCGTGCTCGTCTATCATGCGGGGGTCGTGGGTTCGATTCCCACCAGAGGCTTTGGTGTGTCGCTGCAAAAAAAAAAACTAGCCAAAATTAGAACCTGCAGACAAGCCACTCGGCTTCGCGGAACTAGGCTTTAAAAAAAAAAAATGCGGAAATCATCTACAAAAAAGAAAAAACTGAATTACTCTTCATAGCTATAGGAATAAATTGTTTTAATAAATTAAATAAACTTTAATAATGCGAGTATTTAAAATTTTCTTTTTAAATTATTTTGATCTTTTCAGCTGCTCTTCTACCAGATCGTTCAGAAAAATCTTTAGGTTTCTTTCCCTCCTGGAAAACTTTGGCATTGGCCTCGTTGGCCACCACAACAACCAACACAAACAATAAAGATGTAGCCATTAAGTCTAACCCTTTCTTTTTGGCACAACCAAAAATGCTACTTGATAATAACTCCGATAATGAAGATGAATTTGATGTTAAAGAAAATGAATTATCACTGATGAACAATAATGATACCACAGATGAAGATCAAGATTATCAAGCACAAAATCCCATACAAGCCGCTGTTAGGTTACCAGATCAAACAGCCGACACTATAGAAAATGAAGTGGCAAGAGCTCATGATTTAGTTGATTTAGAACTATCGGGTCATGGCTTCAAAAGAAGTCCACTAGCAGCAGGCGCTCTAGCGCACAGTCATAAACGTGGTAGTTTTTATACAAATATGCCAGCCGGCATCAAATCGGCCATTGTAGCTAGTGCCACAATAGTCCTGACCGCCCTAGTAACATTTGTGGTGATATTTGGTGTATGTAGGTGGAAGCAAAAACGACATCGCATGACAAATATAATGAAGTCCTATAATGCCATGAAAAGTAAATTACCTACAATAGCAACAACGACACAGGCAACGACAACGAATCCAAATTCAAGACGTTCTTCGTGTAGAGATATGAATAATTTATTAGATGGTAGTGGTTTATCAGTGGCAGCCACCATTACCACCGCCACCTCCTGCTCCTCCTCGGCGGGAATGACAAATACACCACCAACCGTAACATCCTTGTCACAAGAATCAACCCTGTTGGCCAGTAAAAATCACAACAGCTGTGACCAACAAAACAAACATCAATTACAACGACAAAGTTCATTATTATTTTCACGTTCCATGAACAACGGCACAAACAATGAAAAATCTACAAATCTTGCCATCTTAAGTGGCTGTAATCTTTTGGACATTAAGCGTAATAATAATATAAGAGGTTCGACCACCTCGTTAAGTTTTTCCTTAACTAGTGGTCATAATATTTCCAATTCTCATATAAATACAGTGGATGCCACATCACCAGAAGTGGAAGAATATTTATTTGATACCTTAAAGAATTCATTTTAAAATTCAAGTCAATATTTTCTTTAGCAAAAATAGAAAAAGATGAACAAGCCAGAAGGGAGAGTTGTTTTCTGTGGTATTTTTTAACAAAACAAAATTTAATTAAAACAAAAAAAACAAGAAATGTTCGGCCAAGTCGAATTTTATATACACTCCATTATGGTTTAACAAAAAAGGTGCCGACATCACATTACAAAATTTCTCCAAGACGCCAACAATTTGTTTGTTACAGAAAAGTTTTCCTACCTTTTCCTGGAAATAATCGATGAAATATTATTTAGAAAGACATTGCCTTGTTTTTAAAGTTCCTCGTGTTCTCAAAGTGAATTTGAGATATTGGTGAAATAGATATTGTGTTCGCATTGCGATATCACAGTTTATCCCTTTTTTTCTTGAATTTGTTATAAAAACAAGTTTTAACCATTTCATTCGATTAATCGATATACATTTTTTATTATTATTCGTTATTCACAATTTGCCATTGTTAAATTACTCAATAAATTATTTGTTAAAAAATTTAATTATTTAGACTTTGAGACCACTGTAGGTGACTCTGAGACCATAAATTATTATTGGTCGTACACACCATATGTGCTGATTAATATCGTACAGGTATAATAAAATACTAAAAATGTGGCCGTGAGAGAGTAAAACGATTATTTCCTTATATTTTTCATTTGAATACAAAATGTTGAAAATGTTTAAAATTAGCAGAAGTTTATAATGTGTATTTCAGTTCATTAATTTAACTTCTCCGATGACTGACACACCCGCTAAGGACTTTTGGAATTTTTAGACATGCGAAATTTTTAAACAGCTTAACCGAACAGCAGGAAATACTTTTACGTCTATTAGCTCCATGAGCTGAAGCCACTGTATCCGGCTTTAACACGATTCCTGGAAATATTTCATCATTATCGTCGGGCTAAAGAATTTTTTTTTTTTTTTTTGTGTTTTAAACATTTTTTTTTTTATATAATAATAAAAAATATTTACCATAAACCGAATTAGTAGCCGAATATTCGCTGGAACTCTAATGTTAAATTTTTTTTCTATTTCCATTTCTAATAAAAATTTCTGCTCCATGTTGTTTTCTAACTTGCTTAGTTTTTTTTTTACTTCCATAAAATAAATGTTTGTAATTTTAAATAAGATGTAATTTAAAAATTATTTTTTTTTTTTGTTAATTTCATTAACGAAATGAGCCGTACATAATTAAATGATTGAGTTGGTTTTTATACAACTTTGTAAGAAATTTTACGAAACGAAATGACAAACCTTAATTGAAATTCCATGATGGAGAGTATTTATACTTATTAGTAGAAATTTATTAAGACATAAAGGGGTTTCCAAAAACATGGCACACTTTCTTTTAATTTGTTTTTGTTGAAGATATAATTATAATTAACACACATACACATACACACACACACACACAAACACACACACATGCATACATACGAAACATTATTGAAAAAAAATGTTTTTTCGAGACAATAATCTATCGAAATTGAAAAATAATTACAAAAATTTTCATTTAAATTCATCATTATTAGAATTAACATTTTATCATTCATTTATTTATTTTGTTATTTAATATATTGTTAATTATATTTTTAATTGTAGTTTAAATAAAAAAAAAATGCAAGAAAACAAATCTAAATATATATTACTTATTAATATCAATATTACACTTATGATTACCATTTAATGTAGTATAAAATAAAAATTTTAAATAAAAAAATACAAAAATTAACAACAAAAAATCATTTAATTGGACAAGAAATGAATACTGGTTTGTATATAAGACGATTCAAAATAATATTAACTCAACTCATTTTCTAACTTTTATAAATTTAAATATGTGAGAAAATTGTGATCCATGCGATACCCGAGTTTAAAGAAAGGGTCTTCGTTTAAAGTTAGCTTAGGTCAAAACTCATTATATACGTATGTATATAGAAAATAAACATAAACCAAATTTAAATGACATTTTTATGAATTTGTGGCCAACGAATTTGAAAAAGTTCATATTGAGTGTTTTTTTTTTTTTTATATTGGGACTAGGTTGAAATATATGACAATCATGACCGTATTTAGCAGTCATTTTTTTTTTTTTTTTTTTTTTTATAAAACAGAAATAAACCAAATTTGAGAAAAATCTATACTATTATTTTTTTCAATGAAGATAGGGAATCAAAATTATGCGGGGACTATGACAAAAATGATCCTACCATGCTTATTTTTGGACTATGGTTTAGTTGGTGTAATAAACAGATTTAAACAATGTGATATTTGGATCTTATGGAAATTTAATTTGATCTCATCAAAACATATTTATATTTGAGAACTGCAGTTTGATAACAAAGTTTACATGGACACACCGATGGGCGGACAGACATTATTAAATCAGAAAGTGTAATAAAAGGTGGATCTAGTTTACTACTATACCATTTAGAGATTGACTACTATAAAACATGATATCGAATCAAGTGGTAAAATTGCACAAATCTCTCGAAAGTGAAAATGCATCAGATTTTACATGTCAAAATAAAGCAAACAGTGGTAACACTTTCTTCGGAAAACGCTAAACTTTTCGTGACTAATTTATACTAATCACATGTGTTACTTTACTTAAAATCATTTTAAGTTGATTTGTACTAATTAATAATAATAAATAAAAAGATGTAAACGAAAGTACTCTCACTATGGAAAAGCAAACATCAGCACAATACTGTCGTAGTCGTATGTTATCATAAATGAACATGAATAATGAATTTGGTTAAATTTCTATTTCACAATACAATCACAAAAACAGCGTAACATGTGAGCCGTAAGACAAAATCGGTGTGACTTAAGATTGTATTGGTGAAAAAATTATGATATGTAATAACTTGTTTGAAAATTAAAAATTAAAAATAAAAAACGAAAAATGAAAACCGAAAAATTAAAAATTAAAAATTAGAAATTAAAAATTAAAAATAAAAAATTAAAAATTAAAAATTAAAAATGAAAAATTAAAAATAAAAAATGAAAAATGAAAACCGAAAAATGAAAAATTAAAAATTAAAAATTAAAAATTAAAAATTAAAAATTAAAAATTAAAAATTAAAAATTAAAAATTAAAACTTAAAAATTAAAAATTAAAAATTAAAAATTAAAAATTAAAAATTAAAAATTAAAAATTAAAAATTAAAAATTAAAAATTAAAAATTAAAAATTAAAAATTAAAAAATTAAAAATTAAAAATTAAAAATTAAAAATTAAAAATTAAAAATTAAAAATTAAAAATTAAAAATTAAAAATTAAAAATTAAAAATTAAAAATTAAAAATTAAAAATTAAAAATTAAAAATGAAAAATTAAAAATTAAAAATTAAAAATTAAAAATTAAAAATTAAAAATTAAAAATTAAAAATTAAAAATTAAAAATTAAAAATTAAAAATTAAAAATTAAAAATTAAAAATTAAAAATTAAAAATTAAAAATTAAAAATTAAAAATTAAAAATTAAAAATTAAAAATTAAAAATTAAAAATTAAAAATGAAAAATAAAAAATTAAAAATTAAAAACGAAAAATGAAAAATAAAAAACAAAAAATTAACCGCTTGAAGTAATAAATAATAATAAATATTTTTATATTAGCAGAGCCTATGCAGTTGATTGCTATAAGTGATACATATGTAGATGACTCTTTCTGTTTGATTTTAAAAAGAGCCATAAAAAAATCTTTAATTACTAGATGTTTACACATCTCCCCTGTGATCGGACTCACACGATTTTTTTTTTTTTTTTTTTTGTTTTTTTGACAGGAAATATGTTAGTCAAAAAGTGATTCTGTGTCGATCGGTTTGTTCAACTATGTATTAGCACAAATTCATTATGACCGCAGTGTGTGGTTCAAGGTCTAAATATAATTAACATGACACAAAAATAATAAAAAGCGCCCTACAAGAAATGATTGACCGAAACTAACCCATAAACAATTTTTGTACTAACACACTTGCAATAATTTTGTTTTTGAAAAACATACGACTGTCATTGATGATGTAAATATCCACCATTGCTGATCTTGTAGTTGTTTTTTTTTTATTTTTTTCGTAATATTTGTGAATTCACGGGTATTATTCATTACAAATTTGTCTCGCGGAAAGTGCATTCATAAATTAATTTAATTGTGTGAAATTGTTTAAAAAACAAAAATATATAGTCTTAATTCGTCTTAAGATTTGCTGACACCAAAATTATTAGAAGTAATAGGGACAATATTTCTTGCTGAAAATAAATTTTTAACTTTCCCATAAACTATTTCTTAAATTTCAGCTACAATACCAGGTGTTGTTAATCGTACGGGTGGTACAAATATAATATAATATAATACAATATAATATAATATAATATATAATATAATATAATATAATATAATATAATATAATATAATATAATATAATATAATATAATATAATATAATATAATATAATATAATATAATATAATATAATATAATATAATATAATATAATATAATATAATATATAATATAATATAATATATAATATAATATAATATAATATAATATAATATAATATAATATAATATAATATAATATAATATATAATATATAATATATAATATAATATAATATAATATAATATAATATAATATAATATAATATAATATAATATAATATAATATAATATAATATAATATAATATAATATAATATAATATAATATAATATAATATAATATAATATAATATAATATAATATAATATAATATAATATAATATAATATAATATAATATAATATAATATAATATAATATAATATAATATAATATAATATAATATAATATAATATAATATAATATAATATAATATAATATAATATAATATAATATAATATAATATAATATAATATAATATAATATAATATAATATAATATAATATAATATAATATAATATAATATAATATAATATAATATAATATAATATAATATAATATAATATAATATAATATAATATAATATAATATAATATAATATAATATAATATAATATAATATAATATAATATAATATAATATAATATAATATAATATAATATAATATAATATAATATAATATAATATAATATAATATAATATAATATAATATAATATAATATAATATAATATAATATAATATAATATAATATAATATAATATAATATAATATAATATAATATAATATAATATAATATAATATAATATAATATAATATAATATAATATAATATAATATAATATAATATAATATAATATAATATAATATAATATAATATAATATAATATAATATAATATAATATAATATAATATAATATAATATAATATAATATAATATAATATAATATAATATAATATAATATAATATAATATAATATAATATAATATAATATAATATAATATAATATAATATAATATAATATAATATAATATAATATAATATAATATAATATAATATAATATAATATAATATAATATAATATAATATAATATAATATAATATAATATAATATAATATAATATAATATAATATAATATAATATAATATAATATAATATAATATAATATAATATAATATAATATAATATAATATAATATAATATAATATAATATAATATAATATAATATAATATAATATAATATAATATAATATAATATAATATAATATAATATAATATAATATAATATAATATAATATAATATAATATAATATAATATAATATAATATAATATAATATAATATAATATAATATAATATAATATAATATAATATAATATAATATAATATAATATAATATAATATAATATAATATAATATAATATAATATAATATAATATAATATAATATAATATAATATAATATAATATAATATAATATAATATAATATAATATAATATAATATAATATAATATAATATAATATAATATAATATAATATAATATAATATAATATAATATAATATAATATAATATAATATAATATAATATAATATAATATAATATAATATAATATAATATAATATAATATAATATAATATAATATAATATAATATAATATAATATAATATAATATAATATAATATAATATAATATAATATAATATAATATAATATAATATAATATAATATAATATAATATAATATAATATAATATAATATAATATAATATAATATAATATAATATAATATAATATAATATAATATAATATAATATAATATAATATAATATAATATAATATAATATAATATAATATAATATAATATAATATAATATAATATAATATAATATAATATAATATAATATAATATAATATAATATAATATAATATAATATAATATAATATAATATAATATAATATAATATAATATATATATAATATAATATAATATAATATAATATAATATAATATAATATAATATAATATAATATAATATAATATAATATAATATAATATAATATAATATAATATAATATAATATAATATACACGATTTTTTTTTTTTTTTTTTGTTTTTTTGACAGGAAATATGTTAGTCAAAAAGTGATTCTGTGTCGATCGGTTTGTTCAACTATGTATTAGCACAAATTCATTATGACCGCAGTGTGTGGTTCAAGGTCTAAATATAATTAACATGACACAAAAATAATAAAAAGCGCTAAGCCTAGCTGCCCTACAAGAAATGATTGACCGAAACTAACCCATAAACAATTTTTGTACTAACACACTTGCAATAATTTTGTTTTTGAAAAACATACGACTGTCATTGATGATGTAAATATCCACCATTGCTGATCTTGTAGTTGTTTTTTTTTTATTTTTTTCGTAATATTTGTGAATTCACGGGTATTATTCATTACAAATTTGTCTCGCGGAAAGTGCATTCATAAATTAATTTAATTGTGTGAAATTGTTTAAAAAACAAAAATATATAGTCTTAATTCGTCTTAAGATTTGCTGACACCAAAATTATTAGAAGTAATAGGGACAATATTTCTTGCTGAAAATAAATTTTTAACTTTCCCATAAACTATTTCTTAAATTTCAGCTACAATACCAGGTGTTGTTAATCGTACGGGTGGTACAAATATAATATAATATAATACAATATAATATAATATAATATATAATATAATATAATATAATATAATATAATATAATATAATATAATATAATATAATATAATATAATATAATATAATATAATATAATATATAATATAATATAATATATAATATAATATAATATATAATATAATATAATATAATATAATATATAATATATAATATAATATAATATAATATAATATAATATAATATAATATAATACAATATAATATAATATAATATAATATAATATAATATAATATAATATAATATAATATAATATAATATAATATAATATAATATAATATAATATAATATAATATAATATAATATAATATAATATAATATAATATAATATAATATAATATAATATAATATAATATAATATAATATAATATAATATAATATAATATAATATAATATAATATAATATAATATAATATAATATAATATAATATAATATAATATAATATAATATAATATAATATAATATAATATAATATA